>JANRMT010027041.1:87132644-87182917 GCA_026402145.1 Polypterus bichir lapradei
TGTGTGTGTGTGTGTGTGTGTGTGTGTGTGTGTGTGTGAGTGAGTGTGTGAATATAACATTTGGGGAAAAGACACAATTTTCTCTGCTCCACAGTTTAAAATTAGAAATCAAACAATTCAGATGTGATTAAAGTACACATTGCAGACTTTAATTTAGGTATTTAGGTATTTGCATACATTTTTGTCACATTGTGTATAAATGACAACACTTTTTCTAAATGGTCCCCCCATTTCAATGTTTGGGGTATAGTAATGGCAGTTATATTTAGTACTTTGTTGCACGTCCCTTGCATGCAATGACTGCCTGAAGTCTGCAATTAATAGACATCACCAGGTGCTGAGTATCTTCTCTGGTGTTGTTCTGCCAATCCTCTAATGCTGCCATCTTCAGCTCCTGCTTATTTTGGAGGCTTGCCCCCTTAAGCTTTCTCTTCAGGATATGGAAGGCATGCTTAATTGGATTTAATTTGGGTGACTGGCTTGGCCATTCAAAATTTTCCATTTTTTAGCTCTGAGAAACTCCTGTTTGCCTTAGCAATCTGTTTAGGATCATTATATTATAGTAGGATAAAGCACCATCCAGTGAGTTTGGAAGCATTTGCTGGAACGTCAGCAGATGTTTCTATACACATCAGAATTCATTGTGCAACTGCCATCGGCAGTTACATCATCAGTGATGATAAGTGTGCCATACATGCCCAATCCATGACAACCCCACCGCCTTGTTTAACAGATGAGGTGGTATGTTATAGATCTTAGGCTGATCCTTTTTGTTTCCACATTTTGCTTTTGCCACCACACATGATGCTGGTTCATGTTTGTCTTGTCTGTTCACTGGACTTTTTTCTAGAATTCTGTAGGCTCTTTGAAGTACTGTACTTTTTTTACAAACTGTAATCTGTCCATCCTGTTTTTGTGGTTAACTAGTGGTTTGCATCTTGCAGTTTGGCCTGTGTATTTCTGTTCATCAAGTCTTCTGTGGATAGTCATCTCTGACACATTCACATGTGCCTCCTGAAGCCTGTTTCTGATCTGTTGGACACACGTTTGGGGCTTTACCATAGTGAGGATTCTTCTGTCATTAGCAATGGAGGGATTCCTTTGACTACCAGACCCTTCACGATTACTGAAGACACTAGTATGTTTTATCTTTATAATGATATTCCAGACAGTTGATTTAGGTATTCCTAATGTTTTACCGATGTCTCTAATGGTTTTATTCTTGTTTTTCAGCCTCATAATGGCTTATTTGACTTTCATTGTCACAGTTCAACAATAGCAACTACAGACTCCAAAAGGAGGAAGCAAGCCTAAGTATCTTATACCTGCACTAATGAAGAAAATAAACCACACCCGAGTAATCACAAACACCTGTGACAACTGTTGTCCCAAAGATTATGCTGCCCTGAAATGGGAGGGCCGTGTAGAAAATGTGTTGTAATTTCCACATGGTGTGACCAAAATGTACTCAAATCCCCTTAAAGTTTGCAATGTGCACTTTACACATCTCTGAAATGTTTGATTTCTAATTTTAAACTGTGGAGCAGAGGGGCAGATCAAGCAAAAATGTGTCTTTGCCCCAGACATTATATATATTTCAGTCACTCATCAATAAAAACACTGTTTCCTGTTTACCTACAAAGCTGAAATTTGGTAGGATGATCTATCTGGGGCAGTTGAAACACGCAGGCAGGGAGCTTTGGTGGGGGGGTGTGGTATTCATCAATCAATTTTACAGAGGTGGGAATATATTTTTGATAGCCAATCGTGATGTGTTCTTCCCCTATAACTTTCTTTGAAACTTCATAGACTGCAATTTCATTATGTATAATGCCACTTTGCTTAAACATTATTTGTAAAGTGCATTTTTACAATTGGCTTTTTGCATATCATAAATTATGTAAATTGTAAAATGATTATATATACTTCATTGATGTTTAAAGCATTGCTTGTTTTCCTTTTCCTATCTCTTAAAATTGGACTATTACATTGTGCTTTTTAGGGCAGTGATGCATTTTTCTACTATTTTGATCATTTACAAGGAAAAAAAATAAATCCTGTACAAGTTTTAAAATATAGCTAAGCAAATAATGTAAGTGGTAATGTTTAATGTAGTATCTTATTTAGTAAACAAGATTATAAACCGTACCCTTCACAATATGCTGCAGTAACTTATATTTGTACAAGAGAATGTTAATTTTAAACAATTCAATGTATCCATCCCTTTTCTAACCTAATCAGCAAATTCATGGATATGGGACAATGACAACTGAGGCATTTTTAAAAAGCATAATATTCTCATGCCGCTTTACCCAATTGACCGTGGATGCTAGGGCAGCTGGAAACACTCCCCCCCCCACAATAGGTGCTACCCTGGATGGGTGTTTGTCCCTTGTGGAGCCCATTATGTAGACAACCATAATCATACAATGTAGAATTTATGATGCGGGAAGCTATTAGACATACAGGTTAGAAAATGAACAGATTGACTTTTATTCATTTAGCATTCTCCTGAATGAATGTAAACTTTTCTAGTATACCGTTAGGGTTATGTCAAAATGTGGACACTGTTTTTGTCAAAGGTTGGATGCCTTTTACATGCAGGGAGGATGAAAGTATTGTCGAAGGATGGATGCCATTTTGAAAGAGGCAGGAGGGAGGATGGAGTTTTGAATGAGGAATTATGGGAGTTTTATTGGAGGGAGCTATAAAATGGACATTGTATTCTGTTCTGGATGATTTCATTAGGTCTCACAAAGTTTAAATATAAGCAACAAGAAATGTGGCTTATAATCAAAAGGTAGGGACTGCTACATTTTTTTTTTCTTTGCCACTTTGGGATAACAATTTAATTGTCTTGCTGGATTACAGCTTTTATTTTTAGAGTCTTTTTTATCTCATCTGTGTTTAGATATGCTACATTTACAAAAGAGACTTTTCCCCCATTTATTTTAATCCAGACGATTTACTGAAAAATGTGTTGCCGTAAGCACTGTTGGTAGTATTGCCAAACACTTAAGGAACAATCTTCTTTTTTTTTTCATTCTACATGCCCCTACCCACAAAAAAAATTCAAACTATTGCAAACTCACATGCAAAACAAGATATATTCAAAAGGAAACTCAGCTGTTTTTCTTATCATTACTTATTTTGATGTTGTATTTGACATAACCTACAAAACAAGATTCTAGTGGCTGGACGGTGGTGGCATGATGTACTTGGCCAAGCATGCACTTTATTTACTGTGTAAACCACATGTCATAATAAATATGAGATAAACTGATTGTACTATATTTTTGTCACTGCTTAACCTTGAATTTCTGAAAAAGCCAATGCCGTTGTTCATTTGCATATCCTTATTAACTTCGCAATCTTCCTTTTTCGGCTGCTCCCGTTATAGGTCACCACAGTGGATCATCTTTTTCCATATATTCTTGTCCTCTACATCTTGTTCTGTTACACCCATCACCTGCATGTCCTCTCTCACCACATCCATAAACCTTTGTTTAGGCCTTCCTCTTTTCCTCTTCCCTGGCAGCTCTATCCTTAGCATCCTTCTCCCAATATACCCAGTATCTCTCCTCTGCATATGTCAAAACCAACGCAATCTCGTCTCTCTGACTTTGTCTCCAAACTGTCCAACTTGAGCTGACCCTCTAATGTACTCATTTCTAATCCTAACCATCCTCGTCACATCCAATGCAAATTTTATCATCCTTAACTCTGGCACCTCCAGCTCTGTCTCCTGCTTTCTGGTCAGTGCCATCGTCTCCAAGCCATATAAAATAGCTGGTCTCACTATCATTCTGTAGACCTTCCCTTTCACTCTTGCTGATACCCGTCTGTCACAAATTCAAAGTAAAAGTAACAGTAACTGTTGTGTTTTTTTTTTGTAGACATGTATTCAAACCCACTGTTTAGTGAGGCAGTGCTAATTTTAGGCTTTGATGCCAATGCAAAGTTGAGATTTTGAGCAATGAATTAATCAATTTTAAACCATCTTTACCCAATGCTGTTATTGGTGATGTCCTGTATTATGGAATTTTCAGATTGTATTGTATTTTTCAGATTGTATGTCTAATAGCTTCCCACATCATGGACACTGTTGCATACTTTTACTATGGAGGCTAAAGTGTAAAAACAATACTAAGCTATTCTTCTGTACATCATCATTTCATGATGAATATGAGCTCACAGCGCTCAATGACAGTTACAGTTGAAACTACTATAATACTCCAAAAGCAAAATTACATTGCATATGTTGTTAAATATCATCTAAAACTTATTTATTATTGATATATTCTTTACTGAACACAAAGTTGCTTATGTATTAGGTTTACTCACTACTGGTACATTAATTTCATTAAAGAGGATGATCATCCTTTTTGTTAGTTTTTGTGACTTGGATTTTTAATTTCTTGTATTTTCATTCTAACATTGCTTTTTAATGTCACCTAAAATGTGGTAAATCTTATCCATTTATTATTCTGTTATCAATGCACTGCACGCTACTATAACATTTTTAAAAATTCTTCCAACCATATTTTAGACCTCTTATCCAGAGCAAAGGTTATGGAAAGCCAGAACCCGTCCTGGCAGTACTCAATGCAAAGCAGGATGCCTTTCCATCACAATCATGTTCACTTATTCATAATGGGAAAAATTACAACCATCAGTTAACCAAAACTATATATTTTTGGAGTTGGATAAGAAAGCTGGTGTTACCCAGAGAAACACAAAAGGAGAAGGTACTAATTAAACATGATGGTGCCCGATCCAGGAGCTGTGAGGGAACAGCACTAAAAACTGCACAACCATAACACATTTTTATATGCCAGTATTTAACCTGTTAAAAATTAGAAAATGTATGCATGAAATAACATTTGGATGCATATAGGAAATGTTAAGAAAGGTGAAGCATTTTTTACTTTAATTTACTTAATCAAAGAGATACATATGTGGTTGACAAAAATGTTGTATCTATTGTGGACTACCAGGGGGCGTACCAGCCACCCTACCTGACACAGACAGGCAGACACCAATACTGTCCAGCACACATGCTTTATTTTCTTTTCATTATGGGCAACGCTTTCCCCCATTCCCCACACTCACAGCACAGTCAATACAGCATCAATAAGCAAACATAGTCCTTTCCTCTCTCTTTCTCAGTCTGCCACCTTCACTCCTCTCCCAGCAAGCTTCATCCACCTCCTTCTAACTCTGGCTCTCAGACTGGAGTGACGTGGCTCCTTTCATTCAGCACCTGGGTGTACTCCAAGTGGTTCATCAGGATTACCTGGAATCACTCTCAGGTGTGATGGAAATCCATCATATGGCTCTGCAGCTTCCCTTGGCAGCCCCCACGGAACCCAACAGGGCTGTACCAAATTCCAAGTTCCGGCATGCCCTATGGGAATCTGTGGTGCCACAACTGCTCAGTAGGGCTGCCCTTTAGCATTCCAGGGGAGGTAGTGCCTCGCGGATGCTCTCTCCCCTGGTCCTTCCATTCAGGTGGTGTCCTGGCTGAGTAAAGACCGAGGTTGCCCTTCACACTATGTACCATTAGGTCATATTCAAAAATAGCCATATTAATAAAATGTAATTACACATATGAGAAGTATATATAAAATATATGTTTTTATGAGTGTTTTACAATATTACATAATTAAATTCCAAGCTTAAATAGACTTGCAGTTACTGATATAGTTTTCACAGATACCAGATTCAAATTCATGTGATGTAAAAAGTACATTTTTTATACTATTGTTAGTAGTGAAGGGTCTGTAGCTAATTGTAGTTCATACTTCTTATATATAAGATTTTTGAAAGAGGTACAAGATAATGGGTTAAAATCTCTGACTCCAATTAAAATAGTGGGCTGCAATGGTGTTGCCCATTATATAACAGGTCATTTGGTGCTTTGCCAGTAAATTAGTTAGTGCCATATTAAATCATTATAATCTGTAGATAATCGAGCCATGATGGCTATTTCAGTGTAATATAAATGCTAAATATACAGTATGTGCATTCCCTATTTGCATAACAGCCTGCTGAGCAACTCTTAGGGAACTCCTTGTCTTGTCCATTCATTTCTTGATAAGTTAAGTGATTTTTTGTTCTCCTTACTTGTATTTTTTACTGTTATTGTTACAAGGGTCAACACTTTCAGTTTTCATCCTAGTTTTGTAACCCATTGTGATATATCTATTATTATTGGAAAGCACATTGCATTCAGCCAGAATTGTGTTACTAGTAGAGGGAACATCAAAGGACCAGAACAGGAGATGCAAGCTGAGAATGAAAGCAAAGTATGTGACCAGGAAATCAACATGATCTGTCATCAAGCCCAAAACAATAACCCTAAGTAGGTATCGGACATATAAAAGAATAAAAATATACTATCTGAAATTGCCTTTCTTGTAGTAAATTTGAAACAGTAAATTAGAATTGAGGTTGCATAAATTATTTTGCTGTTTAAAGATTTTAAAAAACCCACTGATGATTTTTAATTTAGAGTTTTACAAATTAAAAACATTTGTACACCATACTCCATTTAACATATACTAGGCTGACCTGCCTTTTAAGGCGACCGACTTTTAAGTTGACCACTTCTTAAGGCAATTCAATATGTAGATCAATTTGATATTTTATACAAACTCATTAATTTGGTTATATTGCATTTGAGCGGTATTACTTTAATACTCGTAGTTTCTGTTATTTTTGTGATGAAATTTAAACTTTTTTTCTATATTGAGGTCGCCCTTTTGAACCCCCCTGATATTTACTACGCGGTGAGGCATTTGTACTCCATCAACATTAATTATTTCCAGAGACATAATTTTGTCTATTTTTCCAGCTCATCACGCACAAAAGCAAGGGAACGATGGGAACACCAGAACTCTGCTCACATCATGTCGCTTCGTACCGCAAGCTGCAAGTAGTAAGTCTGTGATAAGCGGAATACCGCTACGCTTTCCACTCACGGGACGGAAGGACAATCCTGACTGCTTTTATATAGTAAGAAAGAAGAAGAAGATATCGCACAGTCTGGAGTAGAAAATCATCTTTTACCTGGAAAAACGAAACTACAAATCCCATCGTGCATTGCAAAATGGACGGGACGTGTGTGAAACTCCGTGCTACTCGCACAGTCTGGAGTAGAAAATCATCTTTTACCTGGAAAAACGAAACTACAAATCCCATCGTGCATTGCAAAATGGACGGGGCGTGTGTGAAACTCCGCACCTGCGTAGCACTCACGGGACGGAAGGACAATCCCAACCGCTTTTATATAGAAGGATAGCAATGAAAATTGAATTTTCTCAACATACTGTATTTCTATGAAGAATAAGTGTACCAAATTTCAAAGAAATGTTTCAACTGGAAGTCAAGTTGTTTTATGCAGAAAGACAAACAAACAGACATGATGATGACAATTGGTGCTTCTCACAATTTATGCAAACATACCTAAACAATTGAGCATATTTTTACCATCACAAGACTATCATATCTGTATTAGTCTTTTGTATAAACAAACAAAAGCAGAATGAAATTGCTTCTTTCACTATTGGTGTTTACAGAAAAGAAAAAAACAAAGCAGATGGCCGAGTATAATATGCTGATTTGTCACCTCCTGATCTTGCATCCATATTGGAAGTCGAAAACTGTTGTTCTGTTACTTCTTTTAGTTCATACATAACTTCACTTTCCTTTATCTGTCCATTATAAAGCATGCTCACAGGATTTATGGGATGCCTCAGATAGCATCAGGTGTAATGAAAGAACCAACCCTGAACAGGGTAATATTTTCAAATTATATTTGAAAAAAGAAAAACCAAACATTTTTGGTTTACAAGGACTAAATTACATTTTTTGCAACCACCCAATTATAAAAATAGTTTTAGGTATTAACACAAACTCATTAGTGTTATAAGGAGCTGACATGACTGTCAAAAACTGTGAGTTTTACCTTTAAGTATATTGGTTTCTTAAATATTTGAGACTAGAATGTTGTTTTCTCATTTATGTTTAAGAAAATGACTTGAGGAAAAATATAAATAATTGTAAATTATGTGGTACAGCTAAGCTGCTCAATTGAAATTATCTAAGTGCCTCTAAAATATTTTGTTATTTTAATGTGTTGACTCATACATATCAATTTTGCTTGTAATTTTTTCAACACAGGAAACACCAGTCCCAACATGTTTTACATGAACAGCAGTGGGTTTTGATTTTTTCAATAACAGCACACAAATACAATTAAGGCATCCGCTAGGGGAAAACTGGCAAACTAACCTTCACATTCCTCAAGAGAGTGGTGCAATGATGTCAGAAAAAACAACTACTTTCATAAAGTCAACATATGGATTACTGCTTTCCATTAATAAAAAAACATGCTGGGAATCACAAATCCTTAAATCCTTGACGGAACTCACAAACAACAAAATACTTTACATTTCCAGTAACTATGAGATGTCATGTTGAAAACCACAGAAGTATTACAAACCTGTTAAAGTCTACTGAATACTGAAACAGTTGAACTCTTACTTTAAGACAAAATTTCTCCTAAACATAATTAATTCAGCAATCTATATTCAGGATAATGCTTATCTTCAGTTACACTTTCAGTCTGCACTTTGAAATACAAGATTCCAGCACAAAAAAACAGAATAATTTATGATTCAAATTCTAGCCTGCTGTACCAGACAAAAACTGTCATCATGTAATAAGGAGATTCAAAGCTTGACCCTTTACTCTTAGTAACCATGAAACAGAAGCTTGGTAGCATAATATCTGAACAAAACACAGTACCAAAAATAAAAACCAACAAGCTGACTATAGCATTTATAATTACATTATGTAATCTTGCTTATCTTATACAAAACACAACAAGAACATTAAATCAAGAGGTACAAGAGTAAGACTTCCAGATCAGTAAAGTCATGCTGTAAGATGTCTTACTAAGTGGGCCAAGTAAATTGAAACAATTTAATTTTCAGTACTGATAATAATTAGGGACTTCTCAACCAAGCACAATAAAAGAACTGACAATTCAACAGAAATGAGTTCTTAATTTCAAACTAACACACTGTCAATGTTTACCAGAACGACACCCATATGGTAGAATTTATCCGGTGCATGGAAGAAAAATATATTAACCATTGATGCACAAGGTTTGCCAAATTTCAAAGTTGTTTGCGTACAATGCAATAAACCCGCAAATCAATGAAAGGCAATAATAGTATTTTTACATATCTAAATGTGCCTTTTTTTTTTAAAAGTCATAAGTTTCCATGTTGTCTGCTCTCTTTCACTATTAAACTATACAATTTGCAAACGTATACCCCGAGGAGAGCAGCATGTCACAGCTGAGTTAGTCTGCTTTTATCAAATATGCCTCCTACGTCAAGCCGAATATAGTGAAAGGCTTATTGTCATTGGATAGCTCAAGTTCAAAACATTCTAATGATGTATAGGTGTTTATGACTGGTCATTTTTACTACATGTCGCAGCTGCGCTTAAACAGCAGCAAATCTATCTATCTATCTATATAAAGCTTCTGTAACAGCTCATCTTTATGCGCCATTAGGCAACATTACGCACAAAGTTTGAATAAGACATTGATCAAACTTTTGACTTTATTGAGGATGATATGCTTGACGAGAGACTTGAAGCTATGCTTTATTTGTAAGTACTGGTTAGTATGACTCTGAAGCATCGGGCCATGCAGTTTTATAGGTTATGTACAACGGGTTCAATTACTATACTCAGTTTTCCCTATGTTAGTTTTCTGAGCAGTGCTCTTTCAATTTCATCTTAGAGTACAGGGAGTGTTTCTTAGCATAACGAATAGTAATTGTTATGCTGTACTTGTGCTTCTCTAGCATTCACATGAGGAACCCCCAACGCAGATCGAATGTCACTGTATCATACCGCTTGTATGGTTATGTTGCAAGCAAATGGGGAAAAAAAAATAAAAAACAGTTTTAGCTAGTGATTTTTTCACAGTATAATTACCTCGGCATCCCCAGGTGAAGTGCCAATAAGTATTTTTTATTCCGTTTTTTAATCACTTCACCCATGGCTGCTCCACCAGTGCCACCCCTTCTTGATGAGAGAAATGAGTTTGCAGTTACAAAAAATGAAATAAAATTGAACAGAAGCCAGCTGTTAAGGGTGGTTGAAGGGAAACTGATTAGAAACTGGATAAAAAGGTTGTGTTGATCCCTTCGGTGGTGTCATGTAGAAAACGTGGGGTAAGGATATTACCGAGAACATGTCTCTTATGCACATAAGCCAGAGGCAGCTTCCTGCAACTCAAAAGTAGCTGAGAAAACTAGCTTGGGTATACAGTATATGCCTGTATGGCTAGCTTTGCGCTCATTGTCCATAATCCCATAACCCAGTACTGGAATAAGAAGGTATGAAAATGTATGCACGTACTTAGTTTATTCTAGATGTGAAATGCAGCAACAACAATAAAAATAAATGCAACAGAAGGTTGGAGAAGATGGGTGAATTGTAGTACAAAATGTAAGCTTCCACTGTGCCCAGTGGTAAATGACACTATTTCAAGGACTGAGGAGGTTGGAAGCATGCGCTGACAGCGCATTGCTGCACCCACCACACGATGAACCACCTGGATTGGGACCCAAGTGCAGGGGCTGTCACCTCAGCACCACATTGGAACAGTGAGAGGTGGCATAGAAATAATTTTGAAAGTAAAGGTATGGATGAGTACATAATAATACATATAGTGTATAGTTACCAACTGTTTTCTTGTTGCTTCAGAGTGATAGAAAGTGTTTCTGTGTTTATGTATATTTTTGAGAGATTTTTTGAAGTGCAAGAGGCTAAATGCTTCCAAAAAAGAACACTATGTTTTCAACCAGGGACACACCTTGTGCCAAACAGTACACATTTGCAATGCAATGGAATATGACATCATAAATGGTACAATGATAGCTGACGGATTGGGGCACAAAGGAAACGTGATTCTAGGTTATGTACTTTAAATCGAGTTTTTTGGAGAGAAATCCCTAAAGCACTTATTGTTGTGGTTTATTTAGTTGATATTGGTATAAATAAAGGATTTTAATCATATACATTATTTCTTTTAAAAATAAGAGTTGTACTAGCTACTCTTCAGTCATTTCCAGCTCCTTTATTATAATAAAGGAGTAATAGTCATTTATGTTTGGATATGTAATTTAGGTTCACTAATGCCAAAAAAACCCTTAGTGCATAAGGGATTAATATACATAGCAAACTTTATTCCATTGAAAATCTAACAGATAACAATTGTTACATCTGCAATAATATGTATATTTACTAAAGCATTTTAAGATTGGAGGACTTACCCACTGGTGTTAGAGGAGCAGACTTTCAAAGGGTGAGGTTTTGTAGGGAATTCACAGTATAAAGTACGCCTGAGGCGAATAAATCTTCTTTGTGCTATGTACTGTAGGAACCTTATGGCGTTACAAAGCGAAGAAGGTATTTATTGGCTTCTCTGAAATCAGAAACCCCATTAATGAAATGCAGGTTCCTAGGAAACACATAAGCAGTTGGGAGATCTCCTAAGGATAAATCATTGATCTCCTGATGTTGCACAGCATACTCTGAAAGATACAAAGAGAAAAGACTACTACAGGTAGTTCTGCCTAATATAAGACAACTCTTTGAGCCTCACAGTCTTCTCATAACAATGCTGGAAAACTGGGAAACACCAGGGGTGGCTAATCAACAATAATCAGTAATCAGTATATCACTGTAATCTGTGCACCTGATCAGATGGTTTTACATTCATTCATATGCTTTGTTAAGGTAAGCGCTACCACTCTGAGATTGAGGAGGGGGGTTGTGCTATTACACCCCTAGTAGGCATTGGCAGTATCACATCCTACCCTTTGGGGTACATGGGACCATGGCCACTTTCCAACCTCTGGTGCACTGTTCTGGCCTCAAAATGCCTATAGTTTTGCCTATCTGGATGCTGCAATCGTCTGTTCCAGCGCCTGGGAAGAGCACATACATTATGTTTTAACCTTCCTCCAAACCATCAGCAACACCAACCTCTGGATCAATCCAAAAATAAAGCTGTTAGGGACTAGCTGAGGCTAAATACTTAAGCTACATGGTGGTTGGGAGACTAGTTAAACTGCATTGCTCCTAAGTTGCAGCCATTCGAGACTGGCTCCAGCAACAGACAAATGGTAAAGTCTAGGTCTTCCTAGGACTAGCCGGGTACAATCAGTGGTCTGTTCCCTGCTTTTCCAAAGGGGCTGTGCCTTTGATAAACTGCACTCAATATATGGCGACATGGAGTCCCCAAGCCAAAGAAGCAATAAGTGACCTCAAATCTGACCTGGTATCTTCTCCGATTTAAGATTCCCTTGACTTGTCTCTGCCTTTTATCCTCCAGACCAACACTTCAGATACCAGCCTGGGCACCATGCTGTGCCAAGTTGTCAAAGGTTTCAAACATTTCATCATGTACCTCAGCCAGAAACTGCTGCACTGGGAACTACATATGCAGCAGCTGAACACTACCAACTGTTGGGCCAGGCATTCATCCTACAGTAGTCACTGACTATTTGCAACTGCAGTGGCTGGCTTTCAATAAGGATTCTAACCAATGGGTGATGTGCTAGGTTATTAGACTACAGCACTACAAATTTATTTTACAGCATTCACAGGGGGCACTCCATGCCAACACTTACGCTGTCTCTCGAGCCCATGACCTCATGGCTAGATCCATTCTCCTCTCGGAGGCTGAGCTTAGGGGGAAGCCGTATCACACAGGTGTACCTAGGGACCACCTTGTCAGCTCTGATAAAGAAAGCACTACCACTCCAGGATGAGAGGGAACACTATCGCTTATGATTTCTTCTGTTTCCTGCACTCCACTTTAGGTAAAAAGACCATCAACGAGGTCTTGCTCTGCCTACCACTCACTGAGTTGGTCACGTCCAATACACCCTACACACCTTAAACCATGAGTCAGCAGAAGGATGGGATTAATTTGGACCCAGGCTCACCAGGAGACAGAGACATGAAAGCATGAAAAAGAGAAGCCAGAGATGACAGCTGATAAGCTTACTTTGTTGTGCTCACAGCATGTTTTTTTTTATTTTTGCTTTATTTTATGAATCCACAAGCTGTACCCTGCGGCTCCTCCCATATAGTAGTGAAACAAGACAAACTTTAAAAATCAATTAAAAAAAATGTAATTATGGCCAAGTGAAAGATAGGTATGCTCCAACGTCAAAAGTTGGCACTGTATCTGATTGTATTTAGCTCTGATCTCTCTCTCAAAAACATCAAACATTACACCTTAACAATCTGTAGATGATAATGTCTGTTGAACAAACAGGTACCACTAGCTAAGCAGAGGCAAGGTACACTCCAACATGTGGTGAGAGGTAAACCGACTCGAATGGAAGCTGGTGCATGAGGAGGGTAAAGCCCCTCTCCCCTTGGCCCGCAACCTCTCTCTCTGTTTCATGCAAATAAATCAGTACTGTGAATGAACTATTTAGAAGTTGCAAAACCAACCTGAATGTTCAAGCAAATTATACAAAAAAAACCTGATCTAAATCCGTTAAGTAGTTCTCTTGCGAAAAGCGTACAGACATTAGATTTTATATATGTATTGTATATATACTAGGGGGCTTTGCCCCCGCTCACTTCGCTCGTCAACCCCCCAGCCTGCGGTATGCGTCTGCCACTTCGCATTTCTACTGCTCGCGTATGTGGATTTCACTTTCACCAGACAACAAATCTTTTAATTCTCGCAGATACACCTCTTCATTGGGAAGAAACACTACTTTTCCCTGATGGAAACACAAATTAGACGATCTGCAAGTCTCCAACTTAAAGTTTAAAGCCGAACAATAACTACATACTTCTGTCATATGACCTATGTCCATATATTCTACTGTATCTCTTTTCGCTGTTCTGTTATTTCACCGAGTAATAATTTCCATTTGTAATCGCTAATGTGATCTTTACTATCAGTTTTTTGAGACTTTCTAATTTTAGTACTTTCATAATCTCTAACCTGCTCTGCATGTGGAAAGCGCCAACATTTCTGAACCTTTAGGCTTGAGGCTGTAATTGCTGCCAAAGGTACACCGGCAAAGTAGTGAGCAAAGGCTGTGAATACTTATGTACATGTGATTTCTCAGTTTTTTTATTTTTAATCAATTTGCAAAAACCTCAAGTAAACTTTTTTCACGTTGTCATTATGGGGTGTTGTGTGTAGAATTCTGAGGAAAAAAATTAATTTAATCCATTTTGGAATAAGGCTGTAACATAACAAAATGTGGAAAAAGTGATGCGCTATGAATACTTTCCGGATGCACTGTATGTGCAGAGATTGCGGGTAGTCAGCTGCACACTACTTATAAAATATGCCTGCACTTCATTGGTAGATCTTCCAATGAAATCTGGGCCTTATATTATAAAAGGTAATACGTACTCTGTTTATAATATGAAGTGGAGATGATTATCGCACTATCATGGTTGGAAAAAATGCAACCTTCTCTCTCTGAAGTGGAGCATAGATGAAGTTAGGACCCCCACTATTACTATTGTGCCCTTCCATCAGGCTTCCCTTCAATTGTTGTCAATTGGAAGTAAATGTACACATTTAAAGCTAGCTAAGCTGACTGTTCTTCTGTGTTATATGTTAACTCTCCTCTGTGGACATGGATGTTGATTGTGAGAAGGGCTTCAATACTTAAAAAACAGATGTCCCAAGGGGTGTGCACAAATGCTGGTGTTGCAGATACTTGTTTAGTATAATGTAAGCAGCCAGTGCCCAGACCCTAAGCATCATAAAAGGTCTTCCATGATAATTACCAGGAAGAGAGTAGATTTGATTATGGATCTGCTGGCATCAGGTTTCCTTGAAAGACACCAGGAAGTGTGGAAACCTGTACAAGGTAACACAGAAACCTCCTAACCACATACCACCCCACTCTCTCCCTCTCTTTGTTTACGACACCTGTTGATGTAATGACCTACTAAATTCATTCAGTTGGTCACTGGTCTAGTTATTTTCAGTCAAAGTCTACTTTAAAGGACATCATGGGAGAAACATTTTTCTATGTCATCTATTTCAGAGTTTCATCATGTACTGTGAAAAACAAGAGGAACATTTGCTTGTGGTATCACACATGGTTCTCCTAATATTGTTTCCTTTGAGAGACACCAGCAAGCATGTATAGAGGATAAAGGGGGTACAGTCCCCTTGGACGTGAAGTTAAGAAGACTTGTTCATAACCACACAGAAGCCTTATCTGAAAGACACAATATGCTAAAAGCAACTTGAAGTTACTATACCTAATGTCATCATGCTAAGAGGGTATATGCTCAGGATCTAAAAAAGTAAATAATGGCTAAGTAGAGATACGCCAGTATGAGAAAAGACTTGTTCAGGGTCACATGAGGAATCATTGGGTCTGCTTAGACTGAAACTGTTATTTATCACTCACTATTCAACAACTAATACTGTATAATATTTTTAAGTAAAAATTGAATTTGCTACGAATTCCCCCCCAAAGACAACCATTAATATATTTTGCTTTTTCTCACACCACCACATGCACCAGAAAGTAAAAGGGCATTGTATTTTTCTTCTCTTTGGTTTGTTTATCTGGTACAGCTGCTGTTATCATTTTAAGACCTATTTTCCCAAAACAAGAGCATTTCTTATCAAACCTTGCTGGAAGCTGATGCTCTGTGCATCTGCGCAAGACCGTCTCAGGTCAATAAGCTGACTGTGTGATATTTTCATCTTGCTTACGCAATAGGGAGCCGCAGGAAAGGATGGGTTGGGAGGGGTTGTAGGAGAGAGCAGCACTTCTGCAGAAAAACATCACCAGATATTTTTAAATGTTAATAGCAAGAAAGACCACCCTTATTCTGATCCATTACCACATCTGGTGAAAGACATGCTAAGCCCTGTGCATATACCATTTCTTGCAACCAAATATTTTGCAGATCATTTTTCCACTTCCAGTCTCTAAATTAGAGCTTGTGGTATTTAATAGGTTGAGAATTAGCTAATAAATACAGTGCTTTCTATTTAAATATTTTGCTTTTTAAATTTTCACCACAACTTTAAAATCACATTTTCTGATCTACTACCCACTGAAATCACTGTATCATCCTTGTCTGTTCTAGTCAAAATGTGTCTGTTTTCCCCAAGTTTATGAAGCAGTGTACAGACTTCCTCATGTTAAAACTACTGTGGTCTATACTACAGCATGTAACCTTTGGTCTTTACTCCTGCCCTCCATTTTTCATCCTCTGTACAATAACAATAGGTAAGTCTACACCTACTATGCACTATGGGTGCCTCTGACTTTAAGTTGATATGCTCCGAAATCCCATTTAAAAGGATTTTGTGAATGGGGGTGTTGGTGTTGTGGGGATAATCTCTTCCATTATGTTATACACTGAACGTACCGTTAGGAACCTTTTTGTACACACCTACATTGTAACTACTTTCAAGTGAGTATTTGTGATGAACAATTGTGCTAAGAGGAAACACAGCTGGCTAAGAGAAGCAACCACTTGTCATTAGTGAGCTACATACTTACACACAGAAGAGCTTGCTCACAAGACTGTCCTAGACAATTCATGCAGCACAGGGGTGTTTACATAACCAATTTTCAGAAAGTGACCATCTAAGTTCAGTAGTATTGGATTCAAAGTGCCCTCTACTCGTCAGTCTGGCTTTAATTAACTAGATTGACACAAGACTCCGAGAACCCATTAGCAGTTGTCAATAGAGCTCTTGTCACATCATCTACATTTACTCCAAGAAATTTGACTCCTAAATTCCTTTTAGAATTTCCAACCATTTAACCTTTAATATTTTCTGTTAAGTATTTTTTATAGAATGAGCCACTAATACATAGCCTGCAGCTTGAACATTGTGATATAGTTCACTATGAAATGGTCAATAAAACAATAAAAAATTAATTTAAGAACTAGATAAAACCTGTAGCTACTAAAACACCAAGGCTAGAGCACCACAGAGTGCAGAACACCAGGCTCATATTTAACCATGGCTTCAAAACATACATTCTACAAAGCTATTCAAAGATATTAATCTGTAATCACAGGAAAACTAGAAAATATCAAAATAAATGCCACACAAAATGCAAGATGCTAACAAAAATGGGCTTAAATAATTTCACAGAATATACTGAAGGTATGCAGCATATAGTATACTCATTCTACATACAATAATTCTAGTTCCATGCAGCATGCAAAAATATCAGCTATTGAAAACAGTTATAATATTTTATCTGATTCTTTTTTTCTGCTTCTTTCACAGGCAGCCTAAACCCCAACCATTTAATGCTCAGTGGATCTGAAATATGGTCCTTAGGGACCTCTTGTGGCTGTACATGTTTGCACAAACCAGTTCCAGCTTTTAACTGAACTTGTTTATTAATTAGACGGTTTGATTCTGCTCTCTGTTGCTTACTGGCCTGGAAACCACAAAACTGCAGAGTAAATAAATATTTTATCTACAGATGCAATTAGCAATACACAACAAGTAATTTACCCTTACTTGTTTATGCTAACATTCTCAAACCAGAATAATGCCATTCTGATTTGACTATCTCAGCAGCATCAGGTTCAAAGCAAGTCTATTGTATGGCTACAATCACACACACACATACACAACACTAGGCCAATTTGGAATCACCAAAAACTAACACATACTTCTTCAGGGATTTGGAAGAAAATCCCATTAAGACACAAGAAGAATATGTCCACTCAACAGAGACAATGATAGGACAGAGACTTTGAAACCAGGCTGAAGGATTTGTGATGCAAACGTGCTGCCCACTGTGTCACTACTCTTACAGTTGGCACAGCTTTTTATATAGCATATTCTCATGCTTTAATTCTCTTTTTCAACTAAATTCACTTTAAGTAAAATGTTTAGAGACCTGGCTTTGAATCCTTGCCTCTTCATTATCTGTATACAGTTCACTTGTTCTCCCCGTATCTGCCTAAGCATGCCATGATGAGGGACTAAATGATTGTGGAATGAGTTGGAGATTGGCATTTCATCCTGGTTGGTTCCTACCTTGTGCCTGATGTTGCTATGATATATTCTAACCCTTGTAACCCAGAGCTAGTTTAGGCAGATACAATTATGAATGGATAGGTGGCTGCATATAGAATTCTAAAATATATAACTGTAGCTTAGTCTTTTCTAAGGCACTTCAGCTTTTTTCGGCAGTCCTAGCCTTGCAGCAGGAATTTCACTTTTTGCTACTATGATTTTTTTTATTGTGCTAGGCCTTCTCCTTTATAAAACATAATCTTTATATATGCAACTTGAAAACCTTCATATATCTGCCAACTAATCCATAGTCTCATGAGTTCTTGAAATGCCCAGGTGTTAGTAAATATTATGAGATGTTTTAATGTAAAGCATTTCACAAGATATTGACAGCTAATCTATCAACCAAAAGCTTAGAGGCCCTTGCCTACTTTGGACATTCCGTTTTGCTGTAATTAGCAGCCATTTCAGTAGGTATTTCAAACAAATTGACAAGGCAGACACACAACAGACTAGCCAACTTTGTGTCATTTAAAGCGTACATAGGTCATTATTATGGGGTTGTTTATTGAGAGTACGAAAGAAAAGCAATTCATGGTCACTGACCCCCTCCTATTTGTAAAACACAATTTGCCTTGCTTCATTTGGGTGAAGAAAACACTTCCTTTGGAAAATAAAGTACTAAAACATAGAAAATAAAAATGAGTTTTTAAATACAGAAAAGGATCACAAAATGGCAGCTACTGGCTTCGGTTTCAAAAACTGGGTGAAAGGCAAATGAGCAGCTGCAGAAGGATCAATTTGAGAGGTGCTGACAGTTGACTTCATGCTAACAGGAACTGGCCCAGAAAAGGATAATGGATGCCATCTAGTGGTTAAGGGAGAAATTTAAACATAACAATTTTTAAAAATTAAAAATGTTAATTCTGTTTAATTTAACGTCCATATCTAACACTCAGTAATTTTAAAAAAATCATAATGACTGGATGGAGAAAGTACGGAAGCGTATTAGGGCCACGGTGAAAAAAAAATACGGACACTGTGAAGAAAAAAAATCTAAATGTCGAGATTAAAGTCGACATTTCCACTTTATTCTAGTAGTTTATTTTGTCAGTAGAATGTCGCAAACTAAACTTCATCTTAAAATTAATGTTTAATTTGCTAGATTTTCTCAGACCCCGTCATAAATTAATGTAGCACATTAAATGCTTTATATTAAGTGTTTCCCGACCCAGTTGTTAATCTCTATGCACTCCTTAAACTGACTTCCTCTTGCACTGAGAGGCGCCGTCAGCGTGCACCGCACACTGACTTCATGATATTCCTGCTCTATGAACATTCAGAATACTAAGATAAATACTTGATATGTTTTTCACGCTGAAATGCATTAAATCATGTATTAAACATGGGTGGCGGGGGGCACGGTGGCATGGATGTAGTGCTGCTCCCTCGCTGAAAACTCTGAGGCCTATTTTTATAACTAGTTTTAATTTCACAAAGACGTTTATCGTGTGGTGATTGGTTATATGGAGAATGAAAAAGGAAGGATAGGAACTGGGGGTTTAGTAAGTCAGACAGACAGCACGCATACAATAAAGAAAGTCTGCTCAGAAGAACATCCATTGAATTCTGCATTCGTGTCTCCGACGACCAGATCACGAACCCAACATTTACACAATATTTCAGTTAAACCAGTGCGACACCCATTCATATATCCAGTTTTTTGGAACCTCGTCACACCTGCCATAAAGTTCTCTACACTGAACATAGACCTGGGGACCCCTTAATGCAAGGGAGCAGCACTACAGCCACGCCACCGTGCCCCCCGCCACCCATGTTTAATACATGCTTTAATGCAATTCATCGTGAAAAAGATATCAAGTATTAATCTTAGCATTCTGAATGTTCATAGAGCAGGAATATCATGAAGTCAATGTGCGGCAATCGCTGCCGGCACCTCTCAGTGCAAGAGGAAGTCAGTTTAGGAAGTGCGTAGAGGTTAACAACTGGGTCGAGGAACACTTAATATAAAGCATTTAATGTGCTACATTAATTTATGACGGGGTTTGAGAAAATCTAGTAAATTCAACATTCATTTTAAGATGAAGTTTAGTTTGCGACATTCTACTGACAAAATAAACTACGAGAATAAAGTGGAAATGTCGACTTTAATCTTGACATAAATGGTGAGAATAAAGTGGAAATGTCGAGAATAAAGTCAACATGTCGACTTTAATCTCGACATTTAGATTTTTGTTTCTTCACTGTGTCCGTATTTTTTTTTTCACCCTGGCCCTAATACGCTTCCGTAACGGAAAGAGATGAACATGAAACAGGAAATGAAAAAAAATATTGTGACACACAGACAAATAAATACCACAACAACAACATTTATTGATATAGCACATTTTCATACAAAAAGTAGCTCAAAGTGCTTTACATAATGAAGAAAATAAAATAAAAGACAAAATAAAAAATTAAAATAAGACAACATTAGTTAACATAGCATAGAGTGTGTCATGCAAGAGCAAATGTGATAAGGCAGCAAAAATGTGAAGTTCAATCTGTACAACACCTGTTAAGTCTTGTAGTATGACATTTGCCTTGTCCGCTCTCACCCCCACACACCTGTGCAAAGGTCATTCTTACTTAACTTGGGTTCAAGCGAGAACTAACTATTATCAGCAGGCAGAGTACAGGTTTTGCTGGAAAGTTCCAGGAATCCACTGAACAGCAAACAAGCCAATCCCAGAAGCACAGAGCCCTAAAGATTACTCATCAGTTTTGCAGTAAATACTACCTCTTCCCATGTCTAAGGAAATGTTGGAAATGAATAATTCTACCCTCTAAAGTAAATTAAAAGAATCCCAGAAAGAAAGCTACAAGAGACCCAATATGTAACTGCTTCACCAATCACGAGGCATGGCAGCCTTTAATTATTGAGCTGCACCCTGCATACAAACCCCTGCTTGTCACTTGTTCTCACAGAGGAGAGACAAGACCTGCTATTATCCAGGACAGGAGATCAAAGAGTAATAAAAATAATCCAAATTCCCTGAACAGCTTCTCCTATAGAAAATGTCACAGCTGAAATCAGTGCTAAAATCCAGCCTCCCATCGCGCCCAATATGCCTGTCACTGGCACAAACCCAGCGGCAGATGTGAAAGCCCCTGTATTCTGTAAACCGTTCCACAGGCCCTGTTTAGTCTTAATTTTAAGCTGTCAAGTGGTAGCAATGTGCCCACATGGAGGCACAATAGCTTATTTGCACTATTTATCCTACTTGTATTGCCTTTTCCAGGTTGGGTATACTCTGCTTTACTATCCTGTGCAGCTTAAACAATGTTTTGTGGAAAGCAATATGGTCCAAATGGTAAGGGTCTGGAATGGAAGCCACAACAAAGTAAATTCACTTCCCACCACTGAATTACTACATGACAAAAGTAAGTCATTAAGCCTATGGGGTACACACACATAGAAGCAGAATAACAGCCAGAAAGAAGGCCCAAATGAAAGGCCTCAGAAGCACCATAGGGAAACTCTTATTGGCAGGACTGTCTCACATTATACCAATGAAAAAGGAAGAGTGGTGCCGGGAAAAATATACCTTATAGATCAGTTAGGCAGACCAAGAAAGTGGATGTGGATGGCCTAGGGTGAAGAAAGCAATGATCCTTCAGCGTAAGAGGGCAGGCATCTTACTGGAGACACCTAACTCTCAATCTAGAGAGGGAGAGGTAGAGGGAGGTGAGTGAGGTTATGCCTATAGGCAGTAACATCATCCTTCCTTTAGACAGCACACAGACCCAAACAGGGATATATGGGGCTAAGTTTCAAATCTTACTAATCAGGCAATTGATAGACTGTTTGTAAGACATGTCATTCTGGGCCCACATAAGACAGAAGGGAGATTAGGATCAGCACACAATGGGGAGCTCTAGTATGGTTTTCCTGGTAGATTTGCCACAATCCTTTGAAATAATATGCATATGGTCAGAAGAGACCTATGACAGGGTTTTAAGCCAACTAACAGGTAGAAGCTTAGTAAGTAAAGAATTGAGAGAACACAGAGCAAACACTTGGTAGAAGGAAGGGCCAGAGTTTGAGAAGAGAAAAGAAGTAAACAGGAAGATGTAAATTCACAATTAGATAACCCACTCCAAACCCTGCAAGGCAGGCCAGGGAGTTTCTGTTGGCTTGGTTTAATTTATTCTCTTTTATTTCACTTGTTTCCATCATTATTGACTTTTTTTAAATTTGTGTTAATAAAATCCTTTATTTTGAAATTCCCAGCCTCTTTGACCATGTTCTGGATTCAGAGACCCTACAATAACAGGATTTTAGTATTTAAAAGTACTGTAAAAATAATATGCTAAAGAAATAAAATAAAAAGCTGTATATAAAGAAATTAATACTATAAGGAAAGGGGATATAAGTAGGAATAAAGTAACAAAATAAATAAACAAAACCAAAACCCAACTTGTTTCACAGAGTGTCTTGCGTACCATTAAGCACTGGAAAAACTTTCCATCCCCACACTTTCCACGCCTGCTGCACTACCTCTGAACTCCCTATCTTCTCCCAAACATCTATCCTTCCAACTTCAGGCTGGCCAAGGACTTTTTGGCCTCAGCCTAATACTATTTCCAGACATGTCCCAAGAAATCTTTTCTAGTGTCAGGAATAAGCTTTGAAGGTCCTGGGATCGACTTTAAACAACACCCTTTAGAAAACCCCTGTGTCCCTTTAATCTGAATTGGGGTCTCGTTCAGTTATTAGTTACAATAGCACTGAATAAGAAAGGGAAGTAAACGGCTTGTGGAAGAAAGCCTTGCGACGTGTCACTGCTTGCAGGGGAAAATAATCCCCCCGTTCAACAAGTGACGGTGATTCTCCAAGAGTGGCTGACATTCAATAATGATTGGAGGCAATTCTACAAGAGGATTACTCCCAAAAAGGACAAAGATCGGCCTCAGTTCCACTTGGATGACACTTGGATTTGCAAAAGGCAAAATTGAGCCACAAGAAAAAATTTTTAAGAACCAAGGTCCTATAGGACTGAGAAACTCATGCATCATTAACCAGCATCGCCCACTATCTATCTAACCATTACTGTACCAGCTTGTGAGTATGTCCTTGTGGGGTATTCTACATTCCACTGGTTCTGACAGATTAGTTCCACTATCATGGCCACAAGAACTGCCAATGTCAAAATAAAATCTGACAGGGAGTTTTATGGCTCAGTTCTAAACTGGAATTACATACCGTATATGAAATTCCTTTGTAGTATGGATGTCTACACTTACAGTATAATGAGCATGCCAAGTACATTGAGATGGTGATTACAATGGAGAGGTGCTGCACAATATAAACTGGGGGTTTTATTTTGTAGAAGCATTCCTCTAAGTGCCAGGCATGGCTGTGTTACTTTTACTGAATGGGATTAAAATACCAATGTTAAATATTACATTGTCCAGCAGTTTAATTGCTCTGCACTTCACACACCATATTAGCATTGGCATACCACAATGGTCAGACTATTATCATGCTGAAATTACTTCTCCAGTCACAGCTTTCTCTGAAATTAATTGTAGGCAGATGGTAGTTTTACAGCTACTCAGGAACATGCCTGTGCCTACCAGCTTTTATTTTTTGCAGGCACCATTCTTGTTTTTATATGAACTCTTATCTAAGCACACACATTTGCACTGCTTCCAAGCCATAATCTAATAAATAAGAAGGAAGAGCTGCAAAATGCTGTATTGATATCAAGTGATCAAATATTATACCATCAAGTGTTGTCGATCTAATGGGAGTTTTTGCTCTACCATCATTTCTTAATGTAAGCACTTGATGAAAGTCATTAATTCAGTTATTTTCTAGTAAGATCAGCCCAGAAAAATGGTTTAAAGCCGAAGAATTAATGATTTAAAATCAAATAATAGAGCAAATTCTATATCAAAATAAATATGTAAACCTCTTATAAATATAAATCAACAGAGTATGGTGTCTTTACAATTCTGCAAAACAAGAGTAGGAACAAGACAACTAAAAGAGTGCTTTGGTAAAGAACACAATACTCCTCCTGGTTTAGAGTTCATTAGACATGCACAATTGTAGTAGCTTCCTGTGAAGAATCACCTGGGTCCTCATGCACATCTCAGACTAGCAAATCATATAAAGATGGGATGAACATATGCCTGTTATATAAATAGCTATTGAAGCCAGTGACAGCTGAGTATTAAAGAAGATGTTTTTATCAGAAAATAATGTATTTATGAAGTATGAATTCTTTTTTACGGTGGGCTGGCGGCCTGCCTGGGGTTTGTTTCCTGCCTTGTGCCCTGTGTTGGCTGGGATTGGCTCCAACAGACCCCCGTGACCCTGTAGTTAGGATATAGTGGGTTGGATAATGGATGGATGGACGAATTCTTCTCTAAATTAGACATAAGACCTAACTGATTTTAGCTTGTGACTTTGTGAGCTGTTGTCTCCCATCAACCCCCCACCCCAGTCTATGTTCTTTCTCATATGCATACATAAACAAATATCATGCCTCAGTTGTGGCATCCATTCAGCTATTACAAGCCTCTTGAGCTTATTGGCCTTATAATTTAAATGGAGTGTTTGAACCGTTCACTTCTCTTTCACAAAGTCAGTCCTCATTGCTACAACAACATTGATTTCTATTGCACATTTTCATGAAAGACAATTAGCGCAACGTGCTTTACAAGATGAGAAAAAAATACAATTACAAAAGATAAATAGTTAAATAAAATTAAAACACAGAAATGATAAATATAATAATTAATAAAAACTTATAAAATACAGATAAGCAAGTAAGCAATGGTGGAGTCCTTAGATATGGAAATAAATTTCTAATTTTTTTGTCTCTGATTATTATAACAATTAGTTCAGTTCTATGGTTAGATGGTCAGGGAGGACTAGACAATAAAAAACTCTAGCTGGTGAGATGCTGGAGAATATTAACTTGCAGGGGTCCAAGGCCAAAAGACAACAGTCTCTAGTTAAACTCATCTTTTTGGTGTCAGTGCTTTTTTGTTTTATATTTGAGTTTTATGTGTAGGCTTTGGGCCTAATATGTTTATTCAACTACATTTTTAATTAGGTGTGCCTTCCTCCTTGTTCTTCTTTTTAGACAGATCCTGTCCCTTGGCACTCCTACTCACTTCATTTAACCCATCTCTAATGATTTCACTAATAGCTTCTCACTGGCAAAGCCATCCATGCCTAGTTACTCCCAAAAGCTTGGTCTGAGGGAAGGAATGAATATGTCAGCCAATTAAAAAAAAGCCAGAGGGAGGTGATGATATGGGCAACTTTTTCATCACTTCAACTTTTGTTTTTTTTCATGCAAAGTGCTTTATGATTGTTTTCACTAGGAAAGGTATGCTATAAAATAATGGCAGACTGTGGTTGCTATCACACACAGCACAAACATACTAACACAAAATAACAAAAATTTTTTGCTTTAAGTAATGCTGTAATCTCTATATATATATATAAAATCCAACGTCTGTCTGTATGTCTGTCCACTTTTCACAACCAAACTATTTAACGGATTTAGATCAGGCTTTTTTCTATAATTTTCTTGAACATTCTAGTTCATTTTGCGATCTCTGTCATTGCGCTAAGTATCATAGTTCGCTTGCGGTACTGATTTATCCAAATCCGAGAAAGACGCAGCGTGCTGAGTGGAGGGGGCGGGGCCCTCCTCACTCACACACCAGTCTCGGGATGTATCTTACATCCGCTTAGCTAGCGAATGAGAGAACTACTTAAAGGATTTAGATCAGGTTTTTTTCTAGAATTTGCACGAACATTCCGGTTGATTTTGCGACTTCTTTCATCATGCTAAGAATCATAGTTCGCTTGCAGGAGCGATATAGTTGCGCTAATCCGAGACACAGGCTGCATACCGAGCGGAGGGGGAAGCGTGACGTCAGGAGTCGGGAGTCAGTCTACCTCAGTGTTTTGGAGTGTAACTTGCCTCCGCTTAACTAGCAAATACCTTTTTGTTTATTGATTTTTAAAGTTTGTCCTATTTCACTATTACACAGGTGGAGCCGTGGGGAATGCCTAGTATAAAATAAAGACAAAGACTGTGGTTGCCATCAAAAACACCACAAGCATAGTGTAACATCCATCCATCATCGAACCCGCTATATCCTAACTACAGGTTCACGGGGGTCTGCTGGAGCCAATCCCAGCCAACACAGGGCACACGACAGGAAATAAACCCCAAGTAGGGCGCCAGCCTACCGCAGGGCACACACACACACACCCACACACCAAGCACACACTAGGGACAATTTAGAATCACCAATGCACCTAACCTGCATGTCTTTGGACTGTGGGAGGAAACTGGAGAGAACATGGAAACTCCACACAGGGAGGACCCGGGTCTCCTAATTGCAAGGCAGCAGCGCTACCCACTGCTCCACTGTGCTGCCCTGCATAGTGTAACACAGGGGTGCCCACACTTTTTCAGCTTGCAAGCTACTTTTAAAATGACCAGGTCAAAATTATCTACTTACATTAAAAATTATATATATATATATATATATATACACTGAGCATCCATACTTTTTACTGCACCATACTTTTTACTTTTACTTGAGTACATTTGTGAAGAAGAAATGCTACTCTTACTCCGCTACATTGGGCAACACTCGAATTGTTATTTATTTTCCATTAGATAATGTCTGACAGACAATTTTCAATCTGCTCTGTGTAGTGTATGCTGTCAAGTTGCGCACATGTCTTCCATTGCGTCTCCAGCTCTGACGCGTGGTTTTGGATGTTCCCCAAATCAAGGCGCTGCAGCTTTGAGGACAGATGTTGCATTTTTCGTTTAAAGCATTAACTGAGCTAATCATATTGACCATGGTTTTCTTTTTTCCTTGCAGCTGTAAATTAAGCTCATTCAACATGTTGGTCAGATCAGAAAAAAAATGCCAAGTCTAGCGGCCATTGATCGTTATTAAGTTTCTTGTATTCTGCATGCTTAATGACAAGGAGAAACTCCTTTTTCACCAGCCAGGGGTCTTGAAATCTTTGCAGGAATTTCTCCCTAGCCATCTGCCTCAACAAAGGCATCTTTTATCATCTCTACATCTTGGAAGGACTTCTTATGCTTAATGATCGAGTGACTCACCCGGAACAATGCTTCGGTGTGTCTGTCTTTGCTTTTGAATTCAGCTGAGTGAAAAATGACGCCTGTCCGATTAACTGCGATTTTAGTTCCCTCTCCTTTCTCTTTCTCAGATCGCGTTTGATCGTATGTGCGGGATGACCAGTGTGTTAGTAGAAAAGAGATCTCAGACTGGCCGCCCTGTATGTCAATCAAGTGGCAAATGCCATAGAGAGTATATATGATAGACTAACATTTAAAAAAAAAATTTTTTTTGAATACAAAGCGATCTACCTGCACTACCTTTCCGATCTACCGGTCGGTCACGATCGATGTATTGGGCACTTCTGGTGTAACAGAAAGAACAGTACTTGTGTTAAGTAATGCAGTAACACCACAACCTGACTTAGAACATTAACTGCTGAAGCTCTATAAATTAAAAGAGTAACAATTTAGGGTCATAGGCTAGATAGCTCATTAATTTTTTCCACACAGGGGCTAATCAGTATGAAATCACAAGTTTCACCTGAGGTGTGAACCAAACTACAGCAAGTACATCATCAATAATCATAAAGAAGTTGGAACAAACTATCACAGCAGATGGTAATTTCAAGTCTGGAAATGTATGCAATTGCTAAGGAGTCAACTCCTTGCACTGAGTGATGTACTGTATGCTACATGAACATTCCCTTAAAACTGAAGTCTTGGTGATTTTGTTTTCTGCTCGCCAACTGGAATGATCAGCACATCCTCATATGTGTGTGTCAAAAAATAGATTACTAGGTTTGTCATAAACCTAATAACATATCATTTTTATAATAAATAAAATAATAATATAATAAATAAATATGGATGGTAGCAATGAATTGTGTAATAAAGAAACAGAACCATCCTTAACATGAATTGGTTGAATAAATATAAAAAAGTCCATTTAATAAAGATTAATTAAATGAGTAAAATGATTAAACTGGATGCCAACTAAACAAATTATAAAAATATGCAAAAACAATGTGCTCCAATGTTTTCAGAGTTTTCTTATTTCATCTTACTAATCCATAGCACCATATACCATTTACCAACACACCAAGCATTTAGTTTTGGCAACATGTTGGTGAGGTCTCCAAATTTTTATGATATAATGTGATTTCACCTCTCTAGAAATTCAAAACTGCTCTGGATCGGTCACGTTGGGGAGCATGCACTGGTATAGCACGTTGCTGCAGCCACCACATGACAAAACAGCTTGGGATTCCGTTTGGCAACCCCCCAGGCAGACACGCAGTCCAGTCCCACACTAGGAAAATTACCCTTTATCTGATGCTACCAGGTGTTACGTGGGTATCCCCTTCACCTAGTCCAGCTGCTCAGGTCCTCAACAATGGATCACCCTTGGGGAATCGCAGAACATAGCTGTAGTGCTGTAACTGACACTCCCTCACAATGCAGGTAGTGTTCCTCATTTGGGACCCCATGAGTAACCGCTCATTTGATGCAAATTCAAAGGATTCTCCAAAAAGACACAATTCCTAAGGAGTCCAGTCTTGGTCTCAGGTCACATGAAAATCGTCCATGTATTGCAACAATATAGCAAAACAGGAAGCACCAGGACTCTAAAGACTTGGACCTTCATCCTTTTGCAAAGATATTGGGAGTGCCACACCCCCCTTTCCAGTGACCTCATGACCCTCCATGCTCTCCCAATCCATCTACTGACTTCATAGGAAGAGTCACCAGAGACATGAATGTCACTGCAGAGGTAAGCAAACCTCTCAACAAGGTCGACCCTATCTCTCAACACAGATGAAAAATTTTATGAAAATGGTCACATTGATTCTGGCAATCAAAAACCCAGAAATATATTTAATATCCATTATAAATTATCACAAAATGTGCAGACAGCTAAAAAGAACAGACTTAGCATAAGTCAGAATTCCAGACAGGGCTAACAATGTTATTCCTGCTAGAAGGTATAACAAATATTTTGCACATTTCTCACATCTAAATTAAGCCATGACCTCATGCAACAGAAAGCAGTGATGGCCTTTAAATCTAAAGCTTGTCATTAAAAGCATGCAGCAGTCACTTCTCCGCTGCCTGCTCTGACTTCCAAGTTAAACCTGTAAATCATGTTTTCATAAGTTTCAGATTACCCTGAAAGTAAACACCAAGTGTGCCCAGTCCAGTATATGTGATGTTTACAAACACTTGTTGGCATATGACTTGTTCTTAGAAAGTTTGCTGTTGCCATTCAGGTGGCACAGTACCTGCATGCCAAGCAGAACTCTGCTAAATTGCACAGACCCTTACACTGAGTAAACAAAACAGTCCAAAGTGCAATGAATGGTATAGTCTTCATAACAATAAAACAGAAAAACAATTATTGACATAGACATAAAGGTAATCTGGTGACAGAACAGGGAAAATCCAATTAAATCCTATATTCTGATGTGGCATATTGTACAAACGTTAATTCAATATACAACCTGCTGTAATTCATTTTACCTTCCAAGTGTAATTTTTTGTTCTTTCTCTCCAGCCACTGTAAAACTGTGCATGGCTGGCTGCACTCGGGTCCCAATTGGGTGGCTCGCCATGTGCTGGGTGCAAAAACAAGCTGTAATCAGCACATGATCTCAACCACTCTCTCTCTCTCTCTCTCTGTTATTTATTTATTCAATTTCTGTATAAACACCTCACCTCTCTACCTGTTGAAAGCAGTGTTGAACTAATAAGAGCAAAAGATGATACCACTGAGATAATAAAATATGAATAATAAAAATCTAAAAAGCATAGTGAGTGTTCTTAATATGCTGTATACAGTGAAGTGCTTGAGCTGAATACCATTATGTTTACTCAGCCCTGCTGCTCAGTTTTTCCTTCAAGATGGAGTATTACAAGAAAACTGCAGAATTATAGTTCTCAATTTAAGAATAAACAGACAGAGAAAAATGTGCATAATGCACAGAATAATGGCATATTTCAAACTGTATTCGTAAACTTCCATTACTTGTTTGTATGTGGAATGTAAGCCTAACTATCTTATTGAATAGCTATGTGTCCCATGATGTTTCTAATTCACCTGCTATAATTCTTTAATTGCTACAGTCCAAAGTCATGCTTCTGCATTTCCCAGGACAGATGAAAAGATAGCTTCGCTTGATCTTATCTGAATAATCAAAATGAATTACAGATTAATATTACACCAGTCATTTATAAGCCTATGGCTTTGTGCTTGAATGTGTGATTTTATAACATTTTTACCTTACTGGTGAATTAAAAGTTATCAGTGCTGACAGAATATACACAGTAAACTATGTGTCTGTCTTAAAAGAAAATATATCATTTTGGGGGCTTTCACATTCTGTTTTTTAGCTTCTGAGCTACATAGAAATTCTGCAATTTGAATCCAGGGAGCAATAGGCTGTAAGGGCTGTCGTTCAATCAGGATCAATGAGCTTTCCAAACTGGCAACATGTTTTGCTACCGTTCCGACAGCAACCGTACCGTACCGACAGCAACAATAACCTTTATGTACACTACATGACAAAATATTTTTGGACACCTATCACACCTATATAAGCTTGTTGGATATCTAATTCCAAAACCATGGAGGTGCCACTCCTAAGCCCTCCTCTCCACATGACTATAACAGCGCCAATCTTCTGGGTTATGTTTTCCACAAGATTTTCCGGTACCTCTGTGAGAATTTGTGCTGATTTAGCCAAAACAATAATTGTGAGGTCAAGTACTGATGTTGGATGAGAATATCTGGCTCGCAATCAGCATTCCAATTCATGCAAAAGGTATTGAATAGGGCCAGGGTTCAATTGAGGGCAGGGTTCTGTGCAGGCCACTCGTGTTCCTCTACATCAAACTTGTCAAACATGTCTTTATGGACCTGATGTTGAGCATTGTTCAAACCATCAACCCTGAACAGAAAAGACCCTTCCTTAAACTGCTGCCACACATATGAAATGGCACAATTGTCTAAAATGTCTTTGTTTGATGTAGAATTAGCAGTACCCTATACTGGAACCAAGGGGCTTAGCTCCAACCCTAAAAAAAACCCAAAACATTATCCATGCAACACCTGGCATTGTGTGCAGTGATCTTTGGCTTGTATGCAGCAGCTTGACCATGAAAAACCCATCTCATGAAGCTCCCGACACACAGTACTTATGCTCATGTTGCTTTCAGAGGCAGTTTGGAACTCTGTTGTGAGTGGTGCAACAGAGGATAGGTGAATGTTACACACTTGACAGCCTCAATTTGTGAGCTTGTGTGGTGTAGTTGAGCAGTTCTTGCCCCTACACAATTCCATCTTTATATATAATATGCTACTGTGGCTGTTCTTTTGTCTGTCCAGGATTTTAAATCACCTGTAGCTCGCAAACCGTTTGACCTGAAATTTGGCACACATATACTACGTGACATCTACTATCCGCTTTCCGGGTGATGATTGACCTCCAAGGTTGCTCCTCTTTTTATTTTTATGTTATTGTAGAATCAACTCTCTGCAGCGGCCAGCAGTGAAAAATGAAAGAAAACGTACTAAGTAATTACAACACAAACACTGACTTAATCAATTTTAACGTGAAAAGATGCCGACAAAAGAAGAGAAGAAGAGGGCCGCGAGGGTGGAGAAAAGAAGAGCTGCTGAGAGAGCAGCAAGCACATCAACCTCTGAGCAGACGAATGCTAAACGTACAGAGAGAGAGTATGAAAATTATGAATGCTCGAGTGCGCCATTACTGGTTTTATAATAAAAGCACATACAGTTGACTGGAGCAGATCTAAGAGAGCAGAAATTTAACATACTGATTTGTGGCAAAGATGGCATCCAATGACAGAACCATTATAAAGTCTCTGAGCTTTTCAGTACGACCCATTCTACTGTTAATGTTTGTCAATGGAGACTGCATGGCTGTGTGGTTGATTTTATGCACCTATTAACAATGGATGTGCCTGAAACACCTGAATTCAATAATTTGGAGGGGCACCTAGTACCTGTATACTTTTGGCAACGCACTGTACTTTGTGTTGGTGATAGGCGATAGGCAGTTCATATGACCACAACCCATTATTGAATTGTTATGTCTGATGAGATATAATTTTTCCCTGAGTACTTTTTTAATAAGTATCACTTTTGCTTTAAAATTGTACCTCAGTGCTGCTGAGCAGAAATAAAGTAACCTTTATTAACACCATGACCTTTTACACCTACTCCAGCACACTTTGTCCTGCATAGCTTTTTTGATCAGCAGCATATGAGTAGCATAAACACTCTGTGTCCTTGTCAGGAAAGCAATGGATTGGTAGAACTACAAACAGAGAGTAATGACCATTATCAAGTATTACAAAAAAAAAAACCTTTAAAAAATGCATGTAGTAGTGGTTGCTACACTGTCACATCTACAAAACAATATGTACAATGGACAGGTTGACTCTATTCCTGTTAAAGTAGAATGCAAAAGACCAGCTGCAATGCCGGTTGCTTCAGCATTACCACTGTGCTGAATTCAAGTGAAGGAGAAAGGGTCAGAGCTTAAAAGCCTTCCTCACCAGGGACACATCTAGAGGAATGAGGTTACAAATGCCCTTGGGGAGTGCAAAGCCACAAAATAAAAAAGGAGAACTGAAATCAGGGATGCCACACTGTACTGTAGATAATAGAAAGGGGGTGGGGATTCATAAAAAGGCAAAAAGATGGATAATCTAACTTAATATTAACCAATCAAATAAATAAATAAATACCTTTAATAAAACACTATTTAATATTCAAATAAGCATTACAGTAGAAGGATAACATTACTTGAAAAACAGCATTTTTTATTAATGAAATATTCAGACATGTTAATTCAAACAAAATCATATAGCCTTAAAAATGTGCGTGCTGATAATTTCTAGATTAATAATACACGACCAACTTGTATATCTGACTGTTAAATAAATTGAGATTTCTCCTGACAAAGAACAGCAAAAGGAAAACATTCTTACACCTATATAATATATCGTATGTGCATAAAATACATCGTTTATTGCAAGGAGATGTGCAACAGGTAGATACTATAAATTACATTACCATGTATCATCTTTGCATACTATATGTATTGGTTATAAGAATGTTAGGTCTTTTATGAAATAAATGATACTGACATTTGAGTTTATTATTATTACGTGTCGATCTTTCCAACACTGGAATAATTCTTGTAAAGTGCCATTTGTGAATCCCGTCAATACATTCATTGTGGCTGTCTGGATCATTTCAATCGGTCTCATTCATTTCATGAGAGACCCCATATTTTCCGTTACTCGACTCTAAAAAGTAATTATTTTAACGAGGGAATTATGTGTTATTTTACACATTTACTTACTAATTATGTTAAAAGTACTGAGAGGTACACTGATCAAATGTTCAGTTTGCTCAGCTCTCACGATCAGATAGTACGATCTTTTGAACCTTCGCTGTCCTTAGTGCAGGCTGCTCTGACAGCGCACGTGTGTTTCAGTGACGGCGTCTCCTCTTAATTCGTCAAACCACAGCGCCTTTGTTTCCGCTGGTACTCACCAGAAGGGGATGCATTTTGCAGACTAGCCCTCTTCCGAAAGGGCGACTTCATCTTCTGTTTGGCGGTGATCGGGCTTGTTGACATTCTGCTGCCTCTTTTCGCTTTGCGGTTTGGCGGAGATGACTCAAGACTGCAGAAGGCGCAGCAGGGAATGAAGCAAAACCAGGCAGCTCCGCCGCCCGTCGGTACTGTTGGCCAACCTCCGAGGGGACTCTTACTGCAGCGTGGGCTCGATGCGGGGATGCAAGGAAAGTTCCTGCCGCAGCACGCTCCGGGAGGGGAGCGGAAGCTCCTCCCCTCCCCGCCCGGAGATATAATAAAGCAACGTAGGGCCGCACCGCAGGAGAGCCCTAGGCTTCGTCCATCCAAGCTAGGCCGCAGCCCGTTCGGTTTCCTTGGCAACCGTGGGCCCAACTGGAAGACAACATTAACGCCGTACACGCTCGTCAAGCGCGGCAGAACAGAAGTGAGCATAACGCGGAGCCGGGATAGCGGCACATGTGCGAACACAGTTTGTTATTTTTAGATCCAGTAGAAATGTGACAGAGCTTGCGATTTGAAAGAAGCCGCAGCAAAAAATACCAATAATCAACAAAGAAGTCAATTATAAAACAAGAGGATTTTTTCTTGATGCGTCGCGCATGTGTTTGACACTGTCACTATCGCAGAAGAGCACTAGGCGACAGAAGTCTCACATTCTGACTCCAACATTCCTGCTTATAAATAAACAACCGATTCGACAAGCAGCATGGATTGCTTCACGGGTGGAAGTCAACCCAGTGCTAGGACTGCGAGCTGCTGCATTTAGCCTGCACGTGCACAATGGCAGAGAGCTAACACTTGTCAGTAAAATCTGGCAATACTGACTTTTTATCAGAGGTGAATGTACGGTAGCTCGCCAGGCTATATGTAAAAAAGGAAGACTAAGCAAAGGAGATTGCTTTGCTGATTTGAAAGAAAAAATTGTAATATTGGTTGGTTAATTTGGCAATAAAGCAGCATAGAATATATAACTTTCTGCACCTGAAAATAAGCAGCTGGAATGGCACTTAAAGGGTAATTTGTCAGTCTTGACAAACCTTGATACCCAAATTTTGATATATATATATATATGACTCCCTCCCACACTGGTATAAGCGATATCAGGGTTATTAAGTGGAAAAGACCCCCCCCCCCCCCCATTTAAGCAGTATCAGGCGAACAACTGATTGTTGAATTTTTAGATGCAGTAATGTTTCTATGGTTATGTGTATGCCTGAGGTCACAGCAAAGCAGGACACAACCCTGGACAGAGTGCAAGCAATTTCAGGACATTTTATAAAATACCAGTTTAGAGTTGCTTTGGGACACTGGACTAAAACTAAGGGGCCTGAAGTAATACACAGTAAGGCAAAATCTATACAGAATACTAACCACTACACCAATCGTCTTACTAGGTGTTTTTTATACATTTATAATATGACATTTATATGCAGGTGTTCAAATAATGTAACACAAGACTATGTTCTACTGAAGCCATCTGAACATTGTTATAAAATAGATGATGTGTATATTTTGCATTTTTTTTGTATTTTACTTCTGATGTTTTATATATGCAAGTCCGTAGCCATTTAGGTTTGTCCACACATTAGAGTGGTGTTGGTGGTGGTTGGGACCATGCACTGACACAGCGTGTTGCCTCACCCACCACATGACGAACCACCTCATGATCCCAATTAGGACCCGATTGCAGACATGCAACAGGTGACACCTCAGCACCACACTAGTGCTGTACACAAATAATCTGAATTGAATTCAGTTAAACTGCAGTTATTCTATTTTGGCCTTCAATTGAAGATTTGTGATGAATAAGAAGAATAATTACGTAGGAGTTCTGATGAGGCTTGAACATGGCAACACAACCTATAGATTTCCTTTTCATATAGCATGCCTGAAATAATGCTGAAATCTGAATGCCTGTCAGCTGGCACTGTCCACTAAATTTTAGGGAAATCAGTCCCGCGTGCATATAATTTATACTGTGATGTAATTAAAAATATAATTCTTCAAGTACTGTATACATTTGGCCACCCTAATGGCCCTAGAATCTATATCTCTTACATCTCCCAAACTAGTACCTCATAAACATTGCAAGAGCATGTAGGTAAGGGAATAATAAATAAGGGCAATAGTACAGTACAGATAGAGCTTTGACTTCTGCCACACACTATCATATATTTACTTGTTAACAGAAGAAGGGATTTAAAGTTTATTTCTAAAACCTTTTAAGACCCTTATCATCATTCATACTTATCTCTCACTGTAATGCATTTTCAGAAATTGCACATTAATAATAAAGTGCATGCTGATTGCTGGATAAAAATCACCAGAAAATAATATTTCATTTTGGAATCGCATATTACAAAAAAATTACTGTTAGGAATGTTTTGTGGTGAAGTTTGGAGTTAAACAGATTTTTTGGAGAGATAAGAATAAATTGTTTTTCATTAATGTGTGTTTTGCTAGCTTTTGAGTGTGCAGATTTTGATTTTGGATAGGATTCCATCTTCCAGGATGAAACAATAAGGGAGTGGTTAGTTGAGCTGACTGTTTGGGTTTGTACAGTTTTGCTGTGTTCACAAGAATTCCTTCGCTTGTTCTAAAAAATGTGCATATTAGATAAAATGAAAAATTTTAATTGCTGTGCTGTTAAGTAATTATGTCTGCATATGTACAGCAAATGTACCCTGCAGTAGTCTTGCATTAAGTGAACAGCTGGTTTCTGTCTTACACCAAATACTACTGGCAAAGGAAAAAGCAGGCTGAGAAAATAGATTTTAAAAGTGTAAGCCTTTTGTGTGTATGGTCTTAGGTTCAGTTCCCATCCTGAGCTCTGCCTGTGTGTAGTCTGCATATTCTCCCATATGTTTGTGTGTTTTTCAAAATGTATTGCAGATTTTCACTTCCAGAGATATACATATTAGGTTCAATTGACTAAACTGACCCTATCTGAATGAGTGTGGGTTTGTGTTATTAGTGCGCCCTATGTGAATGTTGCTCTGCTGAGAATTGGGGTTTGTCTTGTGCCATATGGTGCCTGGATAAGTCTTTTTATTTAACAGTTGCTTCTTACAACTGTTCGGATGTATAATGCCGTGAACTCCACATCTCGGCCAATTTTCACTATTATATATTCTACTGCAGTCAAACGCACCTTAGAATAACAATAAAGTCCAAAGTGTTAACTATAGGATCATACAGTAATCTCTATTTCTGTAGTTTGATTTGAAATAGCGGAAGTGGTGGGCAGAGGGTTTAGAACGAGGGGACCAAGGGGACTTTTGTACAGAAATGAAATTGAACAGAGGCAGCAGTGTCAACAGGTTAGTGGTGAACGCCCTCTGCCCGGTTCGCGTTGTTATTGGTTGTAACGACTGTCTATCATGCACAGCGGACTGCAAGACTTTACGATTGAGTGCGTAATGCGCAGAATCCTTCGGGTGCTTGGCCGCATATTAAACAGGCTGCATACTGCGGATGTATGGTAGTTGAAATGAGAAGAGCGAGACTCACTTTTTGCAGTGTTAATTTTCAACATGCCTGTCAGTTTTCAGTCTTCTGAAAACAGCTTTACTAGCCTAATTTAATTTCAAAAGTTAAAGTGAGATTATTAGTTAACAGTGCATAGATCCTTAATGAAACAGTATCCATTCATCAGTCTATAAATCATTTCGGAGCACGCATGACAACCGGGTAATTACGGATATTAATCAATATTTAATAAAAATATAGAAATACAATCAAACAAGCAAAGAAATAACTGATTGTACGAACAAAAAAAATGGTTAAGTATAATTCTTTAGCTTATTCTGCGTTTTTTGAGCAATTACGCAGCATTAATCTGAGTAGTTCTTTTAATGCAGATACCCACTTAATATCATTTAACGTTTCTGTGTAAGGGAGGTGCAGCATTCTACGCTGCTACTTCAAAGTTCCATAAACCTGGATTTTAACTGTAGCTCAGTAACAGTGTTGAGTTTGCACGTTCTCCTCGTGTGTGCGCGGTTTATTTTTTCGGCATCCCCGGTTTTCTAGACATATCACCAACAATGTCTAAGTTAGTTTAATAGTTCTCTGGGTGAATTAGGGAGTGTGAGAGAGTATACCCAGCGATGGAGGGGTATCCTCATTGCTGTTGGGACAAACACCCGCGATCTTGAATTGGGCTCGAGAATGGACATCTTCTCAATGTTAGTTATATTAAAGATTTGTTTAATAACATTTTGAGCAGCGTTTATATATTTATCTCGGAGGGCGGCAGTATAGTGCCGTATAGTATAGTTAGCGCTACGTCTCTAAAGCTCGAGCCATGAGGGATCGACTTCCAGGCGGTTCATTATTGCTACATATTCTTTAGAGTTCGTTTCGGTCCTCAGGCGTTATGCTCATGTTAAATGTTTCCTAACGAGAATGTCCCCACCATGGACAGTCGTTCAGTACGATAATGGTTACCGTTATATGTTGACTCAAACACCATTAGCTTGTAACGATGGAAACAATATTAAAAAAAAAGAATAACTGCTCATTCCCAACTCATTTAGTACACACCCCTCATTTCTAATAGTAGGCACAAAACTGGTAGATCCATTAGAAGACATTCAGCCATGGAACCAAATAAGCTGATGGTAAAGAGAATGAGACTGGCATGCTGTGTTCTTCTCTGAATATAATGTTTTCTTGTATTCGGGGAAGAGTTAAGCATGCCAGTTATAAATCTTTGTCAGTCCAATTGTATGTCCAGCATGCCAGTGACCTTGTCAAGCATATTGTTTCAACTAACATATGCAGTTATTTTCAGAAAGTATAGTAATGTTGATAGTGCTGGCACAAATGCAGACTTTTCAACACAGATCAGGCAGGATTAGCAAGCAAAAGCAACATGAGCCGCCCCTCTAAAATTCTGAAAGCTTAACTATGGGTTATTTATAACTTGAAATCCTTCTTGTAAGTTGAACAACATTACATCTTTCCTACCATGTAGAACTTCTGGATCAGCTGCCTGTTGTAACCACATCAGCACAGAGTGTGCCAAGTGAAAATGTCTGGCAGCCTCACTAACATTTCAGTCTTCAGTTGTTTATCATTTAGTAGTATTTGAACTGTTAAAGAGAAGGCAAAGTAGCAGTGGGTAGTGCTACTGCCTCACATCTACAGGCACTTGGGTTTGAATCCCGGCCTAAACACCACCTTTCTGCAATCTGCATTTTCTTTTTTCTGTTTAAGGTTTTAAACAAGTTTTCCTCCCACAAAAACATTCATGTTTGGTTAATTTGCAAATGTAAACTGCAGGATGATTTCTATTCTTTTTGTGAAAATAATTATAATTATTTTGGGCCTCACATCCCTTTTCAGTGTTTTCCTCTGTCTGGGCTTGGATCTCACTGGCCAAAAGGGGGTAGTAGCTTAGCTTACTTATTACTCAGTAGGAGTGACTGCAGCCTTGGATGGACTGCCAAGCTGTATAGGGATGGTTTACGTCTTGTGCCCAATGCTGCTCAGGCCTCCCACAACCATGAACTGGATAAGCAAGTAAGAAAATGGACAGATGGCTAATATGTTACATCGCAATCTTTCAGCTGCACTGTAAGCTGCAACCAATTTAAATTAGAGTCTGACTTTGGAGATGTCAGACCTCAGGTATCTGCTGGCTGCAGTCTTATCTTATAGGAGGCTGATCCTATCATATCACAAGAGGTTTTTGTTTTTTTGTTGGACCCTGACATTGTCAGATTTCAACAACTGCTGATTTTTTCTCTCGGAGTAAAAGAGTCCACAATCCCACAGATCTACAGCTTTAGTATCATTAATTCTGATCCAATTGGATCTCAAACATATGCAGTCTTACTGCTCCAAGGAAAAAAACTGTCTGCAGAAATCTTTTGGATGATTTATTCCTGAAATCTAAAACCTTACCATATAAGTGTCTGATCCTATCAGATCATGGGGGCTTCAGCTTCCTTTGGAGTTTGATGTTAACAGATTTAAGAAGTTGTTATGTCAAATTTAATTCTTGGGAAGCTAATCCTCTCCAATCTGAGTAGCACACTATTTTATTCATTTTGAACCTGGTGATGTTAAATTTCAAGCATTTGCAGATTTACTTCCTTATATTTGTTTCTGCAGTCTGAACGGCTTTAACATGATGCAGTCAAATTTGAGACAATGTGTAGTCTTGAGCCCACTATAACATGTGCTTCCACATTACACAGTCCTACAGATTTACTTCTTTACATTTGGACTGTGTGCTCCAATACAGACAGACCATATCCTTACCGTAATACTATTTTATTCTATCAGAACTGAAATTATTTTGGTTCCCTTTGGGGTTTGATGTTGCCAGATTTCAATAACTGTTAGAATTAATTTGTCAGAATCTGACCCTATCAAATATGAAAGACTTGCTGTGTTACACAGTTAGTATCCGATAATGTCTGATTTCATGCACTTCCTTGCCACACACTTCACATAAAATCTGGTAGGTCTAAAGGCCATGACCTTATTGTATTGGAGCCTGATCTTATTACATCTTAAGAGTCTGGCACTTTCCAGTTTCAAGCACTTGCATATTTTACTGTGCGAGATCACACATATCCGCATCTTTAGTCTCGTGAGTATCTGATTTTGTCTGATCTAAAGTATGAACTCTCAGATTTCCATTATTTTAAATATCACCTTTCCAAACAGTATACTATCTAAGGGTATAAGTCATTGCTGATGCACAATATTTTAAAAGTGATAGATTGCTAGGTTAAATGAGCTGCTGGACATCAGTAACAAAAACCTCCGCTTGTTGTTTATACTGCTGACCAGTGCTATTCACAGAGGTAGTTCTTCAAAGTCTGACAAAGCCAGATCTCAGTGACCTGTAGCTATCACAATTTGGTTTGATTTGATCGAGTTACATGGTGGTTGATTGCATCAGATAATTACATACTAGCAGGCTGTAGCCTTGGCCTGGTAGTCTGATTTTATCTAATCTCAGCCTGATAACTGAAATAATATATTGTTAGACTTACTCTCTTCTTTTGTGACCTTGTGAAATGTGACAGGGCAGCAGCTGTGCAACTGTGAAGCCCCATTCCGCCAATTCTGAGAAGCTGCATAATACTGCACAAATGAAGTGGCTAAACAGACATCCCTGAGTGACCATACACATACAGCAGGCAGATAACTATTGCAGAAATTCCTATAAATGTCACATTTTCATTCTTTTAACTAATTACTATATCAAGTGATACACTCAAACTTCCCATTTATCTAAAATAAATATGCACAATAGAATTGGGCCTATTTCCAAATAGAATTACTAAGAGCACAGATATTTAAAAAAATAAAATCAAAAAGATACTGTAATGTGCTTAAGCAGGTACAGAAAATGGATAGATTGACTTTTTTATTTTTAAAAATGGAGAACTTTCAATAGGCAACTGCAAATGTAGACACATTTCCAGTGCTGAAATACTTAGATGTCAATTTCCCAAATAGTTTAAGATATTTAGTAAATCTTTAACCAACTGCACCAAACAGAAATGATTCAAAATGTGATATGGAATCCTCACACAGTCCTGCTAAGAATACCAAATGAGTGGCATCAGTTTATAGCATACTCATGCAGCATGTCTTCCTAAACCCATTTTGCTAGAAAACAGTGAAACATTTACCTTAGAAAAGGAAAAGTCTTTCTGTGAATTGTTACACCCGATAAAGAATTAGTGCTCTCCTGAGGCTCCGTCTGTTAGCACCTCATTCAGCCAATCTGGAAATATATCCTGCTTTTCCCCACCAAGCTGTAGTAGAGAAGGGTTGCCTATTTTTCTTTCTGAGAATAAAGACTGGCTTTATTTCTTTAGCTGACCTAGTTTATGTGCTTCAAAGGCCAGTCCATCCCCTATCGCTAAAAAAAAAGCTAAAAATGCTAAACATCCCCTCTGATCTGAACGTCCCACTTTGGCACTGAAGGCTCTCACTGTACTGCTTTAAACTTAATAAGACAGGAATTTGGGTAGAATGTAGATGTTTCCTTTTTAGGAGACATTCTGTGCTAATCTTGATGGAATTAAGTAATTGTTTAAAACAATAGAAGCTGCGTGCTAATTGAAATGTTTATGAATATATTGAGATTAACTTTTTATATGACTGCCATTATCTGGATACACCATCTCTAGATAAGGGAATAAAAGAGATCAGCATATGGCATCAGACTAATAATATAACAAAACATTCTTTAACTTGGATGAATCCACGGTAATTGGGAGCCAAAGTCTACCTTGGCATCTTTAGCCAGTCTATCATTAGGACTACTCACAATAGGCAAAATTTGAACAAACTGAATGTCTTTGTGGTTGTGGAATGAAAACTGGTGTACTTGGACAAAAATCCACAAGGGCACAAGGAGAACATGCAATCTGCAGAAAGTGAAGAACCAGGCACAGGATTTGAACACGGAGTGCTGGATCCATGATGCAGCAGCTTATACCACAGTGTCAACCTCCATCAAAGTAGTATGTGTCCCTCTATTATAAAAAAAAAATCTTGGAAGGAGACAAGACATGATTTTCTCGGAGAGACACTTACACATCCGACGAGACAAGTCTTTGTGCCAAGAGATTTAACCACGCCCGGGGCCGGAAATAAAAGGCAAAGAATAGATGACAAAGTAAAACATCGTAAAGAATTTAAAAAATGTTGACATGGTACACATGCAGAGCAGGTTAGAGATAATGGAAGTACGAAAATTTGAAAGGCTCAAAAAAAGGATAGTAAAGATCATATTAGCGCAAACAAATGGAAATTATTACTGTGTGAAATAACGGAACAGCGAAAAGAGATCGAATATATTGTTCAGATTTAAACTTAAGTTGGAGACTTGTAGATATGTCTAATTCGTGTTGCCAGCGAGAATTAAAAGATTCCAAAAAAAGGTCCGGTATGAAGTCCCGTGAAACTGAGACTTTTCATATGAAATTCTTTCAAATCACGCCATACTTACAACCTTTGGAAGCAAGTCCCGCAAGACGGTGACTTTTGCAATTAGATTTTTTCAAGTCATGCCCTACTTAAAACTATTTTCAGACAAGACCACGGTCATCTAACCTCAGTTGTGTGAATGCTTTTGTCAGGCACAGTTCCTGTGCTCTCAGCTCTTTGTCGTGTGAATGCTTTTGGCAGACACACTTCCTGCACTCTCAGCTCTTCTAAATTATATCAGGATAATAAGTTTATACGTTCTAGATGACACATCAAAGACTAAGCAAAGAAGCAAGAGCATGGACAAACATTCGAAAAAGTCATTTTATTAATTAGAGAGAAAGAAAAGATATTCACTCACAGGCAGTTATATGTTACGTTGTCACGATGTAAGTCCAAACACGGAAACAAAATCCAATGCAATCTTGAAGAAAAGTTAATTCCAAATATTTGTTTTTACTAAAGTTTTAAAGTAAAAGTGAAAATAATGCATATATAACAATTCCCATGAAAATAACAATCTCATTAAATTGTATATCTGGTAAACCAAACCCGGGGGTGAGCAAGCGAAGTGAGCAGGGGGCAGAGCACCCTAGTTTGCTAATTAAATAAATAAAACATACAGAGATGATCACTTCAAGCTGTGCATGGTGATGTGGTATCATACCCGATGTGTTCTTGGTATTTTCTGGGTGCTCTAGGTTTCTGACATATCCCAAAGATGTGCATGTTAGAATGTCAGTTGACCAACCGAAGGGGTGTGCATTAGTGTATCCCTTTGTCATGTCTTGTGCTAGTAGAAACCTTGCATCCTGTGTTGCTGGAGTTAGTTCTGACTGTGTGTAACTCTTTAATGCAAATTAGAAACAGTTTGATGGATGAATAAATTCATGGCCATCACAGTATCTGCTAATGGACCAGTTGGTCAGCAACCAATGGTTTTGCATTTGTTTAAAAATTTGAAACTTCAATAAATGAACACATTACTATTATTCCTTATTCATTATTACGCCAAAAAAATTTGAACAAAGGTGAGACAAAAGTGAAGCTGGTCATCAGTAATGAAAGATCTGATGTTTTCAAAAAATCAAACACATTCCTTTAATAAAATGTAATGCCAGCCACCCCATAGACTCTCCATTGATTTTGGTGGGTCTAGATTTGTGGTTCTAAACCATTTTCGCCTCTGGACACAGTTTTATCTATTTTTGATCGGTGATAACACTAGGCAAAATTTTCTACTGTAACATTTAATAACAGTGTAGATTGATGAAATACGGTAGTATTTTTGTCATTTACTTTGTGCTCTTGGGATTCTCGATCTGAGTTTTAAGCACATTTGTATTTTCTGAGGAAAGGGGAGCTTCATAAGTGCAATTATAAACATATGTAAAACTGAAGAGTGGGCAGTTGTTCATCTTCGGAGTTTGGGCGTTAGTTTTTCAAGTGTGTAGATATAATGGGGGTTAAGGCTGCTTAAAATTTTATTATTTTTTTTATACTTTAGGCTGGTGACCATTTGGCTGCAACTTGTGATCCACCCACAGGTTGAAAAACACTGGACTAGATGGTGTAGGAATGATGGTTTGGACTGGCCAGCCTTCCTCGGGTCCTGTTTAGCTGTCACCAGTTCTACTACAAATCACATCTTACCAGAATATTTTACAGGAAAGCAAAATGCCATCTGAACATCTCAACAAACATTACAATAACACAAGAAATGGTTATCAAAAAAAAAATGCCCATGCAGCAGAATCCAAAAAGAAAACTCATAGCATCAAAGTTAGAAAATCAGTAAAAGGAGGGGGGACACAGTTCAAAATAATTCAATCTCGGTTGAATTTATGTTGAACATCTAATTAATTTTTATGATAGGGTTCAGTAAAACAAAATAAATGTCAAAGTATGTTAAGGCATAAATCTTAAGGGATGGCATGGCATTGCAGTTGCTAGCACTGTAGCCTCATGATTCCAGAAACCTTGCTTTGAATCCAATGTCTGTTTCTTGTTAGCATGAATTTACACATTCTCCCTATTTTTGTGCGCATTTTCCTCCCATATCCACAAGCACATGTATTTTAGGTTAACTGTCGATTCCTGTGTTATTTTGTGTATGGGTTTGTGGCCCTACAATTGACTGAACTCTGCTCAGGGCTGTTTCATGCCTTGCACCCAGTACTAGTGGCATAGGGTTGTGCCCAAACCCCACAACCCTAAATTGCATTGATTTTTGAGAAAGAATGTTATTTTATTAGTCTTAATTTGTGGACTTTCTGTATATGCAGAACAGTGAGGTCTGATAATTTAGGCAGTAGAAGACTGAAGACTTGTGGCTCTTTTATTTGTATTTGAAAGGGATGTGTAAAGAGATCAGGATGTAATTGACACCTTTAGAATCTCTCATTTATTATAGGCAGTTCTACAATAGCACATTTGACCTAAAGCATGCCACTCATTTCTGCATCCATTTTGAAAAGCATTGTTAGTATAAGTCCTTACATTTTGCACAGTTTAAAGAAGATAAGACAAAATCTAATGGGTTTCTTGATTCATTACATATACCACAGCTAGATACTGTTAGTGCTTTGGAAATGGATAAACCTCTGACACTTTCAGAATTACTAGATGCTATAAACTCACTTCAAAGTGGGAAAGCAGCTGGCACTGATGGTTTCCCAATGGAGTTTTATAAAAAAAAAATTCAAATAAGTTAGCTCCACTATTATTAGCAATGTTTATAGAAGCTAAAGACAACAAAAAGTTACCTCAAACCTTTCGTCAAGCATTATTTACCATCCTTCCTAAGAAAAATAAGGGCTTATTGCAATGTGCATCATACAGACCAATTTCTCTTCTGAATAACAATGTTAAGATACTCCCCAAAGTTCTAACCAGAAGGACCGAGAAAGTGCTTCCTTCTGTAATATCACAAAACCAAACTGGATTTATTAAAGGCAGACACTTAACTTCTAACCTTTAATGTTTGTTTAATATAATATATTCACAGATTAATTCTAAAATTATTATTATTATCTTTAGATGCAGAAAAAGCATCTGATATGATTGAACGGGACTACCTATGCACCACATTGCACAAATTTGGGTTTGTCCCAAACATATGTGCATGGATCAAACTACTTTATACTAGTCCAGAAGCCTCAGTTTGTGTTAACAACATTATTTCAGACTACTTCAAACTAGAACATGGTATTCGATAAGGATGCCCCTTATCACCTTTGCTCTTTGCAATCGCCATTGAACCACTGGTTGTAAACTTTCGAAATTCATCAGAGGTAAAGGAGATTCTCAGAGAAGGACTTGAACAGAATATATCACTATATGCAGATGATATGGTACTGTATATATCTGACCCACAAAATTCTGTGCCAGCAGTCCTAAAAGCATTAGCAGATTATCTAAAGATCTCTGGATTCAAAATCGATTTGAATAAAAGTATGCTCTTTCTAGTGAATTCTCTAGCTCACAACATCGGACTGGATACTTGCTCATTCATTTTAGCAGATCAGTTTAAATATCTAGGGGTAAATATCACAAGCAAATATAAAGCTCTTTTTAAACAAAATTTTGCTGTCTACATCGAAAAAATTAAACAAGATATGAATAGATAATCTACTTTCCATCTTACATTGTTAAGACCATCCCTCAAAAGCTTCTCTTCCTAATTCAAAGCATTCCTATATACTGTATGTTAACAAATAATTTTTAAAGCATTAGATTCAATCATAGCTTCATTTATTTGGAATTCAAAACATTCATGCATCCAAACATTACAATGACCCAAAGCAGAAGGGTGTATGGCACTACCTAAATTTCAGTACTATTAATAGGTGGCAACTATACAAGCTATAAAGACCTGGACATCAACACAAATCGATGAATTTATACAAGCCTGGTCTGAAATAGAAATAACATTTTGCAGTACTTCTTTATTTTCCCTACTCTGTGCTCCAATTAATACAAATTACAGTAAATACAGAAATAATTCAAATGCTCTTCATTCTCTCAGAATATGGAACCAATGTAGGAAGCACTTTTAGACAGAGAAGCTTTTATCTGTTTCACGTCTACATGACAACCACCTTTTTCTACGCTCTCAAACTTATACACTATTTAATGTCTGGAAATTGTCAGGGATTAAAATACTTAGAGACTTGTACATAGATAATTTCTTCGCATCCTACAAACAATTATGCTTCAGATTCAACTTCTCATCAACACATTTCTTCCACTACTTTCAAGCTAGAAACTTTGCTAAACAGAACCTGCCCAATTTTCCTCACCTCCCAACTTGTTCTATACCAGAAGAAATACTGATCAGTCTTGAACACTCAGATAGCATCTCTAAAATCTGTAAAAATATTTTAAAGTCCCTTCCTCTCAAACATCTCAAAGTACATTGGGGAAAGGAGTGGAAGGCATCCATGCACAGAATACACTCTAGCTCCATATGTGCAAAGCCCTCAGTCATTCAACTTAAAATCTTTTATTGAGCGCATTTATCTCATTTAAAATTGTTCAAAATGCATCCAGGACAAGATTCAACCTGTGAATGTAGCAATCTAGCTCCAGCCTCACTAGGCTACATTTTCTGGGCATGCACCAAATTAACAACATCTTGGACAGAAAATCTTTGCATGCCTATCAGACAGCCTTGGTGCTGTGTTCGGTGTACTCCCAGATGGGCTTAAAATGGAGAAGGTCAAACAAACTTTAATTGCCTTTACTACATTACTAGCACATAGACTTACAGTATCTTACTCAGCTGGAAGAATCCCACTCACTTAGAGGATCTGTTCAAAACATTTTTTAAAACATGACAGGATCTAATCAATAACATTTTAGAATAAATTTCCACTTTGGGGAAAAAGGTATTCTTCCTTTCTTATTTCCTTTTATATAGTAGCTCTGGATGCTGGATGCTGGATCTCTTTCTCTTGGGTGGGGGTTGAATTTTGTTTTGTTTGTTTGCTTTGTTAAGTTTGACTTAATTGCAAGGAATGTTATCTGTTTCTAATTAAAATTTATATCAATAAATAAATTAAATAAAGAATTAAAAAATGAAAAGCATTGTTAGGATAGCTGATCAAAGAAGGGTTTTGCCCAGAAATAAACACCCTATTCTAGAGAGGTATGTACTATTTCCAGATATCAAAAAATTAAATGTAATAAGATACATCTGCAAAAAAATATTTCTGTGCTGTCCACCTTTCCATTACTGAACTTGCTTTATCCTTTTCAGGGACTGTAAGGGGATCTAGCAGCCAACCTGGGGCACAGGATACACTCACCTATTAGGGTCCAAAAAGTACAATATAATTTTCAATGATTTATAAATTACTATTCATGGGCTGAAAGCCTTAGATGACCTTTCGAGAGAGTGGCAAGAAATTAAGACAATAACAGACAAGATTCAGCAAATAAAACCATGCTAACATTTGGACATACAGCAAATGTCCTATTGTTGGGAATTTCAGTACTGTAGGTTAGTGTGTTTTGGAAATTTTCTAATATTTTATTTCTTTAAAAATAATTTAACTTACTTTTTTTCCTTTATTTGTCATTAACTTGATGAGATCATGTTGCATTTTGATTTTGCATTTTGTATCTAAGGACACTTTCTCTTTGAGGTGTGTTACTGTGCATCCATCAGTTGATAATGGCCTTTATAATGGACTAGCGGCACAGAGTTTGTCCATACTTTACATTAAAAAACAAGCACATGGCCATCTGCATGTTTAAAGATTATTTAAAATTTTTTTTTTTATATAAATAAAAATATTGAGCTTAGTTTCTTTTGGTTCACACATAAACAATTAAGTAATTAATCTTTTCTCTTGAAAATGTATATTTATTCCTTTATTCATTGTTTGTTTCTTTTAAGATGTTAAAAATTAGATGAGAAGGAACAGAAGCCTATACTTTCCATCGTGCAGCTGGGGAAGTAGGGCTGCCACGCGTTCCCAGCATTCGTTTGACGCGTCCTCTTAGCAGGTCCTCAGAAATTAACGTGACGCTTGTGCAAGCTGCAGTATCAGCAAAAAGTCGGGGGCGCAGTATGCGAAAAGTTGGAATGTGATGTCAGAGTCTCTGGTTACTATCTGCATGTGACAGAAAGCTGCTTTTAGGATCCTATGGGATTGATGTGCGTGCTTCGATGTTTGATAAATGGTTCGATGTGGTGAAGCAAAATGCCAACATACAAATGCATTCGTAGTGCTTTTATATTCAAGCGTCGCATATTCCCGATCATAATGACACGATACATTTTAAAAGTCTCACATACCATCTTTTGTGTCGTCTTTTTTTCTGGGGCTTCCTCCTGACGTGACAGCAGGGGCAAACAGCAATATGTCACCACACAGAACACATTACATGTATGATATTCCAACTCTCTGCACATTTAGAATCCTTAGATTTATACTTTACGGTATATCACTTTCATGATGAAATACATTAAAGTATGTATGTTACATTTTACAGATAAATCGTTCATTTCGTTTAAATAATGAATACTGTTAATAATTACACACATGGGGGTGACACGGTGGCGGAGCGGTAGCACTGCTGTCTCGCAGTAGGGAGTCACGTCGCTGGTATTCCCTGCCGGGAGTGTGCATGTTTTCCTGCTGGGTTTCCACAGTGTGCTCCGCTTTCCTTCCAAAGATATGCAGATTTGGTGACACTAAAATGACGCCAGTGTGTGTCTGTGCTGATGCCCTGTATAGGGATTGTTTCTGCCTCGTGCCCAGTGCTTGCTGGAATGGACGCACCCCTGGATTGATGGATTTAATCATCAAACATCCTTTTCAGAGATATTGCGGTAAGATGTCATCGGAATTTAATGAGTGTTCTATGCAATTCACAACACAGCAAAGTCAAACCTGTTCTCACCGTAATGATATCTCGCACTGCCACCTGGTGGATTCCTCCAGATTTACATAAAGTACGCGCGCAAGTATAAACAGTAAAACACTTGCGTAAAAGGAGCGTCCGCTGGAGCATGCGTCGCGTCGGGTGAAGTATAAACTTGGCCTTAGAGGTAGCAGCATTAACACTAGAATTACCAGAGCCTACGAAAAAACTCGTAGATCCGTCCCACCTTAAATCGCTTCTTAAAACCGCTCTCACCTCTCCGCCAGCCTCCTTTGTCCTGAAAATGTGCCGATAAAAACAAACTGCAAGCAGCCGGCTATTCCATCCCCCCACCGACTCAGAACGTGCACGAACTTCTCCGAGCTCGATTATCTGGGAGTGAAGTGGAGTTTTAGAGTGGAAATAATAGATTGTTATTTGGAACACACGCATTTCATGTGTGTTCCGTTTCTACAGTAATCTGTGTAAACACAATGTTAAAACAGAAACTTTTTCATATTTTAGTAATAAATGTCACAAAATGTAGACATAAACTATAAAATGTGTGAAGCC
>JANRMT010027041.1:87183017-87254502 GCA_026402145.1 Polypterus bichir lapradei
TCCACTCTAAAATTCCACTTCACTCCCAGATAATCAAGGCATGAGCTGGGAGAAGTTTGTGCACGTTCTAAGTCGTTGGGGGGATGGAATAGCCGGCTACTTGCAGCTTTTCTTTTATCAGCACGTTTAGATTAACAAAAGACGCTGGCGGAGAAGTGAGAACGGTTTTAAGAAGCGATTTAAGGTGGGACGGATCTACGAGTTTTTTCGTAGGCTCTGGTAATTCTAGTGTTAACTCACAAACTTAACCTGTCAAATTAGAAGAATTTTTTTTTTCTATAGACAAAAAAGTAACTACCTGCCACAAATAAATAGTCATCCTGGTAATTTAATAAAAGTGTAAAATTTAGAAAACATTTCTTTGTTATAGAGTTTAGCTGCTGTGGCTTATGCATTTGAAAAGGTTTACCTAAAAAAAAATTAAAGCTTGAGCTGTTGATTAAACTTAATATTGAGAAAAATCTTTCTTTTAAAGCCCTGAATGATTGTGACAAATTATGTGAACTTCTGAGCAGTGCTGTGGCTGTACTTGATTTATATTTTAAATGCTGGAAAATGAATAGTTGGAATTCACCCAAAGTCTAATCAGAGTTCAGGAAAAATGCATATGAGTTGTACATAAAATTTCATAAGAATTAGTCCTTTTATTTTTGATTTACAGTGTCTACAAAATTGTAACACAGTTTTCCAAAAATGCTCACAATACGTTATAGGATTCCATATCAATACATATTTTTGCATTGAAAACCCAAAGTTAATTTTTTCATGAAAACAACACAACCTCAATATATGAAAGATGGAGAATGTAATAAAAGAAGGACTTTGTTTCACAACAATTAAAAAGAAAGGCTTTTTTGTTTATGTACAACAGGCTTTTGATTCACCATTCAAGACTACACTTTCTGGTTTGTCCCTGTAATGAAAATTCACTCAATCTGTTGTGCATCATTTGCCTGAAAACTAAGATCCGTTTAACATCTTAAAATATCTACCAACTGAAAACAATTAATTAGCAATTGCCTGTTTTTAGCATGAAAAGGAGCTCTCACTAGTCACACCTGACCCTCTGTTACCTGTATTGCACCAGTCCCTGTCTTTGTTTCAGCATTCTATTTGAGAGTTTACTGGACAAACATACTGTAAATTGTTGAAATCTGAAACTAGCATTTAAGTGATTTTTTCAACATTTTTGCTTTTGTATAGCCAGAAGAAAAATATTTCTTAGAGTAAAATGATACCATACCATTCCATGCCATTTTCTAAGCTTGCTTAATCCTGAGCAGAGTCGTGGGGGCCTATCCCAGTGAGCAAAGGGTATAAGGCAGGAATAATCCCTACACAGGGCACCAGTCAATCTTAGAGTGAACACTCAAACAAGGACCAATTTAGCGTTGCCAGTTCACCTAACCTGCATGTCTTTGGAATGTAGGAAGAAACTGGAGCATCAGGAGGAAATCCATACAGACATGGCGAGGACATGCACACTTCACACAGGAAGGACCCAGGACCAGTAAAATGATGTATAATATAAATGGCACTTCACTGAGAGTGGCTGACTAAGAAGATGAAGGCAACTAGCTTCAGCCCAATCAGTTTCTATTCGATGCAATATTGACCTGGTAAATGATTCAAAGATTCAAATTAATTTTGTATAGCCCTGTTCTCTGAGTAGAGGCTCAAAGTGCTTGCAGCTAGTTTCACCGATCCTTTTATAGAATTTGATATAATTGATGCAACCGAATGTCTGTATGTGATTGCCGCAACTGTTGGTGATTTAATGGAATAAAGGCAAACGTACAATGGTGTGAATGAATTTTCGAATTAAACGTTTTACGGTAGGATTAGGATAAACAGATTGTCTAGCACATATGAGATGTTAAGGAGCTTTACTAATAAGAAAGCTAGGCCAATTGATTTTGGGTATGAATGAATCATGTAATGCATCACATTACTTATAAACATCTGGAGGACTATGAAGATGGGCATGGGGTTACAGATGGGATACCTGTCAGTCAATTTCTGGTTTTTTTCAGCAACAATAGTATGCTTTTATGTTGATTTGCCTGAATATTTTTTGTGTGACCGTGTATCATATTGTCTTTCTGTGAATGAAGTGTAGATATGTCTTTGAATTTAACATCAAAAGTGGATCAAGGGTATGGGTTGATGATCTAATGGTTCACCCTTATATGTAAAAAATGAAGTATTACAGAAACTTTTTCATGGTTTTTAATCCACATCTCACCCCATAATTTCAATACTACTTGAAACTGAAAGGATGTTTGCATTTTAAATAGATTGTTGACTTCAAACCGTGCCAATGTGTATAAGTGAGGGTATGTGTGCGAGTATGCCCTATGAAGAACTGGCATTCGGATTAGGCGATTCCTCAAGAAATTAACTAAAAGGGTCAATAAATTGGTATATGGATGGCTGCTGGTAAAGGCAAAGTAATTTATAGGAATAAACCAGAAAAACAAATGTACAAAGCTGCATTTCCCTACCGGCAACAAGAAAATAGACTACATACAGACTCTTGTGAGGTGGATAAGCAGCTTAACAGAACTATGAGGTGCTGTTTAGGACATAAATCATTGTTGACATTGCATATAGTCTAAACTGAAATGCATGCACTCTGTAGTGAAAAGGTTATATCTTAAACTGAAACCCATACACCTTATACTGAAACACATACATTCAATAGTGAAATGCATACACTGTATACTGAAATGTATACATTCCAGGGTGAAATGCATACACTATACAGTGAAACGACTATACTGTATACTGAAACACCTACAGTCTATAGTGAAACATACAGTATATTGTGTAGTGACATGCATATGTTCTACAGTGATACATACACAGTGTATAGTTAAACAAATACACTGTATGCTGAAACACATACATTATATAGTAAAATGCATGCACTGTATACTGTAACACTTGCACTGTTTAGTACAAAATGGTTATACCATACAATGAAACACATACTGTAGGTTCTGTGGAGAATCATATCCAGCACACTCTATAGTGAAATGCATGCACATAGTTTTATACTGAAATGTACACACTGTATAATGAAACAGTATAGTAAAATGGACACACTGTATACTAAACAGCAGGTGTAGAACTATGCAGCGTCGTCACTCTTATATTGTCCTTTTGGACTATAATATTGCTCTGTGATATCACTCAGTGTTCAAAGACTTTGAAAAATAACGGTAGATTATAGTTTTTCCATCGCCTGTCACACAGGATCATAAGCTTCTGTGTCGGTAAATACCATACCGTAACATTTTCGTAAGTTTGTTTTATTCCGAGTTGGGTCGCGGGGATTTGGGGCCTTTTCCAGCAAACATGGGGAGCAGGGAAGAATCAGTCCCCCGAGCAGGGCGCCAGTTCACCGCTGCGTGAGGACACTCTCTCTCTCTCACACACACACACGCACACACAGACAGACAGACACACTAGGCACACGCATAAAAGAAGCGGTTGCAAAAATCAAGTCAGAGGACCATATGGCCCGCCCTTTTTGCACAACAGCGGGTATTGTGCAACTGAGCTGCCAAGAAGCAAATGGGACTTACCTTCCGACCTTTTCCCTCGGGGTTTTTTATTAGAACTGCAGTTGGTTTACTGATGTGAAGACACACGCGATGAGATATGGATTGCAAACGAAAACACTTACGCAATATTTGCTTAGCTGTATTAGACACGGGGTCTTCGTCTCTACTTCCAGGTGTTCGACTGACTGTGCTCTGCTCTAACTCGGCAAGACTCTTGTTGTTGATCTTCTCAACGACTGTTTCCACTTTAAAACAATACTGACATTACTGATCACGACGTGCAGTCCCGGGCTGTTTCTTTAAGTGGACTCTCCATGCACATTTCTTTGTGCATACTGTTCTATACCTTATAAGTTTGATTGCACAGTGGTGTGCATTTTAATAAACGTCAGTCTGATTTATATTCTAATGTGGGCAGCCTGGTGACCCAGTGTCCTTGGTTTGAATCCCGTGCCCGTGTAGAGTTTGAACCATTTCCCTATTTCCTTACATATTCTGAAAATCTCTACTCAGAGTGGGTAATTTTGCTATATAAACATTAATAGAAATTAACCAAAAGATGTTAGCAAAATATTATTAACAATAAAGAGGGAAGGGATTGCAGTGTAGATTGGTGATGGAGTGAGTAGAAGCAATCTACAGTAATTTCAAATGCAACCTATTCACTACCTGTATGAAGCATGTGGATGTGTTAGATTGCAGTGCCATCCTGGATTTAGTTGTGACTCGCATAATCATGTAATGTATGAAGTGAATTGAGAAATAAGAACATTAGATTGGGGCACAGAGTGGGTTTGAGGGAAAAGACCACCTGTCCTCAATTTGAATTCATGTCCAAGGCTTCAACTCCGACACTACCATGCACAAACCACTAATTTTCCAGCACCATACTAAATGGCATTGCGTAGTTATCAAATGCTGGCTTAGATGTATTATTCATACAGCAGCCATTATGCATATCAGGATAAGCTGATTTAATTTCTAAAAATAATTGACTTATTTCAGAATCATCATCCATCCATTTAACAAACTTGTCTTATCAAGTAACTACTGGGTCACAAGATGCTTCAGCCTAATTCAGTAGTTACGGATGCAGCTCAGGATGAGAGGCCAGTCAATTGCTCGACTTGACACAGTCAGGCATGGACCTTTATCGAGTTGCCACTAAACTTAAACGACAAACGTTTCTTTTACAGTCCCCAAAATAAAGCCATTCCATTAAGTGAGGTTGTAGATATTTGCCTATTATTCTCCTGATTGAATGTTTTGTCAGAAGAAGAGAATTCAAGGCAAGAAGATCACTCACCTTCCTTTCTGATCATGTTTACAACTATTACAATTCAGTCTCTTATATCCTAATTCTGCTTCTAACAACTTTCTCATAAAGTAGAATGTGCGATGTGTAACGTTAGCAGAAAATCGTTCTGAACAATATTACAAGGTATAAAAAAAAACTTTAAACATGCAATGGGGTAACTGCTAGATCTGTAAAGGAGTCATGCACAGCTCTTGTTTCAAAGAGAATTGGCAACTGAAAATAGGCCTTCTGTGTGTGTGTGTGTGATTTGGATCTTCACTGGACTAGTGCTCTGTCCAAGGATGTTTCCTGGCCTGCACACAAAGCTGCCATTAAAGGCCCCAGTGCCCTGCAGCCTTGAATTGGAGTAAGCATGTTTAAGAAATTTATATTTAAACAGAAAGTCTTGTGTGTCAAAAGATGTAGAAGAAATATTATGTAAGGAAAAAAAGGTAATTTCAGGACTTATCCCAGTAGGTCAATGAGTGTCCTAAAGAAACTGGTAATGCAAAGACTTGAGGTGGAGCCCTCTCAATTGTAAAATCATTTTCTAATTAATGCAACCTAACACATACAGAAATGTAAAAAGTTCCTGCTAGTAGTTCTGATATATCTTACCTGACGCCATTTCCACTCCTTCTTTCATCTGCTGCACTTTGTACTGCCCAAAGTTCAGTTATATATCCCTCCCACCTCTTGACTTTCACTTCCAGCACTACCGCTGCAGAATGACTCTAACTGGGCATTGCTCTCTTCCCTTTTTTGACTTCCATCAGTTTCAAAGAATCATTGTAAAGAAACTCCTTTGTATCTGTTAGAGTTCATTATGTTAATATTAATTTTATGATTAATTCAATAAAGGGCTCCAACAATAATCTACTGGAATACATAGATTTGGAAATGAATAAATAAATAAAGCTTTGGCAAAAGCATCTTTAAAATTCAAAAGTAAATGAATATATGAATAATATATACCAGAAGCAGTTACAATAAGGTATCAGATCCGTGCAAGACTGAACTGTGTATTTAAGTTAGAAAATGCACGCGATGATAAAAATGATAATAATAATAATAATGAGTTCTTCCCTTGTGTCTGATTGTGCCAGAAAAGGCTTCAGGTTCCTCTTGCCTTATGTTGGAATGACTGCTTTTTAGAAAATAGATAACATAAAAATAATAACTATGGGTTTGTTCTTTGTGCCCAATGATTCAGATAGCCCTGATTCTGCAGTTGAAAAAGCGTGTTAGGTTAATTGGCAGCTCTAAATTGGAACAGTGTGACTGAATGCTAGTAGGTGTTTATGTATACCCAGTGCCAGAGTTGGCTGCTGCCTTGTTCCTACTGATGCCAGAGAAGACACCAGCTTCCTGTGATGCAGAATTAAATAAAGTGTTTTGAAAACAGAATGGATGGTTCAGTTAATAAATATAAAAAAAATAACAAGCTCTTGTCTTGTGCTCGGTGTTGCTGGAATTTACTTCATCCTCATTTTATCCTGGGTGGATAATAATAAATAATAATAATAATAATAATAATAATAATAATAATAATAATAATAATAATAATAATTCATTCCTGCATTGCCCAGTGCTACCATGCTAAGCTCTGGGGAACTTTCTTGCTCTGTAATAGGAAACATAGGCTCACAAAATTGTTACCCTATCAGTTTTGTTATACTGCATGTCTGCATATCATTCACAAAGCAGGTCATTCAGCCCGGCTGTACACTTCTGCAGATCCTGAATGCTCATAAATTAATAGATAGCAGATGGCACCATTGCTGCCCTTTGTTACTCCTCCCCACCTCCTAACTCCAAACACCATTGCCCTCAGTACAAATTACCTTTTACTGAAATAAGCTGTGGTCTTCCGAGCCTTATCTGAGACCTCGCGGTAATCTTGTAAAAGGCTCACAACCAGTGGACCAATCGGAGCCTGTGGGAAACTGGCCAGCCCCAACTGACCGTAATGGGATTGAGTAAGGGAGATAGAAGCAGCCCTTCTTAACTTTCTATATTCCTCCTGAAAGCAATTAAGGATTTGATGCTTCTATTAGCTGTCACAACAAATTTGCAGACCCCTCAGTCAAAAGTTAATTGACGATAGCCTTCCCTACATGCAGCAATCAAGTGATCACAAGCATTAGGGTCATCTTTGCACAAGCAGAATGTGAGGAACACATTAGCTCAGTCTTTCAGTTATTTAGGTCTCTTTCTTATCCTGGAGCCTTGCAATGCCAAACAAAAAATACAAGCCCTAGGTGTTATATACCTTGTGCCTTTGACAGAGAGCATTCGGTGCCTTTTTTTTTCAAAGATTTGGTAATGTACAGCTCTATACACTCACACTAGTAGTAGTGTACAGAAATGAAACACTGGGGCAATGCTCAATTTCTGGACGTTTAGGCAGCTGACAAGCAGGTTTGAATTTCTAAACACAGGGTACACAAAAATATATACAGTATCTTTGAAGATTTATGTCAAACAGAGTGGCAAACAGATCATAGATCTTCAAATGTTAGAATGCAGCTGCCAACTCAGCACATCATGGTACTTGCACAGAAAATTCTAGTTGCGCTGCCGGCAGAGTTGTAACTTTTAAGTAGTTTGTTACCGTGATTTAGTATTTTGGTATTTTACTTTGGAATGTTACTTCACATTTCAATAAAGATAATTGTCGAAGACAACTGGTCTGAAATTGACAACTGAATTCAAATCAAAAGTATGGCACCCAGTATTTTATCACAGTGTCATGAATCAGCAGGGCCCTACTCATGAGGTCTAAATAATATACACTGCCATCTCATGATGGCATGATGGAAGATAATGAGATGGAGCCCCATGACTGGCAACTTGCAGTTTAAAATGATTCAATTTTTTTGGTAATCAAAGAGAACAAGCTCAAAAAAGACAATGTTCAACTGAATGGTTACTGCTTAAACCTATGGCTATATTGATGCTGCACAAGTTTTCAAGTTTCAGTACTAGGCAACATAATAGTTAACATTATTAGCTCGCTCACAGATTTAGTCACTTTCTATGTGAATTTTGCTTGGTGTCCTCTTGATAGCACAAGCTTTTCTCTGATTTTTCTCCAACATTTCAAGGATGCTATTACTCTAAATTGGCCTTTGTGTGAGTGTGCAAGACCCTGATACTACATCCTTGGTCTTGCACTTAATGTCTTTGAAATAGACCAGGGGTGGGCAGCGTCAAGTTCTTGTTCCAGTCCAATTGCTTCATGAGAAGTCATTTATTGCTGATGAAGCACTTATTGCTCTTCATTTTGGTGGTCTTGCTTGTTAAGGTCCTCCACCCTTAATTGCTTATTTCAGTCTTAAACAGCTGTTTTTTAATGGCTTCTTATTAACAATAAGATGTGAATGACAAAGAAGCCAGTAGTTCTCCATCTAACTTGTTTCGATTTACACCTTTGGGGGTTCATCTTGCACTATATGGTGTAATAAAACATTTAAGGAGAAAAAGGTGACGGACTGAAAAGTATTCATTTTAGGCTTCAAATCATTTGGATGGTATCCTTGGAAAGGCAAAAATCTACAATGTAAGAACCTTACAGGGGTGGGCAATGTCGGTCCTGGAGAGCCACAGTGGCTACAAGCTTTCATTCCAACCCAACTGCTTAATTAGAAAGCAATCCTTGCCAATCTCAGACCTTATTTAATTTTATGGCTTGTTAGTCTGCAATGTAAGGTTCTTATATCGTAGATTTTTTACTCTCCAAGGATATCATCCAAATAATTTGAAGCATAAAACAGATAATTTTCAGTCTGTTGCATTTTCTATTAAGTATTTTATTAAATCAAACAGTGCATGATGAACACACCCAGATGTAAATGGAAACAAACTGGATGGAGAACTGCTGACTGCTTTGTCATTTGCATTTTATTGCTAATAAGGAGCCATTAAAACAAAGAATGCAGCTGTTTAAGATTGAAATAAGCAATTGAGGGTGGGGAACCTTAACAAGCGAGACCACTAAAATGAAGCATCAAAATGTCACTTAAGCAATAAGTGCTTCATCAGCAATAATTGACTTCTCATTTAGAAACTGGGTTGGAACAAAAACCTGCAGCCACTGCGGCCCTCCAGGACCGACATTGCCCACCCCTGTTGTAGACTAACAAGCCATAAAATTAAATAAGGCCTGAGACTGGCAAGGACTGGTTTCTAATTAAGCAAACTGGGTTGGAATGAAAACCTGCAGCCACTGCGGCCTTCCAGTACCGATGTTGCCCAGCCCTGTTGTAGACTAACAAGCCATAAAATTAAATAAGGCCTGAGATTGGCAAGGACTGGTTTCTAATTAAGCAAACTGGATTGGAACGAAAATCTGCAGCCACTGCAGCCCTCCAGGACCGACGTTGCCCATGCCGAGAAAGACAATGGTTTCCTGCAACTTTGAATTGGATTAAAGAGGTTTTAAAATGGATGGATGGACTGATGGATGTTTACACCATACCCTCCACTGGTGGAGAAGAGACATGCCAGTCAACTCTGTCAAATAAAAAGACCCAAACAATGTCAATTACTATAAAATTCTATCTTTCTTGATAAACTGTGGTGGAGCTCATCTCTGGGGAGGATGAGTCCGCCTACAGGGACGAAGTAGAGAGGCTGACAGCATGGTGCACTGACAACAACCTGCTCCTGAACACAATTAAGACCAAGGAGCTCATTGTGGACTTCAGGAAAAAGAAAACGGACATTAAACCACTCTACATCAGAGGGGACCGTGTGGAGAGGGTGTCAGACTTCCGCTTCCTGGGAGTCCACATCATGGAAGACCTGTCCTGGGGTGTGAACACAGCAGTGCTGGTGAAGAAGACTCAGCAGAGACTTTATTTTCTGAGACTCCTCAGGAAAAATAACATCCCCCAAAAACTGCTGGTGTCCTTCTATCTGCTGCTCTATCGAGAGTATCCTGTGCTACTGCCTTTGTATGTGGTTTTCCAGCTGCACAACAGCACAGAGGAAAACAGTGGATCGTAAAGACTAGCAGATCATCGGCTGCTCTTTACCCTCTCTGGATGAACTGCACAGCTCTTGCTGCCTCAGGAAAGCAGAAAACATCTTAAAGGACTCCTCACACCCCAGTCATGATATGTTCCAACTGTTGCCATCAGGCAAAAGATAAAGGAGCATCAAAACAAAGACAAATAGACTGAATAACAGTTTCTACCCTGTTGCTATTAGGGCACTGAATGCCACCTAATCACCTCTAATGCAGCAGTGCAATAGATGACGTCTTGTGCAATAGTGTTTCATGTGCAATTAAAGTCTGATGTTGAATGTTTGTGTTCTACCTTATTTCTTCTTATCCTTTCCTATCCTTTTGTAATTATCCATCCATCCATCCATTATCCAACCCGCTATATCCTAACTACAGGGTCACGGGGGTCTGCTGGAACCAATCCCAGCCAACACAGGGCGCAAGGCAGGACACAAACCCTGGGCAGGGCACCAGCCCACTGTAGGGCACACACACCCACACACCAAGCACACACTAGGGACAATTTAGAATCACCAATGCACCTAACCTGCATGTCTTTGGACTGTGGGAGGAAACTGGAGCACCCTGATGAAACCCATGCAAACACGGGGAGAACATGCAAACTCCACGCAGGGAGGACCCGGGAAGCGAACCCGGGTCTCCTAACTGCAAGGCAGCAGCGCCTTTATATTTTGACACCACAGGCACTGCACCTAATTTCATTGTATTTGTTACAATGACAATAAAGATATTCTGATTCTGAAATTATCCAAAAAAATTAAGATTATAAAATGAGTCAGACCTCATCCCCCTAAATAGCAATGCATGTGCAAATAACATCCACTTTTTTCTGAACCTGCTTATACCATTACAATGTTGTCAAGCACCAAAGCCCTTTTCCAGCAGCATTACAAGAAAAACAAGAACCAACTGGGTATGGAATACCAGTTATGCAGAACATAGTCTACATTTTACACAGTTTACAAACATGTTAACCTAACCAGGTATGTCTTCTGGATATAGGAAGAAACTGTAATTACCATAGAAAGTCTAAGTAAACACAGGGAGAACATGCAAACTGCATAGACAGTGGTGGGCCTATTAATTGAACATGTGTCCCCCATCAATTATTCGCCCTGTGAGGAACTGATGTTGTGCTCCTACCTTGTGTTCATTACGATGAGGATAGCCTAAAACTCTGAGTTAGAATTTGATTGACTAGATAAGAAATTGGATGGACAAATTGGAGGAATGAATGAATATGAGCTCTTTCAGATAAAGGGATGATCATTTTCCTAACTTTTTTTCCAGCAGACTCAAGATTCAGAAGGACTGCACAGAGAAATGCATGCTTCCCATTGCAATGCTTCCTATTTAACCTTTTTTGTCCTTGGGCCTGGCTAATTGGATTTGCCAGTTCATATGGGAAGATCAGAAGCATTCTCCAATCCGCAAATAAGAAATTAGGATAACTGAGAGGAATTAGGCTGAGGAGAAAGAAAGCCTAGCAGAGAGGATGCACATCTAATGCTTGTGTCTTAGCAGTCCTCGCTTGGCCACACTTCTACAAAGATCCTCAACAGCCCTGATTCTTCAGATCCCTTGCTGCTGAGGTGCCCAACATCTGACTATCTGACGTTTTGCTCCTTTTCTTCTCTCCAGTGTGTGTGTGTGTGTGTGTGTGTGCACACCACAAATTTTCCCTTTTACTTGATCATACAAATACTTTCAAAATTTCCTTCCTTTCGGATCTTGAGACGGAGGAGGTGGAAGAAGAAGTTGACATGGGAAGCGGTGCTAGCGCCGAAGACAAGGAGTTGGCCAAACGCTCTAAGGAGCTTGAAAAGAAGCTGCAGGAGGATGCTGACAAGGAAGCCAAGACTGTGAAGTTACTGCTGCTGGGTAAGGATGGTACTAACGGGGCAATCCATAGTAAGTGGGCTTGGCACCTGCTTAGTAAAAGAATCAGAATTGTTTCACATGAGTACTAGAGATAAAAAAAGTCAAGTGATCAGGAAGAGGGTAAAAAAAAATAAATAGTAGCTTGAAATCATAAGGCCAGCTGTGTCCCTAACATATTAACATAAGCGCTACTTAGTGCATATATAGTGCTAGTAAAAATGTCCTAAAAGTTTCATGGTTATAACATGATTTTATTTTCTTTTCCCCAAACATAAACTGTAATTGAGTTGTCAATTTTTAGCACTGGTCTATTCCTTCTCAGAGCTTGACCTATAACAAACTAAGTATTAACTTCTATATCTGCTATTTGCACCTATGTGCGGCAAGGGTTTTGTATAATAGTCATTCTTTATAACTGTTGTATACATCTAATTGTTAGTGAATGGCAGTAAAGGTACAGAAGAGAACAGTAATATTTTTGATGTAGAGACATTTCAGTTGTTGTAAATAATGTTTTGACAGTTTGGTTAAGGATACACAAGCAGTTAAAGAAAAGTAATCTATAAAATGTGACTTTATGGATTTACTCCTCGGTTTGGCTTGAATCCTGTGTAAAACACTACATGACTTTGTAACAGTGGTTATTATGAAAGGATGATGAAGTTGGTTGAATTTACTTTTGGTATCGTCCATATAGCGCACAACAGGTAGCTTCATGGGGTAATGATAGAATAAAATAATAAAACAATAGAAAAAAATATTATTTGTTTTTGTTCTTAACCTGTTTAGCTGAAGATTTTGATAAGTGTGTGTTAGTCTGGCACAGTGCAGCTTTGGATTATTTGGTTTGAATTCTGGTTGGTCACTGTATAGAATCTAGACATCCCTTTTGTGTCTGCACAGGTTTTTCTCAAGAGATTTCTTTCCACAGCCCATAGATGTGTCGAGTCACTTTAAATTGTCTTTATGTGAATGAGTTCTTTTAGAGACTGAAGACACATCCAGGAATGGGTCCTGCCTAGAATCCATCCCCTGTTGCAGTTGTTCTCAGTTTTAATCCTAATAAATAATAATAATGATAATAATAATACATTTTATTTAATAGGTGCCTTTCTTAACACTCAAGGTCACCGTACAATGAAATTAAACAACATTACTAAAATAAAAAACAAAGAGAACGATAAATCAAAAAGCAATAAGTTACAGAGGTAGTAGCAAACATACAAAGATAACAGGCAGTAACAGTGTTAAATTCACAATTGGTATGCCAGCTTGAAGAGATACATTTTGAGGGCAGTTTTAAAATGTGTTATTGAATCGAGTTGATGGATATGAGAGGGAAGAGAATTCCCGAGTTGAGGAGCACTATGAGAGACGCTGGAGCTCCCATAGCACAGAGTCTGATGTGTGGTACAGAAAATTAAGCTGCAGATGAGGATCTGAGTGATCGAGAGGAGTGCAAGTCTGGAGGAGATCAGTGAGGTTGTGGAGAGCTTTAAATGTTAAGAGCGGTATTTAGTATTGTATTCGGTAGTTAACAGGGAGCCAGTGAAGTTGGGAGAGAATAGGTGTAAGATTTCTGTGGATTTAGAACAGGTTATTATCCTAGCAGCAGAATTTTTAAGAAGTTGTAAGCGATGGATAAGTTTTGTGGAATACAAGATAGATTAGCATTACAGTAATCTATACGTATCCCCGTGGCTGCAGGTTTTTATTCCAACGAATTTCATAAATCAATGAGTCACTCCTATTTCTAACTGTTTAATTAGTGAGCATTTCTCTTCTTTTATTTTGCATTCAGCATGAAATTTACATGTTGAAGAAATTCAGTAAATAGCATTTTTGTCACAAGTTAAATGCCGATTTATTATTATTATTTTACCTTTTTCACTTTAATCTGTTTTGGTTGAATTTTCTCCCTTTACATTTTTAAAATGCTAACAATTAGTGACAAGCAGGGCAGGCAGAGGTGTAAATGGCACTGAATGCATTAGGGGAGCAACGTCTTCAGTGTCATTGATGTCAATCACAGATCATAATCACACACACACATTCATACATACAAACCTGGACATGCAGTTACAGGGCAATTTTGATTTATTAATTAATTTAAAAACACCTCTTTGAGACGTAGGAGAAAACAGTGTAACCCACAGAAAACTCATTCTCTTGTCCTACAGATGTACACACACAGGGATTCATAAATGTGGTTACACAGTTAAGAACAATGATATCTTTTACACTTTAAATACTTGACAACATAACCAGCTTAATAAGTTCTTTAATTTAATCACTTGACACAGACATCACTGCACATTCACACACCTTTATGTGAAATAATTACTACTGTTCAACGCCGCTCATGAATCACCTTGTATATGCACAGAGAAGTTAGGGGGGCTGCACCAGCAAATATGAAAAATATACAAAGTGGTGAGTGCTAAAAAATAAAAAGTTACAAATACAATTTTTTACTGGTGTCATTTAAAATATGAAATAGCATGAAATTAATTTTCACCTATTTTTTTCCTTGTTTGCATGGCTATTTATACACGTAGTAAACATTTTTCCTTAGAATGGCTTACTAGATAAAAATACATTGTAATAGGTAATATTCAATTTCGAAGAGTGATTGTAGTGAAGACATATGGCACAACGTACAACATGGTATATGTGTATATTTATATTTAAATACAGTAAAGAGGACATGTGGGGGTGGCAGCAAGGACTGTAATTGCACTGCCATACACATAAAGCAGACTACACTCCCATCTACAGTACAATGGAGGGAATGAGCTCCACATTTCTTGGAGTGACCATAACTGACTAACTGAATTGGACTCACTGTTGCCAAGAAAGCTTATCAACACCTTCACTTCCTCAGACGGCTCTGTTCCCACCACCTTGTACAGGTGTACACCGGAGTCCATCTTCACTAGCTGCATAACATCCTGGTACTGCACTTGCTTGACTCAAGAATGTGGTGAAGGGGGCACAGAATATCACTAACAAAAAAGCTGCCTGCTGTTCAGGACATACATAACACAAATGTCTTAGAAAGGCAAACACACTTATTAGAGAACAGTTACATTTCTCACTCTTCCCTAGTAGTAAACAGCACAGGGCCATTTGCACTTGCAACAGCAGATTCAGATTCAGAGACAGTTTCTGTTCTCAGGTTATAAGGTTACTGAGCAGAGATACATAATAAAAATATTATAAATGTTATTGTATATATCTATATGTTGCATATAGTATGTATATATGTTCCATTCTATATATATTTTGTTGATATTGTATCAGTTACTGTTCAGAGAAGACATGTAAGTTAAAATTTCCTCATACTATGTACACACGACAATGAACTTGAACTAGGACAGAAATCAGAGCATGAAATGTTAAGTTGGCAGATTAAGTGACAATGTTGTCAAAGTCAGTGATGAAAGGCCACAGTTGACAATGGGCACTTTGCTCTAATATTGTGTGCAAAGCCCCAGCGATAGATACTCCTGAAGCACCAAAGTACAGTAAGTCTGGGGCAGTGGGGCTTGACAGAATCAGTGGCAAAAGTCCCATATATTATAAGGTGACAACAGAGAGAACTGTTCCACAATACATACCTTTCTGTATCCCATTATGATGGGCAGGGAGCTGGGATTTGTCAGGCTCTTTAAAAGTAGACTAGGGTCTAGGATAGCAGGAACATCTGGAACTTCTTGGTAAAGCTCTGATGGAATGACCCCCAGGAGTTCTGTACCCTTTTCTAATTCTGGAGGTGCCCATGGAAGAAATCCAAGTCCAACACTTAAAAGTTGGCATATGACAACTGTACTTGTTGTAAGAAGTTGTAGTAGTGGCAAGAGTATAAACAGCAGGAGGAAGAGAGGCCAGACAGCAATATGGTGTTGTTTTAGGAAGAGGGTAAGATAAATTGAGGCTGTCATATGGGTAAGGCATGCCACAGGAAGATAGTTTGGATCTTGTACAGGTAGGCCCAGATGAGCATAAGGTCTATTGTTTTTTCAATTATTTCTACCCTGGCTACATAAACCTGCACCCTTTTGTTTATATTTTTCTATCATCAATTCACTGGCTTTATTTGAGCACACAGCCTGCTGGAAAGCACCCATCTAACTGATTATATATATACTGTATATATATTACATATATATGTATGTATGTATGTATGTGTGTGTGGGGGTGTGTGTGTGTGTGTGTGTGTGCTTGAATGTGGCCTTTAATGGACAAGCACCCAGTACATGGGGCTGATTTCTACATGGCACCTGATGACTGCTGGGATAGGCTTTGGCCTCCTACAACCCTCAACCAAAATTTAAAATGGATGGATGTGCATATAAACTGCAGTAGGCCTTGAAGTAAACAAGCTTGTTTTTAAGGTTGATGAAAATTAAAAAAAAAAAAGAAAAAAAAAAAGAAATCATGCTTTCTTTTAATATTCTTTGGTCTGTTTGATGGGTTATATCCATCACATCAATTTTTAAACCCACAAAAAAAGAAAACAATTTTAATACATTTCCACATAACACATACACATGATACACAAAAACACATACACACCCCATGAAATGTTATGCTAGTGCATTTATTAATATCTGTATACTATAATCAAAATAAAGAGGATTCAAAGTAAATCAAAAATGAAATCAGATTTTAAAAAGTGTTATTTTTTTGTTAGTATTTTTCAATCAGCATTTTAATCCAATATCTTCTCTTTCACTTTCTAATACCAGTTTGCCCCCAAAAGCATAAATCAGGTTTTAATACTAAGTCCATTTGTCATGCACATACACATTCAATCCAATGTTTACTTGTATAATTTATTCTGCTTGCTTTTAATCTGTTAAACAATGCATGTAGAAATTAAACTGGGGGCTTTATAATGTCACAGTCCAAGTGTCACATACTAATAAGAATCGGCCTTAACTAAGAATTGGCACAATATCACTGGGTTGTGCACGACTACAGTCTAATGCATTTCAGCATCTCTGGTTCTATATGTGGGTAAAATGCCCCCAAACCCACACACATGGACTCTTACTGGAGTTACATCTCACAATAATTTTGTGAACCATCTTTTTCAAATAAAGATCAAAGGGAAGCAGAATCTATTGCAGTAACATCAGATACAGTACAATGCACAAAGTAATATCTTATCACACGTTAACTTAGTGGTTCTGAAATACACTCCAGAGGAGTGCAAATTTTTGTGCCAACCCACTTAGGTTTTTAATTGGGCTCCTAAGGTAGTTAATCAAGCTGTTATTTCACAGTTTCTATGTTTTGGGATCAATGTAGAAATTATAAATTAAATTGCTATTTTTTATTATAGATGAACAAACCATATTTTATATTATAGATGAACAAACCATATTTTATATATATATATATATATATATATTATATATATATATATATATATATATATTTATTTTGTGTGGGATTATTTTTATTGTTTTTAAATTGGTTTTGAAGATTTTTATCATCATCATGATTTTCATTCCATGTTTCCAAGTGTTCTGATTATTTAATCCATTATTTACTACTGTTCACGTTAGTGGGACTGATGCTGAAGCAATTGCAGTCTTTCAGCATTTAGTGTCATTTGCCCAGGTATTTGCTTTGCTCACTGTTATTTGCCATTAATATGATACAATAAACTATAGAGAAAAAGGAAAATGAATAGGAAAACAACAAAAGATAGATTTCTAAATGTCTTATAAATATAACAAAATCACACTGCTGCTTCTGTGAAAGCAGAATAAGAGAAGAGTAAAAGACCAGGTAATTAAATGTAATCAAATGGAGGTAAAATGATCTGCTGATAGTGAAACTGGTGGGAACAAAACCTGTGCTCACATGGGATTCCCAGGCTTGAGTCTGAGAACCACTCCATTAAGTCGAACACAATATCAAACTGGACCGATTCTCAATATGCTGATATGCATGGCTTTGGGTTCCTGGAAAAAAACTGGGGCACCCAGAAAGAAACACATGCAAGACCAAGGCCATCCCATTGAAAACCAAGCATCCAGGAGTGGTATCCCGTATGCCACTATCGACATTTTGCCTTATGTTACCTTGAAATGATGCAAATTTAAAGCATAAAACAAATCTAAATCTATTTTTTTTAAAGAGTATGTATTATCTCTCTATTATAAAAAAAAATCCTGGGAGAGAAAGACGGGAGACGAGACGTGATCTTCACGTTAAGATCACGGAAGACACTTAAAAGACTCACGAGATGAAAGATAATGGCCACGGAGCATCTCGTGGGGACCTTGAACATGAGACTTTGTGCCAAGAGATTAACCCAGGACCGTCTCACGATGACATAGAATGTGAGATTCTTGCAAGACACGCCCAACTTACAACCAATATCAAATAAGACCACGGGCAGCAAAACACTCAGTCGTGTAAACTAAGGCTTTGAGCACACACAGATCCAGGGTCTCAGCGCATATAAAGCATATAAGGACAATACGTTATAAGTGAAACGTCGACAACTAAGCGAAGAAGAAAGCAGTGCAGAGAAAAGAGACTCAAAAGCGTTGGAGAGAAAAAAGAGCAAAAAAGAAAAAGAATAATCGAGGTGCAAATTCAGAAAATAAGGAAAGTAATTATCAGCCCAGAACAAGTGGAACTGAAAAAAGCACGTCCAATCAGGCTCAGAATTAAAAGACAGAGAGTAAAAGACAAAGTAGAACTTCATAAAGACGTTCACAAACGTTGGCGCTATACACATGCAGAGCAGGTTAGAGATTATGAAAGCAGTGGATTTCGAAAGGCTCAAAAAAAAAAATGTTGGCGTGATAGACATGTGGAGAAAGTTAAAGAATATGAAAGTAGGAAAATTAGAAAGTATAAAAAAAGGAAAGTAAAGATCGCAGTAGCGCAAACAAATGGTAATTATTACTCGAAAAAGGGAAAATAATCACCACGGACCAGGTGTCATTGATAAAAAAACAGGACAAAGCGAGGTCAGAAATAAAAGCATAACTTTCACATCACTCAGGGATATTAATTTTGTGGGTTGCATTTCTAACTCTGGCTCAGTTCCATGCACAAGGGAATTAAATATGTGCAAGTAAATGGCAACAATGTTACTAACAGTTATTTTTCTGTTAGTGCCATCAACTGTGTTTCATGGCTCTCTACAATGCAAAATTGTCTGGACGTTTTAGTTCTAGATTTCATGAGGACCTCATGCTTCTTATTTTATTTTAGCTTTTAAAGCAATGTCCTTTCTCATCAGTCAGCGAGTATTTCTTTTAAAGCACCTCTTATCACATCACACAGAAATCTCATGTAATCCACCAAGAGACTGCAGTGCTGGGTCACATTTTAACACTATAGTTTGGTGTGATGGTTATCCTTATATATTGGAAAAAAGTAAAGGCTATAATGGAAAAGTTAAAACCGGGTCAACGTTTTGACTTTGTACTCTTTACAGGTTCTTAGATATTAATGTATATTCAATCTTTCTGATGCAAAACTATAAGCAGCCACAGTTGAAAACATTTTTTCAGCAGAAAGTGAATACTGGACTGCTATAGTCCTATTTTGCCTCAAGTTTATACTGCACTAACCCCCGTCTTTTTGTGTTGCTTAACAAATGGGATGTGCAGTAGCTAGAAATATGGACAAAACAGAAATGCTCAACAATACTTACCTGTAGATTTGCAATGAACTTAAAACAGTAATGTAAAAAGAACATTCAGAAAGCCACTTCATTCTATTCAGGGTTAGAGGGGGCAGAGCCAATCCTGACAGCACTCAGCACAAGACAGGAAAGAGCATAGAAGAAGAGCCAATTCAGGGTCACAAAATAACTTAATCTGCATGTTGTTGGAGATGCATAAGTAAAACCCACTCAGACAAAAAGGGAGAATGTTGAAACTCCACACTGGGCTACCATTCCACCCAATTTAAAAATATTTTTTTATAGAAAATCAGTAGGAGTGTGCGTACCGTGTGAGGACAGACACCTTTCTCAGAGTTGAATCCTGCCTTGCACCCACAATTCTACCAAGAGAGGCATTAGGCTTCTATGGCCCAGAAAAGCAAATAAGGAGAACGCATCTGTCCCTGCAAACACTCAACCCCGAGCATTCAAATTTCTTATACAGACAAGCATAAAAAGATAAACAGTTGATTGAGGTGCAGAGGCTAGGTGAGAGTCTTCAGAGAATGTCCTCGTCAACTCAGAGGATTTGGAAAGCTTTTCCTGAGGCTCAGCCTAACCCCATTATCTGCTCTTCATGCCATGGCCGCTCATTGTAATCTGCTTTCTTCCGACTTAACTCTGGATTATCTAATTCTCCTTTGCTAGCACATGCTATAACAACACGTCCCTGAATAGCAAACGGAGAAAGATTGTGCAGCACCTGACCCATGGCTTGATGCTGCCAATCACTATCGTGCTATATCATTAAACTGAAATAAAAATGGCTTAACAATCTATGTCAGGATTTAGCCACATGAAACAAAAATAATATTTTTATGACTATTGTGCACAGTTACTATATAATAATGTTTAAAATGAGGACAATTTATTATGTAATAATTAATTTATTCCATTCACCAAGCAAATGAAGCTGGAAATCTGCTGCTACTCCATTTAAATTGCAATTCCTAACCAAAAAACATATTGCAGCAACATACTATATGGGCTTTTACAAAATGAGCCATGAAACACAGAAGACAACAGAGGACACCTCTGGACACAGTTGTAAAGATCACATAATTCTCTATGTACAAATCACATTTTATCTATTCAACCATCGACTTTAATGTATCTGCTAAAGCTACCGCAGTAACACTGGGAGACAGACCAGTCATTCATGGAATGCCAATTTAGCACCGACACATGTACAATATGTGTGCACATCAGCACTCCTGCACTCCAGGTTAATTTTGTGCATCACTAGTCACATGTGCATTAAAACTGGAATCTTAAGAGAAGCCTTGCACAGACAGGATTTAACCCCTGACCTCTGACGTTGTACCAAGCCAACATTCTAACTGTATAGGACATTAATTGTTGCTCATTTTATTTTGGAATTAATCAAGTAACAAAATGAATTGAAGAATTTTTTTTTGTACTAGCTTTCTTCATGATAATAAATTTGATTCAACAAAATTCATATAGGGTGTCATGGTGGCGCAGTGGGTAACGCTGCTGCCTCGCAGTTAGGAGACCTGGGTTCGCTTCCCTTGTCCTTCCTGCGTGGAGATTGCATGTTCTCTCCGTGTCTGCATGGGTTTCCTCCCACAGTCCAAAGACATGCAGGTTAGGTGCATTGGTGATTCTTAATTGTGCTTGGTGTATGTGTGTGCCCGTTTTTTTTTCCTGCCTTGCGCCCTATGTTGGCTGGGATTGGCTCCAGAAGACCCCCGTGACCCTGTAGTTAGGATATAGCGGTTTGGATAATGGATGGATGGATGGAAGTTCATATAAATGTATAAATGCGCACAGAGATATGTGCCTGAGACACACGCAGCATTAAGCAGTTCAGCCCTGAGTGTATTTTAACTTCTTCAAAAACATGAAACCTTGGGGTAGCTATATAAAATTACACAATGATTGGGCTACGAGCAGCACACCTCTAAAGTAACAAACATGCAATGGGACAAGTCGCAACTCTAATCATTTTGACTCTCTGCTGCTCATGTCACAGTCCTGCTCACACTGTTTTAGACGCCTGGCAGTCCCTTATGCAAAATACAGATTCTCCTCTTCTTCAAATCAAATCAAAATTTATTTCTAAAGCACAATTTAAAAAACACCATAAGTGCAAACTGCTCCTAAGTTGTGCTGATCACTCTAGTAGATTCCTGGACTGTTTTATCTTTTTATAAATTTGAATCCTGGTACTTCCAGCACACCAACTTCAGAACTAGGCTTGTGTCTGTCTCTCCTCCAGCATACAGGCTCATCTCACTTACAGATTTATTCATTGACTAACCATAGCTCTCTTTTTTAAATCACCTGTAGTAATGCTACAAAACTCTGAAAAGACCCACCCAGAAGCTGTAGAAAAAATAGGGTTCTTCCAAAAGAATCACCAACATTTCAGGTAGCTGGGCCCAGCGTGCCAGCATGTAGTTAGCTACACTATCCAGTGGTGTAGCTTGAGTTCGTGCCGCTTAGGCTGGACCGGTGCTTCAATTTGCCACCCTCCAATATATCTGAATATGTTAACCTATTTAAACAGAAAATTAAAATGACATATAGAGAAAAATTAAGATAAATTTTGCATAGATTTATCCATATATAGAGAAACAGCAATCATTTTTCACATATAATTATTTAGAAGCATCAACTAGACAGGAATATAGTATTGACGCACTGATAAGCCGTGTTCTAATTATTAGTTTAATATAATTACGCTGAAAAAACCAGAACCAGTGTAGTGCACAAGTGATAGGTGGGGATGTTTTCTGCGTAGAGCAAGAACGCATTCGGATTGATCACAAAATGAAATTATACATTGTAAATGAGTTGTTTATCTCCATAGAAATTATTATTGGTGTAATGTTTATGTTTATTTTTGTTATTTCCTCATAAATTTCAACTGCTGTATCTGATGACGTCACAGAAGGACAGTCTGAACATGATTTTTGAAGCATTTGTGGATAAAAAAAATCAGAGAATTTTACTTTTTTCATTCATGAGTGATATTTTTCTGAACACTGCTGCTTACACATGAATTGTACCGAGCCTTTTGGCCAATAATGCCACCCCTAAAAATGGGCCGCCCGGGGGCAGACTGCCTCCTCCGCCTGCCCCTAGCTACGCCACTAACACTACCACCTTATTACAAACACAAAGTCTCCACAGCAGCCACGCAGATGGGTCCCATGTGTTAAATTTCAGCAGCAAGTACCAGAAGGAAAGGACGTGGTCTGAAACAGCAGCGGGTTAACTGAGGCATGTAGATTCTGGCAGTGGATAATTACCTCCAGGTGAACATCAGTGATACTTGAGACTTCTCCTGTGTGGTAGAAGCTTTACGTTTTTTTCTTTCCCATTTCTAATAATGAGCATCAAGATGGGAGACAGAGACATATTCTGACTTAACAGTTCCGCCTTCATTTATTATAGGAATATTTATTATTAAAGTCTAGCAGCCATTCCAACTTTGGGCCATGAAGAACACTACTAAAACAACAAACATGTCTGCACGCAAGCTACGATCATTTCATCTCTTTCCAGCTTTGCTTCACATTTCATTTTCATCAGCTAAACCTCACTTCCATACCTTTACCTTTCAATGATGTTATCTACTGTAGGGATTGGCTTCAAAAGCTTTGTTGTGAAAAACTGAGATTTGGAACTTTATGTTATTTGTGCATCTTTATTTTGTAAAGATGTTATTTATTTTTACTCATTTTTTATTTTATTATTTGGAAATAGAATTTGCACATTATTTTACATTTTTGTCTGTTTTATTACAACATTTCTAAAAAATAAATCATTTATTTTGATCAAACAGTTACTCAATACTTGAGTAGTCTTTTTTTTACCAAATACTTGAGTAATTTTTTGAATGACTACTTTTTACTTCTACTTGAGTAATATTATTTTGAAGTAAAGCTACTCTTACTTGAATACAATTTTTGGCTACTCTACCCACCTCTGAATGTTATACAGACTCTGTTAGAAGAAGGGGGGCATTTTCTTGAATTTCTTTCATCTCACTAACACCAACTTATGGCAGTGGCACACAATAGCTTTCTCTCCTTGCTGGCTGGCTTGCAGGTCTGTTTCTTCCTTTGTCTTTGATTGGTTGCAGCATCAGCCTCCCAGAAAGCAAGATGGATGCATAACTCCAGGAAAGGATAATTCCAGAAAACTAAGGAAATCTTTCTGGGAAAAAAAAAAAAAAAAAAAAAAAAAAATTCTGCACAGATTATTCCAGAGGACTATTACAGCTAAACAGCTCTCCATTTTGACTGAATCAGTCTGTCTGACAGTACAACATTATTAGTTGGTTAAGACTGAAATAAATGGCAGCTTAAAATTAAATAACACTGATACTAACTAGCTGATAGGTGCCATCTGTCAAATCTTACCACCACCATGTTGAGCTCAAAGAAGTCCAAAATAAATAGCTTGGCTGCCACAGGTCTACAGTTGGTAAAAGGCTGCTGCTTTAATTATTTGCTCTGGAGATGAACTGGCCTTGGCCACAAATGGCTGCCAAAGTTAATTTCCTTTGAGACCACAAACCTTCCTTACTTAATTACTTCATAGTTCTCCTGTACACAGATCAGGTCCTTAGTTTTTTTAGTTTAAATGAGCAGGAATTTCAATTTTTAAATACCCAAGGCAATATAATACTTGTTTAAAATGTACTGATTCTAAAGAATCACTTCCCTTAATAATATCTAATTCACTACTTGATTAATAAGATTGTAAAAGAAACTGCTCTTATATTAAATTCATTGTTGAGGGTATTTAAACAATGCCTAAAGTAGTCTAAACACTACTTTGTTATACTTTTATATGTATTACATGCAAGGACATATACTTTGAGTTAGTTTAAATACCAATTTGATTTTACTATAAAAGTCCCAACTCATCTATCCATTCATTAACTGACCCAGACTTTACCAAATACCAGTTCTTACCATCTAATGCACATAGAACCTTCTCAATGACCAGTAGCTGGAATTGTTTCACAGACAAAATACACTTTATACTGAGATATAGTCTCTCTTTACGGACATCCATTTCCATATAGTGCAGCGTTTCTCAACCTTTAAGTATTTGCGACCCGAGTTTTCATAACAATTTTAATCGCGCCCCCCCAACATTTTTTTGAAATGTAGATGCATATTTTATTATACCTACTTAACTTTTATCGACATTTATCTAACTCTATATTTATTGTTCTAGTATCAGAATGCAGTTTAAGGTAATTGGTTTCAACAGATGTTTTTTTCATATTTTTGATTCTTGTTTTCTTTTTTTCACATCTTCGCACCCCCCTTTTTGTTACTTTGCGCCCCCCTAGGTCGGCCAGCCCCACAGGTTGAGAACCACTAATATAGTGTCTTCCACAGCGCTGTGTTGCTTTACATGTAGGATACAATTTCTAAATAAATAAAGTAATCCATGCAGTTGTATATAGTACCCTTAATAGAAATCATCAACCTGAAGTATTTAACAGGTACAAGACAGTTTATAAAGAGATAAATTATTTTTTTCTTGTTCAAGATAGTGGAGAGCTATAGTCTTTCCAATGCCAATTAATTACAAGGTATTTCATCTTTATACCAATGGAGGAGTTTCCATAGAGATCCTGTATGAAAGGAAGACGGAACTGATGCAGAAGGGGTTCTCTGGTCAATGAGCCACTGTGTTACAATGGTACCTATTTATACAATTACAACAAAGGCCAAACAAGGGAGCTTATTCTGGCTCGGATCTACAAGGAGTTACACATCTGGTATTATGCAAACAATGTTCTGGTTTCCAATCCTTATCTATACATAAGGGACTATACCGATGGATGAAATATTGATAGAAAACAATGTTTAAGAAATCAAATTACACTGAAAGCTTTAAAAACTCTGCTGTTATTGAAATTAGTTTGCAGTTTAATAAATGTGTGATCAAATCTGATGATTAAGTGCAGTTGATTTAATATAGAAATGTAGTAAACTTCCAGTTTCCTGAAGATATACCCTTGTGCATTTTTCTGCTATACTCCCTGCTATACCTCACCAAACCGGAGTTTGTTTTTTTTTTCACAATAGTTTACAACAAAGAGAGATGGCTACAAGTAAACTAGTGTATTATAATAAGATGGTTTCTTTATTAACGTATGTTTAATGCAGTTTTGACATTCATTAAGAACTCTTGCCATTTCATTCCAGTAATATCCCTGAATTGCAACAAGCAATAAAGTGAAATACTGGAAACAAGGCTTAATATTTTAGTATGACTTTCAAAGTGATTTTTAAAACATTGATATCCTATTCCAGCTAAGTCAAAGAATTTGCAAAAATATGATCGATAGAGTATAAGAAAAGAAACAGAAATCAATGTGATGTGTATCCTGTGTGGAGAAATGCATGACAAAATTGGACCTTTAGAAGCTAAATCAATAATACATGCTGATTACATGAAACAGAGAAGGTAGAATCAGTTGACTTCTTTGTTACTTGTGTTTGAAATATTTCACAGACATGTCTTGCATGTCAGTGGATTTGTAAGGCCAAACAAGCATTTGCAGATGGATGTCAGATGGAGATCATGTGAGGCGATAATTATTATCATTACTGTGATCGTCACAGTTGTTCCAAGTAGATCACTAACAACCAATTCAACTCTTATCGTTATTACTTGTACGTGCTTATTTTCCACTATTGCAAGCTGAAACAAGTCCTTTACGCTCTTATCACTGTCTGCAATGAAGCAATTAAATCTTTACCACTTCCTAATCACCAGTATAAACACTCTTAGTAATAATCTGAATAAGATCATTGTTTTTTAATCAAGGTTTTATTGAAGCTAAACAAGAAAAACTATTTAATCCAAAAAAGAACAATTAAGTTGTAAAATGAACCCCGTTATCCATGCCATCCAAAGCTCCCTGTAAAGGGGTCCCTAAAATATCAAATGTCATTGATGCCTATACAGACATAGGAGAGAAGCAAGGCACACACAGCAAACCTGAGTGCATAACACAGACACAGCGAAAATGAAATCATTTCAGTCAAGACCAGGAATGCAACACTAAACCATCAGCCAATCAGTTGCCTACCAAAATCCACAACAGATTGCCACTTCTCAGTACTGCAGTCACATGAGCCACGGGACTGACAGTTCAAATAAAATTAGGTTAAAGAAAGAGGATTTCCAGACTTTTATGGAGAGAGAATTAAGAGATTTTCAGCAAATGGCCAGGACTAGTTTAGCAGTGATCATACCTAACAAAATGGCTTCTGCTGGAAGAAAGGTCCAGGAGAATTAATGTATGAGATAAAATGGAATAGTAACAGAAAGAACAGAAGACAGTGCCTCAAAGCAGAAACTGAAGAGACCCAAAACAGAAATATGGCAGGAATATTTAGGATTAGAGTCGTTGTTAATGTCATAAACATTATTCAAGTATTTTTTTTTCTATATAATACAATAATAGTATTTACTTTTTATATTTGCATTTACTTATTTTGCAGTCACATTTTACACAAAGCAATGTGCAGTTTCATATTCTCTCCATGCCTGTGCGAGTCTTTCTCTGAGTAATTCACGTTTCTTCCCAATCGCAAATACATGTCTATTAGGTTAATTAGAAAACAGGACTGACTGTAGGGGTACCTAACTTTACACCCTGTGATGGACGGGCTTTTCATCATATGTTTGCTTTGCTTTGCATTCCTTGTTGCAAGCATAGTCTCTGGGCCATACTGCCATATGCTGTATTATGCGGGTTTGATAATGGATGGATGGATAAAGTTTACAAATCATATATACTGTATCAAATATGTGCAAACCTTATAGTCAAAAAAGGGGCATCATAAGCCATGAATAACACACTACTGGCACATTCAATACAGAAGACATTACTGAAATGTAGTGAATAACCACAGTCAGTAGCAGTTCTATAGTTTTGCTCCACTTTCATCATTAGGTGATGAGAACAAAATAGCCATGTCACGTTAATTAGACGTGTAAGTAGCAGAAAAAGGTATTTTTACATTCCCTATCATCACTCGTTATAAGCATTAAAAATAATGATCAGGATTAATAGTTTAATCAGTGCTGCTTTTGTTAACAGCATTCCTATTGTTACCTTAATTTTTTACATTTACATAATTTTATTATTATTACCTGCGGTGATACCCGGGGTTTGTTTCCTGCCTTGCACCCTGTGTTCCTGGGATTGGCTCCAGCAGACCCCTGTGACCCTGTAGTTTGGATATATACCGGGTTGGATAATGGATGGGTGGATTATTATTACTTCTACTTTATTAGTATTATTAGGAGTAGTAATGATAGATGCATCGCAATTTCCACAATTATAATTTATATTGTTGGTAACACCAAGCAAGGCTGGTTTGGATAGTTTGAAACCATCAGTATTAATATTTTTACAAAAAACAGCTAGTAGTATTCCAAATATAATGATCTCAATTTTCAATATTGATAACAATAACAATTATCATTACCATCAAGAGTAACCATTTTTTGGTTAAACTTTATTTTCATTCAGCACGTTAGGTTACTCACTAACATTAAACTATCGTGCTGCAACAGACAAACGCCCATTTAGGGCTCAGTACCGACTTTGCATCAGATGCTGTTCAGGATAGGCTGTGTGAATATAAAGGTAGGGAAGAGATTTATTCTTATTAATTCTAAACTAGCATACCATCATCCATCTTCTTCCGCTTACCTGAGGTCAGGTCACGGGGGCAGCAGCTTGAGCAGAAAGGCCCAGATTTTCCTCTCCCCAGTCACTTCTTCTAGCTCTTCCGGGAGAATCCCAAGGTGTTCCCAGGCCGGCCATGAGACATAGTCCCTCGTGTCCCAGATCTTTCCCGGGGCCTCCTCCCGGTTCAGTTGGACGTGCCCAGAACACCTCACCAGGGAGTTGTCCAGGAGACATCCTGATCAGATGCCTGAGCCACCTCATCTGACTCCTTTCGATGCGGATGAGTAGCGGCTCTACTCTGAGCCCCTCCCGGATGACTGATCTTCTCACCCTATCTTTAAGGGAAATCCCAGACACCCTGCGGAGGAAACTCATTTCAGCCGCTTGTATTCGCGATCTTGTTCTTTCGGTCACTACCCATAGCTCATGACCATAGGTGAGGGTAGGAACGTAGATCGACTGGTAAATTGAGAGCTTTACCTTATGGCTCAGCTCCTTTTTTCACCACGACAGACCAATGCAGAGCCCACATCACTGCGGACGCCACACCGATCTGCCTGTTGATCTCACGCTCCTTTCTTCCCTCACTCGTGAACAAGACCCCGAGATATTTGAACTCCTCCACTTGAGACAGGATCTCGCCTCCAACCCCAAGAGGGCACTCCACCCTTTTCTGGCTGAGGACCATGGTCTCGGATTTGGAGGTGCTGATTCCCATCCCAGCCGCTTCACACTCAGCTGCGAACTGATTCAGAGAGAGCTGAAGATCACGGCCTGATGAAGCAAACAGGACAACATCATCTGCAAAAAGCAGTGACCCAATCCTGAGTCCAACAAACCGGACCCCCTCAACACCCTGGCTGCGCCTAGAAATTCTGTCCATAAAAGTTATGAACAGAATCGGTGACAAAGGGCAGCCCTGGTGGAGTCCAACTCTCACTGGAAATGGGTTCGACTTACTGCCGGCAATGCGGACCAAGCTCTGACACCGGTTGTACAGGGACCGAACAGCCCTTATCAGGGGGTCTGGTACCCCATACTCCCAGAGCACCCCCCACAGGATTCCCCGAGGGACACGGTCAAATGCCTTTTCCAAGTCTACAAAACACATGTAGGCTGGTTGGGCAAACTCCCATGCACCCTCCAGGACTCTGCTAAGCATACCGAAAAAAAAAAAAAAAAAAAAAAAAAGCATACTAGCATACCGAAAGTTTTAAATATTTACAGAAATGCATTCTAAAACCTAATTAATCCACTTCAAAGTCATAAGGAGCTGGAAACTCTTCACTCAACACCAGCATAAAATCATGAGCAACCCTGGATATGGCCGGCTCAGAAACACAACTTACCTCACTGAAACAGGGGTCAATATAAAGTCACCTACCCTACATGTCTTTAGGATTGTGGGGCAAACTCAACACAGATAATGGCTGGGTGGGTGCAGAATTCAAACCCAGGATGCTATACCTGTGAAACAACAGAACTAACCATTACACCACATTGCCACCACTGCTCAGGTATTTAATGTTAATAATCACTCATACAGTCCTATTTACCTTATTATAAATCAGTGGTCTCAAACTCCAGTCCTGGAGGGCCGCACTGGCAGCAGGTTTTCATTCTAACCCTTTTCTTAATGAGTGACCAGTTTTTGCTGCTAATTAACTCCTTTTCCTTTCATTTTAATTTACTTGATTTTTAGGATTTGTTCCTCTGAAGTGCTTCATTTCTTTCCTTAAAAGGCACCCAAACAGAAATGAAACAAGAAGTGAGTGAGTCAACAGAAGACCAATTAAGTCAGGGCCACAAACTCCAATCAGTTTCACTCCAACCAGCTGCTTAATTAGGCACAGAGTCTTGTTGTTAATTAAACGCGTTCTTTAATTCCATGGCTTGTTGCTGCTCTCATTGTGCAATAGCAGACACTTCCGAAATTGTTGATTTTCTCTTTTCTAAGTTAAAATGTTTTGGGGACTGGAGGAGATCAACATTCCTGAGACCTTTGTCTTTCTTATTTTCAGATATTGTATGATGGACACAGTTTGCTGGTCATGTGTTGGCTCATTTCGTATCTCATTATTGCTTGGCAACTAATTAAGAAAAAAGAAACAATTAAGGTGTCTGAGTCTTCAAGAGCAAGTCAATTACAATTAATTATAAAAGAAGTTAGTTAGCAAAAAAAAACAGGTTACTAATAAAGAAAAGGGTTAAGAATGAAAAACCTGCAGCCACTGCGGCCCTCCAGGACCAGAGTTTGCAACCATGTCAAGTCAAGTCAAGTTGGGGAGCATGCACTGGTACAATGCATTGCAGCACCCACTACACGGCGAAACAACTTGGGATCCTGGTTTGCAACCCCCCAGGCAGACATGCGGTCCATTCCCGCCCTCCAGAAATGACCCTCCATCTGCCGCAGCCAGGTATTACGTGGGCGACCCCTTGGCCTGGTCCAGCCACTTGGGTCCCCAACAATGAGGATCTTATGAGCCGGATCACCCTCAGGGAAACGCGCCACATGGCTGTAATGCCGTAACTGACGCTCCCTCACATTGCAGGTAACGTGCCTCATTCGGGACTGCATGAGCAACCGCTCATTCGACACAAAGTCAAACCAACGACACCCAAGGATTTGTCGGAGACACACAGTACCAAAGGAGTCCAGTCTTCATCTCAGGTCACTGGATAGCATCCATGTCTCGCAACCATACAGTAAAACAGGAAGCACCAGGACTCTAAAGACTTGGACCTTCGTCCTTTTGCATAGATATTGGGAGCGCCACACACCCCTTCCAGCAACTTCATGACCCACCATGCTCTCCTAATCCATCTACTGACTTCACAGGAAGACTCACCAGAGGCATGAATGTCACTGCCAAGGTAAGTAAACCTCTCAACAAGGTCGACACTCTCTACGGAAACAGACACACTGCTGATGGCTGTGCTCAAGAGGTCATTAAAGGCCTGGATTTTGTTTGTTATCCAGGACACTCACAAGCCCAGACGCTCAGACTCCTCACTCAGTCTCTCGAGTGTCCTGATCAGAGTCTCCATTGACTCCATGAAGATCACAGAATCGTCAGCAAAGTCAAGATCTGCGAATCTTACTTCACCAACAGATGCCCCACAGCCACTGGACCCCATGACCTTGCCAAACACCCAGTCCATACAAGCACTGAACAGAGTAGGAGCAGAACACACCCCTGACAAACCCCAGAATCAACCTGGAAAAACGCAGAGGTCCTGTCTCCACTCTGCACAGCACTCACAGTACCAATGTACAGGCCGGCCATGATGTCCAGCAACCTCGAGGGGATCCTGCGAACCCTCAGGATGTCCCACAGGGCAGCTCGATCAACTGAGACAAACGCTTTGCAAAAAAACTTTGCCAATATTCACGTTTGCGCTCCATGAGAACCCTCAGTGCCAGGATGCGGTCAATGGTAGACTTCTTAGGCGTAAAACCAGACTGTTCCGGTCGCTGGTAGGTGAGCAAGTGATCACGGATCCTATTGAGGACGACCCTAGCAAGGACCTCACCCAGCACCGAGAGCTGTGTTATCCCCCTGTAGTTGCTGCAATCCAGACAATCACCCTTCTCTTTCCAGACAGGGATGACAAGTACCGTTTTCCAGTCAGTTGGGATGATGCCAGTCTCCCAAATAGAAGCAAAGATTGCTTGCAATGCCAGGAGGACAGCCTTACCACCAGTCTGGAGAAGTTCACCCCGGATACCATAGATCCCTGCAGACTTTCACCCACTCAGCTGGTTCACCACCTGTGAAATCTCAATGAGACTGGGTGGTTCACAGCTAATTGGAGGATCAGCCTCAAGAACCATGGGACCACTGTTATAAATATTGTTATGTGCTTATGAGAAGTATCATTTGCACTGCTATTGTCTTCTATTACATCATTAGCACATACAGTATGTTATCATCTATCATAGGTTTATCTTTTTCATTGCATAGAGATGGAGCTGCACCAGGAATCCATTCTGAGTGTGTTTCTTTTTATGATAGCAATGGAGGCAGTCACCAGAGAAGTGCAGGAAGGATTGCCATGGGAGCCACTGCATGATGATAGTCTCACTTTGACAACAAAAAGTGATGCAGAATTGTAGGAGAAACTACTAAAATGCAAGCCTAGTTTGGAAGTTAAAGGCCTCAAGGTAAATACAGGAGAGGCTGAGGTTATAGTTGAAGGCAAAGGTTCAGAAGGTATGGAAGAGGTTGGTGGGGTAAACATGTTACAATAAACTTTTTAAAGAAGTGCATAAAAGATGTAGTGGTGTGGAGAGTAGTCTGCAGGTGTTTATAGAAGGTGTCGAAAAAGGGGTGCAGAGCACTGATGCAGTAAGTTTAGGTTTAGATATCAGCAATGGAGTTGTTCTGGAGAAAGCAGGGATATTTTACTATTTAGGTGACATGTTGAGTATTGACAGAAGTGTGGGTACAGCAGTCAGAGTGAGAGGCGCATGGAAGAACACGTCCCCCTTCTTCTAGCAGAGTCTGTATAACATTGAAGGGTAGTAAGGCTTATTGAAGTGAGGTATGGCCGATGAAAGTGAAATGAGAAGCAAAGCTGGAAAGAGATGAAATGAAAATGATGGTTGTGTGGGGTGTCACAGAGCTAATGGAACATGAATGCCAAGTTAGGAGAAAGATTTGGTGCTGAAACCGTAAATGCTGTGCCTGGCAGAATCCCCCTAAGGTTGTTTGGGTGCAAAAGATGAAGATGGCCAAGAGGGAGGACAAAGAAATAGTTGTTGGTGTTTTCAGATGACATGAAAAGAATGAGTCTGGCCTGAAAGGATATCCTGGACTGCGGAGAATGGAGAAAAAAGAATTAGGGGGCAACTGGCTAATCTTGGTAAACCTTGAAAATGACCGGCAACGAGGATGACAAATCATTATTTGTAACATTATTTTTAATTGCTACACTCAAAACAGTATTTCTTTTGCAGGTGTAGATTGACCTCCCTATTAAAATACTGATTTTTGTTAATGCGTTATTTGAAATGGAAATAGCTATATAATTACTGCTACTGTCATTATTATTATTACTGTTTCTGTCATTTCACAGCAGTGGTGTTTTTAATCATTAGGTACTCTAGCTTATTTTGTGTTTTTTTTTTATCATTGTCATCATTATTACCAGTAAAACTAGCAGAAGTTAACATTATTAGAATTATTCAGATGAAATGATTAATTACGGTGATGGCCTCTTGCATGGCAACCCTACAATCTGTTGTGACTCCTAATTTTCACAGAATATTCAACCTCTGAGAACACTGTTATTTTGCTTTTTTTAAGTAGTAACCAGTTTGATGCCCTTTTCTTAAATAACTATGAAGTGAATTCTATCTGATTTACTGATTGCTTTATAAGTTGTCACTCAGCACTGATCATAGACCGCCAGAGTCCATGATGGCTGCAGTATCCCTCTTTTTTATTTTTTTTAAATCATACCTGTTTATTAATTCATTTGACTAAACTTGCTCTTTCTTTTGTCAGTTTCAAAACAAATGCCAAGTGTGCACTACTGTTTCTTACATTAGACTTTTCATGTCTTTGTTAGGAACATGTTATCCTAATCCCAATAGCTCTGAGTAATTCACAGGACATATTAGGTAGAAACAGATGGCATAATATTACTTAAAGGTTGCCTTCTTCTTTGGAGGTATTGAAGAGATAAGTACTGGAAACGTACAAAGTCATGTTTCATAAGCCGACAAAGTATATTGCTTTAAAAAATATCAAACCCAAAAGAGAGAATAGTTATACCATGAAAACATCCAAGACTAGGCAGTAAACAGGCAATTCAAATAAAGATGACAACATTATTATGACAAGCATAAGCGTTTATATAAAATGCAGGATTTCATTAAATAAGGAATATAATGTGCTCCTAATAAAGACTCAGGATTTAATGAAATAAGGAATATGATTTGCTCGTGATAAAGACTCAGTTCAGAATGAACAGTAATAACTTCACCCTCAGTCTGTTTTCTCCATGACTGCTGGGTCCACTGAAGTTACAAGGTTGTCGTTGGCTCAATGTGTTGTGTTAATTTCTGCAAGTACTCAATACAATTTAAACCGGTGGTTGTTTCCCTTGCCAGAAGTTACTATTAGTTTAACGGTTTTGCTGCACACTCCCAAGTATCTAAACCAGCCAGGTTTGCAGGACAGAGCTACCAATGGGAGGAGCTCATCAAATTAAAGTGTAGAGGGCTTTCTCTGTTTGCTCTTAATCACCTTTAAGCTCTAAGCTCTTCCTCTGGATGAGGAAGCCAAATTCCAGACAGAGAGAGAGCGAGAGAGAAAGGTGACTAGAGGTGAAAGCTGGGAACATGAGGACTCTCAGCCGATTAGGGAAAATAAGGATAAATGGCTTCAGTAGCGGAGATCAGCGGTTTGAATGTCACTGTGTCCAGTATACCATAAATCAATCTGAGTCAAGGTCCAGAAAAGGAAAGAAGTCTTACTAGAAGATATTTAAGGTTGGATCTCAACACCATTAATTAACAATATGAGAAGATAAGCCACATAATAATTCTGTTACATTAATGAGCTTTTACAAAAAGGTATTAGGATTATCCCAGGGCTACTGTCGTGAAAAACGACCTGAATCAGTCATGGTTAAGATATGTTGAGGGAAATAACACAATGTACAAAGGCAAAGATTTGACAGCTAGATTTTTAATATTACCAAAACTGAATTGAGTTGCAAAAGCAAAAGGGCTCGACCAGGGGCATCCAGCTCTGATCCTTGAGGGCCGCAGTGGCTGCTGGTTTTCTTTCCTGCAGTTTTCTTCATCACAGATCAATTTCTGCTGTTAATTGACTTCTATTCCCTTCATTTGAATTGCCATGTTTTAAAAGACTCCATCCTCTAAATCAGCGGTTCTCAACCTGTGGGTCGCGAGCCCGTCGGGGGTCGCCTAAGATCATTGGAAATATGGGTTTTGTCTATTCTAATGTGTAAAACTTGTTATTGTACAAATTTTTTCCATTGGTAGTTACTAGTTTTTTTTTACTATAATTGTCATTCGAGGATAGATGTTGCAGACAATTGAATCAGAATAATTTCAAACGTTTTAATTGTCGTAACTTGATTATTTTTAACTGTTTACATTACTGTACATTGAACAGCGTGACGTGATTTACGTACTTCTTCTTCCATTTCCAACAACATATCTTTGCGATACAGGGTTTTTCAGCTTGTTGGTCATCAAGTCGAAATACAGAAGTAGACTTGTTGCAGAAGATGATTTTCGTTGTGCTCTTGCAAAGACTGCCCTGAGAATTTCTGATCTGGTGAGAAAGAAACAGCCTCAACCTTCACACTGACGTTGGCTTTTTACGCGTACTGTCGCAACAATTTTGTAGCAATGTAGTTTACTGTTGTTATATTAAGACTGTTACCCATGCTACGCCATGCTTTTCATATTATCACATAAGCATACAACATGAATACGGTGAATACAGTTCAATACACAATGAAAAAAACAAATAAATGTGTCATAAAGACAACATTTCATTTATTTGTAATTAGAAATAAAAATTTCACAATATATAATTACATATTGTTTTTGTTATTAATTGCTATGCTTTAATTATGTTCAATTTGTAACAATGAAAATACATCCTGCATATCAGATATTTACATTACGATTCATAACAGTAGCAAAATTACAGTTACGAAGTAGCAACGAAAATAATTTTATGGTTGCGGTTGCCACTAAAGGGTCGCGGCACTAGAAAGGTTGAGAACCGCTGGTCTAAATTGATTTGTTTTTCCTGAAATGGCAGCCAAACAAAAATGAGATGTGAAGTGAACCAACAGATGACCTGCTTCTTCTTCTTTAGGCTACTACCGTTAGGGGTCGCCACAGCGGATCATCTTCTTCCATATCTTTCTGTCCTCACCTTCTTATTCTTCTTCTTTGGCCAACAGTAGCCTAATTTCCTCCAGCACCCTGTTGGCTAACAGTACTGGTGGTGGTCGTGGTTAACCCGGGGCTCGACCGATCTGGTATAGAAATTTGTATTGTTGTCCGCATATTGATTTGGCAAAACACCGGATACCCTTCCTGACGTAACCCTCCTCATTTACAGTATCCAGGCTTGGGACCATCATGAAGAAACACTGGTTTGTGCATCCCCTGTAGCTGGGTTAACAGATGACCTGCTAATTCCAATCTATTTCATTCCAACCAGTATCTTATTTAGAAGATGAATCTTATTGTTAATTAAACCCGTTATTTACCTCCATGGTTTGCTGGTGCTCTCATTCAGCCACACCAGACATTTCTAGAACTGTTTTTTTTTTCTCTTTTCTAAGAAGTGTAGAGAGAGAGGGAGATTGGGAGCATGCACTGATACAGCGCGTTGCTGCACCCACCACACAACGAACCACCTCAGGATCCCAAATTAGGACCAAGAGCGCAGCCGTGCAACAGGTGACACCTCAGCACCACACTAGCTTGAATGGATTGGAGCAGCGTGAGAGGACCATCAAAATGTTTTGTGGACCCTAGCAGATCAACATTACTGAGACCTTCACCTTTCTTTATTTTCAGATATTGCATGATGGACACAGGTTAGCTGGCCATACGTTGTCTTGTTTTGTATCTCATTATTGTCTGGCTGCTAATTAAGAAAAAAAGGGGTCTGTGTCTTAAATAACAAGTCAATTACAAATAAGACAAAAGAAGCTGGTTAGCAGAAGAATCTGGTCACTAATTAAGAAAAGGGTTAAAATGAAAGCCTGCAGCAAATGCAGCCCCTCCAGGATCGGAGTTGGACACCCCTGGGCTAGACAGTACTCATTGTCACACCAAAAGTCCATCCATCCATCCATCCATTATCCAACCCGCTATATCCTAACTAGAGGGTCATGGGGGTCTGCTGGAGCCAATCCCAGCCAACACAGGACACAAGGCAGGAATCAAACCCAGGCAGGGACCAGCCCACCGCAGGGCACACACACACTAAGGACAATTTAGAATTGCCAATGCACCTAACCTGCATGTCTTTGGATTGTGGGAGGAAACCGGAGCACCCGGAGGAAACCCAAGCAGACACGGGGAGAACATGCAAACACCACGCAGGGAGGACCTGGGACCTCCTCTCCTAAATGCGAGGCAGCAGCGCTACCCACTGTGCCACCGTGCCGCCCCACACCAAAAGTAAAAAAAAAAAAAATCTGTAGAAACTAACTTTATGTACTAGAGCCTTTCCTTAATTTGAGAGCAAATCGCATGCTCCTTTTAAGCATGAGGCGTGTTTTGTTTTTTTTTTTGGTTTTTTTTGTAAATAGCTACCACATCCCTAGCAATGAGTGGCGCAAAAGTAGCCCGTTATAAAATTAAATGATGCAAACAAACTAAAATAACTGGAAAAATAATAGCAACTGGACTGAACTAAGAACAAAATTTCATTTTCTTCTTCTAACTAAAATGTGATGGGTACAGGTTGAGTTGGCTCCAGCCTTCAGTTTGCAGAAATAGGTTTTTCTCCCACTTTCATTTTAATTTGTTGGTTAATTACAGTCAGTTCCCATAAACTCCTAGGATTTTAAATAGTGATAGTATTATTTTCTACTCCAAGTTGCTTTGAGGTGTTCTTCTATACTCCTCATTCAAAAACTGATTTGATGCCCCTTGTCTATTCACTGAACGACTCATGGATTTGTCAATATTAAAGCTTTTAGTTTGGTACAAGATAGCAAAAATAAAAATCACCTTCCAATTAATAAGACACATATTTAGGCCAGGGGTACAAAATGCATTGTCACATCATTTATAGCGTTAGAAGTTTGTACCTTCTGTGATTTCTATGTAGGTTTACTCTGGAAGCTCTGATTTCTCCTACGGTCCATAGACACACTGTTCATTTGACCAGCATAGCTAATGCGGCAGAGTTTAAGTGAGTGCATTGGGATGATTCTCCAAATGAAGGTTTGTTCCAGCCTTCTACCAGATATTAATATTCTGCGTCTCTCCAACGTCCTATGATTGATGAGAGAAAATACACATACAGTAATTTAGACCAAGGGTTGCCAACTCCAGTCCTGGAGGACCACCGTGGCTGCAGGTTTTCATTCTAACCCTTTTTTTTTAATGAGTGCCCTGTTTGTGCTGCTAATTAACTTCTTGTGAATTAATTTTAATTGACTTCTCTTTTAAGATTTGTTCCCCTGATTTTCTTTATCGTTCCTCTGAATTGCTTTGTTTCTTTCTTTAAATGAAACCCAAACAGAAATGAAATGTGAAGTGAGTGAGCCAAGAGAAGACCAACTAAGTCAGGACCTCAAACTCCAACCAGCTGCTTAAAGAGGCACCGATTCTTGTCGTTAATTAACCTCGTTCTTTAGTTCTGTGGCTTGTTGTTGCGCTCATTGTGCATTGGCAGACATTTCCGAAACTGTTGATTTTCTCTTTTCTAAGAGCACACTGTTAAAATGTTTTGTGAAGCTGAGCAGATCAAACATTCCTGAGACCTTCATCTTTCTTTATTTTCAGGTATTGTGTGATGAACACCAGTTGTTTTGGCTCCTTTTGTTTCTCATTATTGTCAGTCAGTCAGTCATTTCCAACCTGCTATATCCTAGCAGAGTCATGGGGGTCTGCTAGAGCCAATCCCAGCCAGCATAGGGTGCAAGGCAGGAACAAATCCCAGGCAGGGCACCAGCCCACCGCAGCACACACACACACACACACACTAAGCACAATTTAGGATCGCCAATGCACCTAACCTGCATGTCTTTGGACTGTGGGAGGAAACTGGAGCACCCGGAGGAAACCCACGCAGACACAGGGAGAACATGCAGACTCCACGCAGGGAGGACCCAGGAAGCGAACCCGGGTCTCTTTACTGCAAGGCAGCAGCGCTTCCCACTGCACCACCATGCTGCCCTTCTCATTATTGTTTGGCTGCTAATTAAGGAAAAAGAAACAATTAAGGGGTCTGAGTCTTCAAGAGCAAGTCAATTAAAATGAATTCAAAAGAAGTTAATTAGCAGCCAAAACAGGTCACTCATTAAGAAATGGGTTAGAATGAAAACCTGCAGCCACTGCAGCCCTCCAGGACCGGTGTTGGCGACCCCTGATTTAGACCATCCAATTGACATGTAGGCACTGCACAGTCAATTCCAGTGCGTTCCTGCTGACACAGAAGCAACCACTGCAGGCATTGTTGAAAACTAAAACCAAGCAATAAACCAGCAGTTCTCAAACTTTCGTATTTCGTGCCATAACCCCACCTCCCCCTCCCACGGTTTTCTACCTGGAATAATTCTGCGCTCCCTGCATAATATAAGATAGATGAGCATAACCCATGATACAACTAACCGTGCGGTGTCATGGTATCCTATCATTTTTACTTCCATAAGATTTGCATGTGTTCAGCTAACTTCGATGAAATATTTGCAATTTATTTTTTTTAAAGTGCTTTAATAACTGTTAAAATGCCTTGTGTGGTTTTTGGTTCTAATCCCAAAAACAAAGAATAAATTATTTATTCTTATTTAATTATTTTTTTTTTATGTAAAGAAATGATTAAATATATATATTTTTTTCTTTCTTTATTAATTTTATTGCAATCCATACAAATCAATCAAGTTTTTACAAAAAGAAAAATTGAATTAAGGACAGATCGAAATGAATAAATATGTTTTAATTTTTAAAAATCTCATAAACGAGGACACCGATGAAGTCAATCTGCGCGAGACAAACGTATTTTCATCCGACAAATATTATACAGTTGTTAGTTGTATCATGAAAATAACCCAATACGCAGTAATTTAACTCAATTTGGCAATATTGGCTACGCTGCCAATGTGGTGCAATCGCGCCACATTATCACCCGATCTACTGTTACCCGAGTGTTCGCGACAGATACCGATACGTCTCGAACTTTCTGGATTGAAAATACGCGACTATAAAAGCAGCAGCAGCAGCGACGCCGCTTGTCAGTTAGTCATTAGATCCATGCCTAGAAATGTTTTATTTTAATTTTAGTTATAATGCATTCGTTTTGATTATATGCTTGCAAATTTAAATTTGAAATAAAAATGTAAAAAATTAATTTTGATGTCTTGTTCATTTATTTGACGCCCCCCACCCGCCCCATAGTTTGAGAACCGCTGCAGCTGTTACTGGCAGAGTAAACCCTGGGCACAGAATCTTCATATTTTTATATCTAATAAGCAAGCTCCTTCTGTTTATGTCTCCGTTTTGGTGTTGCCAAAACGTTTGGCAGCATTCTTAATCAGATAACAACTTCTGTTTTTTGAGGAAAATGATGGCTTTATTAAACCTATTACTTTCCTGTTTTTAACAAATGAAATTAAAATGACAGTACAAGTTCAAAAACGCCTGATAGTTCTTGCTGATATGACTTCTTGGTTTCCCCTTTCAGTGCTTACATTGCATATTCCAAAATAAGTTTTGCTTAAAATCATACATTGCTTAACTCTTGAGTTTCGTGTATGAGTTTTAACTTATAGAAATGCATTTGTATTTTTAATGTGTCGGTTAAGGACCCCTTTTGAAAACAGTTAAGGTAATGTAAACAGGCACATATCTGGACAAGCTTCCCATTTGTTGACACTCACACTTTTGGTATTTACCACATTTTGTAAGCCTTCTGGTTTTCTGTTTATTCCTCAGTTAGCAAATTCAGAACAGTCTGTAGTGTTAAAGGTAACATTTGGATTCAATAGCAACTTAATTTGTTAAAAAAAAAAGGAAAACAAATGGTAGATGTGTATGCTGAATATCAGACCAGGGCCGCAGACAATCTGGTATTGTTTAGAATACGAATCGTGTGACCCACTGGCATTTGCATCAAAGGCCCTTTTGGTAGGACTATGACCAGGGGGGACACCTCCAGGAGGATGACCCTGAGGGTTCTAGACACTGATCATGAACCTGAAATCTATCTCAGGAGTATACTTGGAAATGCTAACTGGATGGGTCTTGAGGGACTCTTCTGTCCATTGGCCATCAGAACTTGGAGTTTGGTATTAAATGGGGAAGAAGAAAGATCGGGGATGTAAGAGAAAGACAGACGCTATTAATCAAACTGTGCTGATGTTAAAAGTGGGTAAAAGAGTTAGGAACCCCATGGAAATAGTTTGGGAAGAACCTATATTGGTTCTTATTTTTTTTATTCTTAAGTCCTGTACATTGAATATCCCTTGTGAGTGTAATTTTATAATAAAATCACCAATCTTTTGTATATTTTTGGCCTTTTATCCCTATTTGGGTATTAAAAAGCTACAAGAAAACTATCTTCTTGTCACAATAGATATGTCTATAAAATCAAAAACTTCAAAGGGTATGAATATTTTTTGTAAGGCACTGAGCATACATTAAAATGGTAAGTTTATTCACCAAAACACAGATAGGGGATAAATAATGGAAATATACAAAGCATCAAAATTAATTAATACAAACAATAATGTGCTTTCCTACTGATTCTACAAATTCAGACAATTGTTTGGTCTGTCTGATAGAGATCCCCACCTTCCCACCACAACCAAGAACTCCCTTCCCAGCATCTCTTTCTCTACTTTCATCCCTGCCAGTGAGCTGTTGCCATAACTAGTCTTCTGACTTCCGACTCCGTGAATGATTATTTAAGAGAAGGCCTTTAAATTCCACTCTGTGGTCAATCGCAGGTTAATGAAGTTTCTGAATCGCCAAGCCATAATGTCATCTTGTGACTTTCAAGAACACTGTACCCTAACTCTGTTCTGGCTTGGGATATAAAACAGCTGCTGGTCCTCTTTTCCTCTTTAAAGGAAACAAAGCCCCCATTGTCCCATTAAAATGACCCGAATGCTACCTCATAGCTGCCTGGAAGAATTGCATTGTCCTACTACCAAGCTCATCGGACCACTCTGCTTCCACTTGCATTCTAGTGTGACATCCAAGGGATCAGAAACTTCAACTGCCACTCCCTGGTGGTCACCTTTTGTTCATACTGGTGTACTGTATTGTGTTTGTGGGTTTTATAATGAGATCCTCCCGCTGCCTTGGGTCCTCTTCGTACCAGGTTTGGTTCTGACAAACCCTTACCAGTCAGATGATCTTCTAAATTAAAGAGGGCACATATTATGCAATTGTGGGCTTTATTTTAACCTTGTTACATTTGCTATAGTACAGGGTGGTCCAGATCTAATTATGCAATTATGAAAAGGCAAACACATCGCACCCGCTGTTCGACTGACAACCATCTCCCCGCCATTTTGGAAAGCAGGGCAGGTGCTGCCATCTATCGGCAACAAAAAGAATTTTTTGTGAATTCTCTATGTAATAAACTTAATAAGTTATAGCGTAATGAAAATTGCATAATTAGATCTGGACCACCCTATATATAGTAGGCTGGGCTAAGACAAGTGGAAAGGTACTTAATAAGAATAAATTGAAATAAATTAAAACTATAAAATTTGGTCTACAATAGCGAATTCACTGAAACGAAAGGCTCAGATGTAAACACATACGAACAAGTGTATAAATTTAATTAAACCTTGTGATGAGTGAAATTCAGTATGAAATAGAGGCTGTTTGATGAACGTGGATTTCTCTTTGACACCGGGACTGAGCATAACTAAAACCTAGAACTGATTACATGAATTGTAGCCTAACTATATGTCATTTGTGAAGGATGGCCGGCCATTTATCCCGGCCAATACTCCCAAGCTGCCAGGTGGAGCCCTCCTTGCAGCGTGGAGGTCCCCAGAAGACCAGCAGGGCATCATGGACATTGGAGTTTTTATGCAAAGCCCTGCTGGATGCCGTGGGGGCCATAGGAGGGAGCTGTAGGGAGGACCGAGGGCTTCTTCGTGCCCTGTGACCCGGAGGTTCGTCACAGGAAGAGCGACGGACTTCCGGGTTGAAGAAAAGGACTATTTACCCTGACCCGGAAGGAATAAGGACTTGTGGACTGTTGGGCAGAAACACTTCCGGGTCAGGAGATATAAAAGGACTGTGGGAGCTCCCAGACGGCGAGCTGAGCTGGGTGGAAGGGTGGCAACGCGTCTGGGAGCTGGAGGATTGTATTATTGTGGTTTATTGTAATTTAATGAGTATTGTGGTGGAGAGTGTGCTTTGTGCACTGTGGCGACAAAATAAAGTCAACTATTGGACTTTTACCTGGTGTCTGGAGTCGTGGACAGGGGTTCAAGGGAGCGAGAGCGCCCCCTATCGTTCACACATTATACTGAAAATGTAATCAAAATAGCAGGCTAATTCTACCCTTAGAAGTCAAACAAAATTGGAATGTTTTTTTTTCTTCTTCTCATTAATATCAATGCTTAATTATGTAATACAACACACACTAACTCTCATCAAATATTTTGTGAAGTGGACAAGTCTCACTCTTGTCAGGGGGCGCCCCCCCCCTTTAGAAGGTGTTAGGCATGTAACTGGGAACAAATGGTAAGGCAGCCTGGTCACCATGGCAACAAGAGAATATGCAGCTCTGCTTTTCAGTTCTGCACAGTAGTGTGATACTAAACACTTAGCCAAAGTCCAAAGCTTGGGTCTGTCCTGGCATTCTACAAAAATAAAAAGGACACCATATACTTCTTGCCAGGGGCCTGTAAATGGAAATGGAAATTAAATGAAGAACCTGGGGATATTATTTTCTGAGAGAACCTGGTTTCGATACTTTTAAGTTATAATTTATTTTCATTTTTTTAAAAAGCATTTGCCAGTAGTAGCTATAGTGTAGGTATTCACTTTAGACAGGATCTGCTTCTATTACTTAATAATTGGGAGATTCCCCTTATGGACAGTTTTTGTAGTTACTCGCTCCACTGGGATATTTTCTCAAAAACAACTGCCAAATAGACCATGCGATCATTCCAATTAACAAAACGCCAATGCCAGCGCATGGCTAAAAGATTCAAAAACACATGAACAGTGTAAGATAGATGTATAAACAGAATAAAATGCAAACTTAAAAGTGTTCATATTAATGTGAACTCAATATATGCAGTATATTGCTATTACACTACAAATATATTTACAGCACAGCCTGGCTAATTCACTACTTCCTCTAAAGGCAGAAGAGACATTTTATCATTCAGTCAATTTACTAATCATGTATTGTGTTGAAATTGTTTGGACATATTTCTTTTTCTCCCCGTGTCTGCGTGGATTTCCTCCCACAGTCCAAAGACATGCAGGTTAGGTGGATTGGCGATTCTAAATTGGCCCTAGTGTGTGCTTGGTGTGTGTGTGTGTGTGTGCACGCCCTGTGGTGGGCTGGCGCCCTGCCCTGGGTTTGTTTCCTGCCTTGTGCCCTTTGTTGGCTGGGATTGGTTCCAGCAGACCCCCGTGACCCTGTAGTTAGGATATAGCGGGTTGGATAATGGATGGATGAATTATTTTGTTTTATGATAAATATTTGAATATATGTTATTTTAAAATTCTGTGTCTTGTAATAGTATTTGTTAGATTGATAGTTTTTTCTTACATCATAACATTTTTGTGATCACCACATCATTCCTGTCTCTGCCTTTGTAGGTAAAGTCACTGTGTTGAAAAAGTCTTTTCTTTTTGGTGGTTTGTCCTAATATAAAAATAATCGTCTTTTAGTATGGCTCATTGTAGATTAATGCTGAAATTCAGATTTGGGAACAAAAGTAATTCTTTGTTTATTGGAATGTGTTTTACAGGCATCATTTTGCTATCACCATGATTAGAGAAAGCCCAGAGTAAGGAATGTACAGAATAAATAAATAAGTGGATGCACAAAACCTTTTAAAACTACAGTATCTAATTTTTAACCTGAAATTGAGTCACAGCAAAAGCAGTGGCACTTGGCTCAATCAGATTGAAATCCTACAGTTAAATGTCTTAGCTAGTTGTTTCCAGTTTCTTAATAACATGCTTGTTGTACTACAATAACAAGTGAAAACCTAAAGCCAGCATTTCTGTAATTTTATTTTGAAAATTTAAGTAATTTAAAGTTTAAACTAAACTGAATTATTTTGAGACCCGGGTTCGCTTCCCGGGTCCTCCCTGCGTGGAGTTTGCATGTTCTCCCCGTGTCTGCGTGGGTTTCCTCATAGTCCAAAGACATGCAGGTTAGGTGGATTGGCAATTCTAAATTGTCCCTAGTGTGTGCTTGGTGTGTGGATGTGTGTGTATGTGCCCTGCGGTGGGCTGGCACCCTGCCCGGGGTTTGTTTCCTGCCTTGCGCCCTGTGTTGGCTGGGATTGGCTCCAGCAGCACCCCTTGACCCTGTAGTTAGGATATAGCAGGTTGGATAATGGATGGATGGATATTTCTTTTTTTTTTTGAGAACATTTAGAATATCAGTTCTATTAAAGAATATTAGTGTGTTTCTCAATGTAAAAGATTTTAAAATGGGAGGATTCATCCTAACATTCTGGAGAGAAGACCAGCATTCATTACCACTTAACTCCTGAGCCTGATCAATGTAAATGGCTGCATTCAAGAAAAAGAATAATTCAAAAATACTAAAGAACTAGTAAGAGTATACCTGCCTGTGTGAGTCAACTTGTGGCAACAATTATTTACAGTTGTGCTAAACAGAATGCTACTAAATAACTCAAAAATTACAAGTCAAGTACAGAAGGGGAAAAAATAAAAAACAAGACGTTAGATCAACAATGCAGACCAGTTGCAAAAATTGGCTTCTGCTGAAGAGACCAGTTGTGAAGAATGTCCACAGCATGTTGTTGTCCTTCAGTTGTGTAGCTCTGAAACACAGAAGAGTATTCTTATTAGTTCTGACCCTGCGACCTATTTGCAAGTCCTGATACTAACACTCTGTTTTTTTTGAGCATTGCTGGCTATTTATTTATTTACTAAGGGCGCTCTGTCACCTGCTCACTTTGCTCGCCAACCCCTGGGTTTGGTTAGCCAGATATACAATTTAAAGAGATTGTTATTTTCATGGGAATTGTTACAAATTCATTATTTTCACTTTTACTTTAAAACTTCAGTAAAAACAATATTTGGAATGAACTTTTCTTCAAGATCGCATTGAATTTTGATTCAGTTTGGACTTACATCGTGAAAACACAACATATAACTGCCCATGAGTGAATATCGTTTCTTTTTCTCTAAAAAATAAACTGACTTTTTCCAATGTTTGTCCCTGTGATTTGTTAATTGTCATAGCAAAAGCTATTTTAACGGGAAACTGTAAACGTTTTAATACGAATGGCATATCAAGATCTACTTTGTGTCTAATGTCTAATATTGCAACATTTTTGAACGTCTTTATGAAGTTCTACTTTGTCTTTTATTTCTGACCCTGATTGGACCTGCGAGGTTTTCAATTCAACTTAATAATAATAATAATAGTAATACAATTTATTTATATAGCGCCTTTCCCATGGTCCAGACTGATTATTACTTTCCTTAATTTCACAATTTGCACATAGATTATTGTTGTTCTTTTTTGCATTCTTTTCTCTCCAACACTTTTGGATCTCCTTTCGACATGCTGCTCTTTCTTCTTTGCTTAGTCATTGACATGTCATCTAGAATGTATAAAATTATTGTCCTGATAAAATTTATAAGAGCACAGGAAGTGTGTCTGCCAAAAGCATTCACACAAATGAGAGGTTAGATGACTGTGGTCTTGTTTGAAAATGGTTGTAAGTATGATGTGACTTGAAAGGGTGTTAAAAGTTAAAAGTGTCCGTCTCGTGGGACTTCTTTTCAAAAAGTCATGTCTTGTCAAGATTTTTTTATTATAATAGAGAGATTTATTGCTGTGAAACTGTGCTACTATCTTTGCTTCTTTGGTATGGCACCATTGAGTGTGCTACTCCATCTTGGTTAGCTGTAGCCATCTACTAGTGTTAATTGGGTATTAAAGTGTTTCCTATTTTTGTGAAGGGGTCATTCACTGATGCTTTCCCTCCATGGCTAATGAAGATCCGCTTGGTAAGGCAATGCACCTGGGATATCTGGGTATTTGGTTAATGAACTGTAACTGTAAATTGGCCTAGCATAAGTGATAAAGCCTTTAGATGTCCTGGTATCGTGGACAGGCTTAGTTCTTAACTTTAAAAAAAAAATCAAAAAGCAGATGCATGATTGAATGGATTGATAGTAACAGCATCTAGCTTTAAAAGTGTCAGCCTATGGAGGGTGTCTGAGCACTACTGGCACACAGATGGGCACATGGCAGGAAATACTTCTTCCTTTTGCAGCAACAGGACTGACATCTGTATGGAAAGATTTCTTACTTGACCTGAACTTTTCTCCTGTCTTCTTTCAGGGGCCGGAGAGTCTGGAAAAAGCACCATTGTCAAACAGATGAAGTAAGTGAACACATCAATGCCCTCAAAATGTCACTTTAAACAAATGCCTAGAAAGACAAATAAAAGTGAATATGCACTGCACAAACATTTTGATCCCACTCCAGCAACGTACATGTAGGACAAGTCAGTCTGTAACCATCAGATGGCACTCTCTACTATATTTGCAAAGAATTGCTGCCTATCTGCAATACTTGCTACTAAGGACGGTTATTTATTTTAAAAAAGAAAATAAAATGCATTAAGAGTGTTTAATGGAATTTAAAAACAGCTATATTACAGTCTCCTTTTGCTGCAGTTCATGATTCATTCTGTTTTACAGTAAATCGAAGGTGTGACTGTTAGCCTACTTGTCTTATAAGACATATAAAGGAGGGAGGCCAATTGTAGCCCAGACACTCTGCACCCTCTATGTAGGCCAGCAATGGTGCTTATTCCCTTGAACTGCACAAATGCAGGTCTATGCACAGAATGTGTGTTTGTGATTTAACATGATAAACAAGGCTGAGCTCACCTTGTATTTACACTGCAGCCTGTCCTTCTCCAACCTCGTGTCATAACCCAGTTGAACTTAAGAAATCCAGACAACTAATATTTGCTATTTTTCAGCCAACTGCTCTATCACATTCTCGAACGCTGAATGCGGTTTCATTTCCCCTAATAAAAATTCATAGCCCTCTTTGAAAGACAACCCTATCACTGCTGCCATTCAAAGCAAAACTGACGACACCCTTAGCACTTCGTGAGTCAACCGCACCTAGAATCAAACCCTAACTCTAACGCTCAGAGGAGGACTACTCAGCTAAAAACGTTTTCTCTTCTGGAAGGCCAGCGTCACTTTAACCTAAAAGTGTGTTTCCATAAACGGCACAAACATCACAAAATGATACAAGTCCTTTTTTATAAAATAGTGACAGTAACTAGCATTAATGGACTTGCACAGATCAACGTCCACTGTGATGAAAATTACTGAACACATTGAACTAACATTAACCAAGTTTCAAATAACAAAAGGCTCAACGGTGTAATCCAAGTTTGACTGGTTAATAAAAATAAAGATTACTATGCGTTATGCAACGTGCATTTGTACATTTTTAGGAAAATAGACAGCTTAAAAACTCAACACATACACACAAACATTTAATCCATCTTAATATACTGCACAAGTTGTTCTTGGTTTGGGTTACAATAAAGGCAGGTCTTTCTGTTCTTTAACCATGCCTAACATCAAACTATTTCTTTAGTTATCGATATTCGTACTCAAAACTACTTGAAAAGCTGATTTTATAGCACCAAGAATATGAGTGCAGATTTGATTTTTTTTATTTACATAACATGGCTACATACAGTCCATTCAGTCTGTAGATATTTTGTATTTGTCGCCAGTTCTTCTGCTGTCCGACAAATGACAGTGTAACGTTTTTAACAAGGACAAATTGATGTTTACACCCGCGTGTTTTTCATTTTTTCATCTTTTAACACCTAAGGCTGACAACAAACCTTTGGTTTAAAATGGAACAAAGCAATATCAATCAAGTTTTTTCGACCCTCTCACTTTTCTTAATGTAGAGAGCACAATAGAATAGAATAGAATAGAATAGGCCAAACTTATTTTCAGGCTTTAATTAGCCACTAATGAATAAAGTTCTGCTATAACCTGAAGCCTGCAAAGCCTTAAAGTCTTGAACCTGTTTACTGCGAATAAAGTGAGAGAAAATGAAAACAATAACAGTCACATAGGGAAAATATAGGATAAGAGAAGCTATAAAATATACTGCTCAAAAAAATTAAAGGAACACTTTTTAACCAGCGTATAGCAGCAAGTCAGTGAAACTTCTGGGCTATTGATCTGGTCAGTTAAGTAACAAAGGGGGTTGTTAATCAGTTTCAGCTGCTTTGGTGTTAATGAAATTAACAACAGGTGCACTAGAGGGGCAACAATGAGATGACCCCCAAAACAGGAATGGTTTAACAGGTGGAGGCCATTGACATTTTTCCCTCCTCATCTTTTCTGACTGTTCTTTCACTAGTTTTGCATTTGGCTACGGTCAGTGTCACTACTGGTAGCATGAGGTGATACCTGGACCCTACAGAGGTTGCACAGGTAGTCCAACTTCTCCAGGATGGCACATCAATACGTACCATTGCCAGAAGGTTTGCTGTGTCTCCCAGGGTATGGAGGAGATTCCAGGAGACAGGCAGTTACTCTAGGAGAGCTGGACAGGGCCCTAGAAGGTCCTTAACCCATCAGCAGGACCGGTATCTGCTCCTTTGGGCAAAGAAGAACAGGATGAGCACTGCCAGAGCCCTACAAAATGACCTCCAGCAGGCCACTGGTGTGACTCTCTCTGACCAAACAATCAGAAACAGACTTCATGAGGGTGGCCTGAGGGCCCGACGTCCTCTAGTGGGCCCTGTGCTTACTGCTCAGGCACTGTGGAGGTATATTGGCATTTGCCATAGAACACCAGAATTGGCAGGTCCATCATTGGCACCCTGTGCTTTTCACAAATGAGAGCATGTTCACCCTGAGCACATGTGACAGACGTGAAAGGGTCTGGAGAAGCAGTGGAGAACGTTAGGCTGCCTGTAACATCATTCAGCATGACCAGTTTGGTGGTGGGTTAGTGATGGTCTGGGGAGGCATATCCACGGAGGGACGCACAGACCTCTACAGGTTAGACAACGGCATCTTGACTGCCATTAGGTATCGGGATGAAATCCTTGGACCCATTGTCAGACCCTATGCTGGAGCAGTGGGTCCTGGCTTCCTCCTGGTGCACGACAATGCCCGGCCTCATGTGGCGAGAGTATGCAGGCAGTTCCTTGAGGATGAAGGAATTGATACCATTGGCTGGCCCCCTCACTTGCCTGACCTAAATCCAATTGAACACCTCTGGGACATTATGTTTCAGTCCATCTGACGCCACTAGGTTGCATCTCAAACTGTCCAGGAGCTCAGTGATGGCCTGGTCCAGATTGATTCCCCAGGACACCATCTGTTGTCTCATTAGGAGCATACCCCAACGTTGCCAGGCGTGCATACAAGCACATGGTGACCATACAAACTACTGAGTATGATTTGGAGTTGCTACAATGAAATTTCGGCAAAGTGGACTATCCTGCCACATCATTTTTTCACTTTGATCTTCAGGGTGTCTTTGAATTCAGCCCTCTGTAGGTTGATAATTTTCATTTCCATGAAACGATGTGGGTTTCTTTTGTTCCTAACACATTACCCCATCCATATCAGTATAGACATCCAGCAGGATTTTTTTTCCCCATTGAGATCTGATGTTTTTTTTATTTTTTGAACAGTTTATATATAAAACCATTATTAACATAAACAGACTACACAACAGACTCAAATGTTTTGTGAAAGAACATGGACATGAAAATGATCAAATAAAATACTGTGTGAGAAAACAATAAAAGCAAAAATTAAAGAAAAAGAGTCACAAGAAAATACTGGAATATAGCAGTAATGCCAAAATGTATATACTGTATATAAAATAAAAACAACATGGCTATTGTGATTAAACGTTCATTCCAAATTAGCCTCAAAATATGGTCCAGTATGTATTAAACTGTTCAAAGTGAATACAACAGGAGTGCAGTTAGAGCAAAAACATCTGTGATATGCACGCCTGCTGCTGCTAAAATTTGTCCCACTAAATATAAGGACAATAGTACTTTAAAGTTAGATGTCATTCACATCAAATGCTACCATCATTAATTTATCCTCCTATTTCCTGGTCTCACTTTTTTGTACGGGATTTTTCATTTATCAAGTTTTATCAGTTTTAGAGCCATCAGAAGCTATTCATCATCCTGGCAGCTTCAAACAGAAGGCAAGAACCAACCATTGGACAATCCATCACAGGACACACTCCTGTACACAGTTAGACTGATGTTTATCAGGCTTTCAATCACCCAGCATGCATTTATGATACACCAAGAACACTCACAATGAAACAGGCAGAGCAGGGTCTATAGAGACAGTGCCCGTTTAGGTATTTGAACCTAATTATTTGTCTCAATAAGCTACATTGAGCGTGAAATGTTTACTACACTAAACTAAAGCAGCTTGCTTTGACTTTGCTGGGTCCCTGTTCTGGAAAAGAATTCAAAAGAGGTGTTTGTGAAGATTCTTTGGGCATATGTCATGCGGTTTCTGTTCCAACTCATTATGTCTTCCCTATCCAGCCACACTGGAGTTTTAAATAATAATACATTTTATTTATATAGTGCCTTTCCCATGCTCAAGCCGCTTCACAGAGTTTCAGAAAGAACAGCAGGGTATATACAAACAAACCTGCATAGAACACTAAGTACAGATAAATGCAGAATAGGCAAAGCATTAAATAGAATGAAAGACAATAAACCAGAGCAAAATGCTAGATACAGTACTAGAAGAAAAGCTGGAACAGAAAACATAATTTGTATATTGTGAGGTACCATCTGTTAGAGTGAAAAGGAAATGCATATGTCTCTGTTATATGCCTTTTGGTATGGGATTCATAAAAGTGTGATTAATGTGTGTGATATGCCATCTGTGGGAATGACAAATGCAATTGCATCATGTCTCTGTTACATGCCATTTAGTATGGGACTCGTCAAAGCGAAAGTGTTGATGTTTGTGATGTGCCATCTGTTGTAATGTGAAATGTAATGTATACAGTATGTCTCTATTATATGCAATTTGTAATTGGATTCTTGAAAGTAGTGTTAATGTTTGTGATATGCCATCTGCTGGAATATTAAATGCAATGCATTATGTCTCTGTTACATACTATTTGGTATGGGATTTGTCAAAACAGTGTTAATGTTTGTAATGTGACACCCATTGGAATGACAAATGTAACGTATATATCTCTGTTATATGCAATTTGTAAAGGGATTCTTGAAAGTAGTGTTAATGTTTGTGATATGCCATTTGTTGGAATGACAAATGGAATGCATTGTCTCAGTTATATTCAGTTTGGGATGGGATTTGTCAAAGCAGTGATGATGTTTTTGATGTGCCATCTGTTGGAATGAGAAATGTAATGTATTTTGTTTTTACTAAAAATGTTTGTGATGTGCCATCTATTGGAATGACAGAGACATAGCAACCAATCAAAAAGACACACACAATTATCCTTTTGTTAAGATGGATAAGAACAATCCAGGGAGTCTATGGCCAAATGACCCACCACTTAGACAATGGTGGCAGTTGGTGGCCCTTTGTTTGTAATGCACATTCAGTGAGATGGTCACAGGGTTTTCCACTTTAGGTGAAACTAATGACAATTTTTTGCCTATTTAAAAGTAGCCTGTGCCTTATTAAATGTGCATCTTCACATGTATAAATTACAGAGGCCTTCAAAAACTATCTGTACATATTGTTTCTATAATTTTATTATTCCATCTACCTATGCTAAACTGGCGTTGAATGTTTTGTTGTTTCTTGCTCTGCACCTGCTGCTTCCATGCTCAACACAATTCCATGATAAGTAAAGCAGGCTCACAAAAATAATCGGAACTTATGATACTGATAGCACCGGACATCTTTCGGGGTAGTACAATATTTGAAAAGACTTTAGTGGAATATACAAAATCACTGGAATAACTCCTTTCAAAAATGAAGACAACACCCAGGACTAAAATGTTTTATTGGAAAACTTTAGTTTATTTAGTGAAAGTGGAAATATCGCCAGGGGATTCAAATCTGAAACTATTTTTTATGTATGTATTTTTTTGGTATGCTGCTCCCCAAAATATCCCAGCAATGGAAATTCAACTAAGAAAAACCAATGAAATTGATATTGTGCGATAAGTGATCCTACACATTTTTATCTGATTTTTTTCATTAAAAAATATGACAGTAAAAAGCTTTCATCCAACCCAGAAATATGATTAAAAAAACATCATAACTGCAAACAGGCAGTTACTAATAAAAACTACAGGAAACCAGAAAATAATTTTCATAGTGGAGAAACAGTGCCCTCGTGAGACAGTCACTGAGAGTAGGACAAAAACAAACATTTATTTATGTAAGCATGTATTTATTTTATTGCCTTATTAGACAGAACTGTGGAAAAAGAATAGCTGAGTATTTTTGTTGATACAGTAAAATCTATAAAAACATCAAAATACAAACCCACACCTCTGTCCTGTTTACTTGTGTCGAGATGATGCTGCACGTCAGGTCTTCTCAAATATTTACCAGGCTGAACCAACATGTGAGCAGAGCTGAAAATCAAAGCTTGATGGCAGAGAAGAGTGCAGCTCTCAGGTTGTGGGTCAGTACACTTGGCTTCCTGAGCAGCTCATCTCCATTTGCATGAGTGATCGTAAACATCAAGTGATAAATGCACACATACAGGATGGGATTCCATAAATCTATTTGGATGAGTAATTGGGGTTTGGGTTCTGTCTGGTAAGGTACTAAGTAACCTGAAAGTCTAACTAAGCTTTACTTCCTTCTTAGAATTATCCATCAGGATGGCTATTCAGAAGAAGAATGTTTAGCATTCAAGGCAATCATCTATGGCAATATTCTGCAGTCCATTCTGGCCATTGTTCGAGCCATGCAGACACTTGGAATAGACTATGGGAACGCATCCAGAGCGGTCAGTATGGAAAAACAAAAAAAAAAAAAAAAACAGTAAAAACTAAGACATTGGGAGAGCAGTGTCAAGCTCTTGTGAACGTCTCCACTTTTTGTTGTATTTTGAACAGCCTAATGAAATTTTGACATTGTGGTTACAACAGGACTCATTTTTGAATTGCACGCTATACCCTGAGGCAGCTAGCCCACTTGTTCACATACTCTTACTGCCCCATTGACTCTGATGCCACTATAGCAGCACATCGAACCACCTAGTTCATCATTATCTTCTCATATTGAGAAGGGTGCGTCATACCTTTTTCTTCATGAGATATCACACATTCACAACCTCACTACCCGTCTTCTCTACTCTCTTTTAGGATGATGGACGTACATTGAACAACCTGGCAGATTCAATTGAGGAAGGTACAATGCCCCCAGAGCTAGTTGCTGTGATTAAGAAGCTCTGGGCAGACACTGGCGTGCAGGCTTCTTTCGAAAGAGCTGCAGAATACCAGCTGAATGACTCTGCCTCCTAGTAAGTGAACCCTTTCAGAAGCAACAGTATTTGGTGGAGTGTCCCTTCTTCTGACTTTGAAGGAAAGGACAGAAATTACAGAAGGATGGGGGCTGTTGTGGTTGGAGAGGCCAACCTACTGCCAGCAAAGACCTGGGTTCATTTTTCATTTCTAACTCATCATGTGACTCCACTTGCAAAGTTGGACTATTACCCTGTTATGCATCACACAACCTATGCCAGGTTCCTGAAAAGTGAAGACTCTATGGAAAGATTAACCAAGATAAACTGAGCATAATTCACTGCATATTTGTGTGGATTATCCTCCCACATCGCAAGTATGAGGGGGGACCCAAAAATAACAAGAATTTAAAAAGAAAATCGTATATTTCTCATAACATTTCCAAAATGTGATATCCCTCAAAATACTCTCCTTGTGATGCAATACACTTGTCCCACCGCTTTTGCCATTGTTCAAAACTGTTCTGAAACTCTTACAAAGTGATAGCCTTTAGTGCCTCCGTCGTTTGCTTGTTGACCTCTTCTACATCCTGAAAATGCTTTCCTTTAAGGTCCTTCTTCTTTCTTGGAAATAAGAAAAAAAAATTGCAGGGTGCAAGGTCCAGGGAGTGGTGGTATGGGTTGGGAAACCGTTGTCATCCCGCTTTTCATGAGAAACTGCCACACACTGAAGCCACTTGCCCGATTGCCACAATTCGGGTCATTTTCTCCGCAATGCATCACACAATTGCTTGAGTACTTCAAGGACGCCGCTTGGCCAAATGATGCAGAGGGCAGTCTAGTACACACACTTAGTGGCAAATGTCGGAACTAACACTCCTCCAGCTTCCAGAAAAAAAATTCTCGTTATTTTTGGGTCCCCCCTCGTAAGTGTGTTAATTTAACTGTCAACTCTAAATGGCCCCTCTGCAAGTGTAAGCAGTGTAAGTAATGAATTTTCTTGCATTGTGCCAAGTGCAGCCAAGATAAGCTCCAGTGTTCTCCACCAAGTGCCTCCCAAATGTGAACATGATTATGAGAACATTATGTTACTTTATGAATTAAAGCCATTTTATATTCTCCACCCAATCTCTATTTAATCTTTACTTTCTCCTTTCCATTCATACCACAATTCTATTGCCCTTCTTCTGCTGGCCTTTCTGTTCACTTTATGTTTTACAATGTTTGTCATCTCCTTGTGCCTACATTTTCACTTGCTTTTATACAGGGTGAGGCAGAAAGTACAGGCGTTTTTTACAACATTACAAAATTGTTCAAATTGAAAAATTATTTGAAATGTATTGAAAGATTTGAGTTCATATTGAAATAGCATTTGACAATTTGTAGGGCTGGAAATGCAGGTCTAAATGCAAAATACGCCTTATCGAACGGTTACTGAGACCAAGTTCAGAAGAATGCTTCCGAGCAGATTGACTCGGACTGCGCAGCAGGGCTAGTCGTACGCTTTCCACATTTTCAGGGGTACGTGCCGTTCGTGTAGCCCCCGGCGGTCTTTTGTTCATTAGTGTACCTTGTGTACAAAGTGCTTTAACCCAATGTAGGATAGTGTTACGAGCGGGAACAGCTTTATTTTTGTGGATATTGAAATGGCAACGAAACTCACGCTGAACTGCGGTAATAGATTGGTTATTCTTGACAAAACATTCATATGCAAAAACGCGGTGTTCAATCGTCCACGGCTCCATGGCTTCAACTAAAAAGAAAATAAAAAAATCCTAAGACTTCTCGAACCTAACGCCACCTACCGCACATCTGTCACTCCACCTAGTGGTGAGTTCTAGCCATTTCAAAGACGTCTATCCTTTCTGCCTCACCCTGTAAACCTCCATTCTTACGAAGGCCTTCAGGGTTTCCCAAAGTATTCCTGCAGAGACCTCTGAGGATGTACTTGTCTGTAAGAAAAATATTGATTTGTTTGGATACAATTTTGGTACAGTTCTCGTCTGCTAATAAAAGTGGATTAAGATGCCATCTGCTAGATGAGTATGTGAGGCATAATGATTTTAGCTCCAAAATCAAAATAACAATAGCAGTGTACTTGCAAGATTTAATCATAGGCAAAAATTGTTATCTACAAAGAAATAATCAGTTCTTGAGCAGCAGTGGTGCACTGGTGAGTTGAAGGAATATGCTCTTCAGTTTGGGTTCAGAAATCACCTGGGGTCTGATAAGTTGTGATCAGTTACAAACTGTGTAATTGTCTTTGCAGTGTTAGATGTCATCACCCCTGTGGCAGGAGTCTGGATTTAAAACACAAAGTCCCCAGACATTATAATTTTATGAGTGTTCACATTGGGAGTGGATGCAAATACATTTTGCATGAATTCCCTATCATTGGCATTGGGTGCATAAATATTTATCAAAATCACTTTACAGTTAAATAAACTGCCCATGATGATCACATATCTCCCTTCAAAATCAGAAACTACATCTGATACTACAAATGAGAATATTCTGTGGATAAGAATTCCCACACCTCTAGTTTTCTTTGTAAAGCTGGAAGATGGAAGATTTGGCCAGTCCAGTCTCTGTGCAGCCGAAACTGATCCTTGCTTAATAAGTGGGTCTCCTGTAAAAATACTATTTTAGTGTTAGTCCTGTTAGATGAGAGAATACTTTCTTTCTCTTTAATTCGTAATTCAGGCCTTTAACATTCCAGCTCACAAAGTTAACTGTCTGGTGTTGGAGACATTGATTCTGAACTTTTGTTGTTATTTTGTAGTCTTAACTGAAAATAAGACAACTTTGACCTTAATTTCCAATTTTCCGGGGAGTTATTGCCATGAAGCCTATTGTTAGTTGGCACTTATAATTATAAGGATTAAAAGGATAGATTAGAGATAGCTTGTACTCTTTCTCTCCACTCTTTTTCCTATCCTCTGGGTTTCAGGCTTTTACCTAACGTACCTCCCCTCATTCTGCCATTTTTCTTTCTTTTGGTAACCTGCCTTCCTATCTTTTTCTCCCCCCAGTGTTGCATCAATATGTGGTGGAACGTTTCTTGATTCTTTTTCTCCCTCCTTTAATCTTTCTTTACCTCTCCCCTCTGCAGTTACCTCAACCAGTTAGACAGGATCACAGCTGCAAATTACCTTCCAAATGAGCAGGATGTCTTGCGATCTCGAGTCAAGACTACGGGTATCATTGAGGAGCAGTTCTCTTTCAAGGACCTGCAATTCAGGTGAGAGAAAAGCAGCAAAAACTTCCACCCATTCTGTACTGAATTATTATGTGACAACCCTTTAATGACCTTGTGGTATAGCGGGTCCACAGCTCATGTCAAAGGGCCATTTCTAAAATAAATAATCACCGCACTCGCGGCTTAGTGAGGGGAAGTGGTGATGTGAGGCTGAAGTGGTTCCTGGGGTGATTTGCGGTGCAGGCGAGTCTCACTTAAGTGCACAGGTGAGGAGTCATCCACATCCGTAATTGTTCCCGGGAGCCACAGATTGCATAGCTGAATCACGTCCCTGTCATAAATAAAAGCGCGAGGCGGCTAGGAAGGAAGAAAAAGAAAGATGCAGGTTGCAGAGAAGAAGGCAGGAAACAGGAGGGAGAAAGCTGGTAGAGAGAAAGAAGGAGAGTGAGCAAGCGCAGGCTCGCTCTGTACATGAGCAGCTGGGAGAGGCGAGCCCAAGTGAGGTGTTTGGCCAGCACCTCAGGGTCAATGGTAGTGGTCGCTCCTGTTGGGCGATTGTTTGGTGCAGGAGTGACAGCGAAGGCAGGCAGCGGGAGTCAGAGATTGGGAAGAGAAGCCCCAGTGTGAGCGTCCTGGTCTCTGGGGTGCCCAAGTCTCGGTCTAGGTGAGCTGAACCGGAGCCAGGGATCGGAAGGCCACCAGATCAGTTGTGTAGGAGAAGGTCAGCTGCAGGTATGGCGACTCTCCTGTTGCAAAGGAGAGAAGCAAGGGAGCCGCCAGGTAAAAAGACACCAGGCTTTGTGTTTTTAAAGGATTGCTTCTAGCGTTGTTTTAACCTTGTTGTTTTTAAAAGACTTTTTCTATTGGATTTTAACCTCCACTTCACTTCTGTTTTAATGGATTATTTATTTAATGACTTTTGAAAAGCACTGCACTTTATTTAATTTGGACATTGTTTTGTTGTTGTTGTTTTAAATAAAAGCACTTGGCACTTTTACACCATCCCCTTGCTCCATTGTAGTGCCTCATGGCCGAGCTCATCGGTAACATTACTGACGGTATGGGTTTAGGGGCTCCCGGACAGACGATGGGAGCATGCAGCGAACCCGCATCGTCACAGACATGCCTTTGCATCCTCATCTACCTTTTTCAAAGCCACAGTGTAGAGGGAGATCTGATTGGGGCCAGGATTTCAAATGTTCTGGAGCAGTTCAGGGCAGGACAGAGACATTAAACTCCCCAACGAAAGACTGTCTTGACAATGCATGTAGAAGCATTCTCACAAAGGAACTGTTCAATAATGGAAGAACAGCAAGGGACATTAGTGAATGAAACATCCATCCATCCATCCATTATCCAACCCGCTACATCCTAACTACAGGGTCACGGGGGTCTGCTGGAGCCAATCCAAGAAATCCCAAAGGTAACAGGTGGCAAATGGGAAACATGCTATGTTATACATGGCCTCTTGCTACCCGTTTTAAAAGACATGTGACTGAGCGATTGTCTCACCTTTCAAAATAGAGTAAGAGTCCAAAGATGAAGGGACTCCTTGGCTACTAAGGAGAGTACAAGGATGAAAACCCCACAGATTCCAAGGCTTAGGTATGGCCCTCAGTGTTATTATTCCAGGGCTATCCCAAGAAGTCTAGTCGGGGTTAAGGGATGACTCAAGGGGACAAGAGTTTCCCAAAAAGTCTTCCAAATTTTCATTTGGTCTGGTAAACTTCCACATTTCATTTGGTTCATAACTTTAGACAAAAATTAGGGTAGAAGATATCATTTGAAGTTAAGTCATGGAGAAACATAATAATAAAATGTAGTGTTTTATAGCTGCTGAGGATGGCCTGACTATTGCGTCATCTCATTCATAATATCTCTGTCTCCTTGATAAGGGTCTGCAATGAAAACAGGCTGAACAGAGCAGCCTATATCATTGTAGCCCAAGCAACAGACCCCAGCTTGCCTCAGAGAATTCAGTTTTTTTGGTCACAGCGTCTTGTAAAACACCTCCATTACTGGGATCCTGAAAAGGGTCTATTGAATCATTCCTTTTACATATAAGAGAAGCTCTTCCAGAGGTGAAAGCTGAACTAATTTCAAACCCATACTAAGATTTGTATCTGTTTCATTTTTCTGTTGTGTCCAGCCAACACCCAACCCTTCTAAACCAATCAACAGTCCCAGATAAATAACATAACAACAAATTCTAATTCTTTTGTTGAGTATCATGCATACTCATGTCCAACCAGTGGATTCAAAGTTGGCTGGCTGGCTGGCTGTTCCTCGCAACTGTACACTTTCTTTCAACCGTGTCCATCATACCCCATGTGAAAACTGAAATGATCCAGTGTTTTCTCCAGGTACTGCTGAGCACCATGTTCACTTTAGGTTAAAAGGCAAAAGAGTCTAAATAGTGACAGATAGGTTCAGGTGCTACAGAGCGTGGACTTTAGTAATGTGGTGGGTGTCAGGCATGCAAAAGTGTGTCAGAGAGTAAGCCATGTGCAGTAGGAAGAAATATTCAGAGTACAGCAAGGCAAAACTGACTGCATCAAGAACTGACTTAGTGCAGAATTAGCGAACCATGAACAAAGAAGTCGTGTGTGGATGAACAAGTGACCATATTCAGCATATGTATATAACTACATGCAACAGAGTCTGACAATAAGCAGTGATACTTACACAATGAGTAACACGTGTTGTTGGGTGGCTCAATGACAGTCGTGACAACAACAGGGTCATCCCCTTTATTCATCTCCTGCTGAAAAGAAAATACTTTTTAAAGGAAAAACAAAACCGCGTCTTTGTGCATTTTCCCAATCTGGGGCTTTAGAAAGACTGAAAGTGGTCTGGCTTAGTCTGTTCAATGGCTTACTCTGTCCGAAAAAAGACATCTTTTCCTGGGATGCCCAGGCTTTATGGCAGTCTGACCGGAAGGGGCGGGGTTCATTGCCCTCACTGGGCGGGTTCTTTGCACTGTAAGGGGAAAAAGAAGAACTTAAGAGTTAGTGGCAGCAACCCATCTTATCCCGGCAGGTTATTGCATACCTCGATTGAGCCTGTGAAGGAGTCCTCCTACGCACGTGTATGACAAGTTAAAATGCTGAGTAGGAACCGACTGGAAGCAGCACAAAGCAACATAATAGAGTACAGCAGTGGGGGCTCGAATACTATAGCAGGGGTCCACTTGTAGTGTAAAGATGACTAACTGTGGGAGGACTTAATCGCATGTAATATGAAACAGACATGTGCTGCTAGGAGTTAATACATCTTATAAAGACTATCCAGGTTCAACAGGTAGTTCTTCCTATATTATGAAATTAGGACGGCTTTCACTTTAAGCCATCACTAGTTTTTCATGCCTCATTCACAGTAAATGACTAACCGAAGAGAGAAAGAAAGGCAAACACCGATTGAACAACTGAGCTGTGGATACACTGATACGTAGATACAATCCAGTCTGACTGAACACTCACAGTCCTATGGCTAAAACTACCACTAACATGCACTGAAAATAACTTTTGTTTTTTAATCTTACAGAATGTTTGATGTGGGAGGTCAGCGGTCAGAGCGGAAGAAATGGATTCACTGTTTTGAAGGGGTGACCTGCATTATTTTCTGTGCTGCTCTCAGTGCATATGACATGGTACTGGTAGAGGATGATGAAGTGGTAGGTGGATGTACGCTACTGCTGTGTGTCATCTCTTGCTGACTCTGGCCACGGGTGAAAGGAAACCACCAAAAGATTCTGTGCACATCTGATAACGGTTGAGGGATTTTTGTTTTAAATCTAGAGATAAGGAATATGGCTGTCAACATCCTATTTAGGGAGGTGTCCTTTCGTTGTGTACTGATGAAGTGATTCATCTCAGCACATCTCAGGATCCCCACATGAGGTTTCTACAACGGTCATTCTTTCACCACATTGTCATGCAAGCAGCTGCAGTTTGCACCAACTTACTTAAAAATCCCATACATTTCAGTCATCGTCAGAAGTCTTTTCAACCAATTTTCTCTCTCCCGCTCTCATTTATTTATTTTTTTTGCTTTGTTAGCACTCCACAAATCTCCCCATGCAAATATCCTTGGTATTCTGAACCTCCCAGACCTGCAGTATTAAAAAACACTTTCTGGGGAGCCACTCTTACTTCAATACTTCTCAAGTCAAAGTTATTTCCTCGCAATCATGGCATATATTAATTTGTCACATAAAAGTTGGTTCTAAAGTGGTTTTCATAGATTTTAAAAATCCCTTGTCTGTTATTGCTGTTTACAATGGGGCTAACGGAAACACAAACCCATAGGTGAATGAAAAAGCCTTAAAACTTATTAAATATGTCCATTTGTCAAGCCACAAATTATTGATCTGTGTCTTGAGACTACACATATGTTGCCAAAGAGCACATACATGTTGTTTTAAGAAGATAAAAAAGACAAAATTAAACCATCATTATGAGATTCAGTCATTTTAAGATGAATCTTTGCATTTGCTCAGCTGCATGTCTTCTTCCACGACACCTTCTGGGCCAGAGGCATAGATTCATCTCAGAAATCATCAACAAGTGCTGTTAGTGATGCTGAATGTTGATGAACTGATGTAAATGGCTGTCTGTGTTCTGTAGACTAGGTCAGGTCAGGTTAGGGAGCATGCACTGGTACAGCACATTGCCACACCAACCACACAACAAAACACCTGGGGAACCCCCCCAGGCAGACACGCGGTTCAGTCCCACCTTCCAAAAATGATAATCTATCTGCTATAGCCAGGTGTTATGTGGGTGACCCCTTGGCCTAGTCCAGCCACTCGGGTCCTCAACAATGAGGATCCAGCAAGCTGGATCACCCTCTGGGAATTGTGCCACATGGCCATAGTGTCGTAACTGATGCTCCCTCACAATGCAGGTAATGTGCCTCATTTGGGATTCTGTGAGGAACCACTCAATTAACTCAAACCAGTCAAACCAGTGGTACCCAAGAATTCTCAGATAAGACAATTCCACAGGAGTCCAGTCTTGGTCTCGGGTCACTGTATAGTATCCATGTTTCGCAACCATATAGCAAGACAGGAAGCACCAAGACTCTAACTTGGACCTTCGTCCTTTTGCACATATATCGGGAGCGCCACACACCCCTTTCCTGAGACCTCATTACTCCTCCATTCTCTCTAAATCCGTCTACTGACTTCATTGGAAGAGTCACCAGACACATGAATGTCACTGCCGAGGTAAGTAAACCTCTCAACAAGGTCGACACTCTCTCCGCAAACAGACACATTGCTGATGGCTGTGCCCAAGAGGTCATTAAGGGCCTGGATCTTGGTTTTTGTCCAGGACACTCGCAAGCCCAGACACTCAGACTCCTCGCTCAGTCTCTTGAGAGTCCCAATTAGAGCCTCTATTACCTCAACGAAGATCACAGCATCGTCAGGATGCTGTAAAAAGCCCGGGGTCCTACAAACTATTTAAATCGTCAGAAAAAAAATTGAAATATACAGATGTCAGGTAATTGAAATGAACGACTCTGGGCATCTCTCTCCTAAGTGGTTTTGTTTTTTGCCGATGTGCTCACTTCGCTTGTGTATTAGTGGTGGTAGGAAAAGTAAAAGAGATACTGATTAGCCGATGTGCTCAACTCGCTTGTGTATTACCGGCTAAGTGAGTGACTCTTTCTTTGGAGGTCTTGTTTTGCCGACGTGCTGCCCTTGCTTGTGTATCCTCAGAGGTGGAGCCCTTACCCTGACTCCACCTCTCACTACCGGGCTGGACAGACACACACACACACTTCCACGAGTAGACGTTTACTTACATACATGCACGCATACATATGTCTGAACACACACCAGAATAATTAAAAAGGAAATTTAAATGAAAGAAAACTCTGCTATAATCTGTTCCAGTAGTGCCAAGAATCTCTGATAATTCTTGTTTCCTTTTGTTATCACAAGGACTCCTCATAAATGTTGACTGCATATTTTCTCAAATTTAAACCTTTGCTGCTTGTAAGTCGACTCATTTGGTAACTTTTTTGTTCACCTATAGACCCATGTATCCATTATTTCTGTTGGAAGTCGAAAGGAACAGACAAAGTATTTTTAAAAAGTATAAAATATGCTTCCCATCAAAATGCAATTTTACATGGCAAATTAATATATACTATGATTGTGAAGAAACAGCTGAAAATTGAAAAATTGCAAACTTACCCTTTAACATCATGTCAGTTAAAAATTAAGTACAGAGACAGTGACATTTGGATCGGGGATCTCAAAATCCAGAGCCACAATGGCTTCAGGTCTTCATCGAATCCAAGATTACAATCAGAAGTCAATTCTTGCTGTTAACGACAAGTCTTATTTTAAATCATATGGATTAGCAACACAAGGACTCAACTGGCAGATGGGTAAGGAATAAATAAACAGCTTAGGCTTTAGGAATATTAAAATGGATGTCAATTAAAATCAAAAAAACAAAGTCTGTTCCGTTAGTAGCAGTAACTGGCTACCATATATTAAATATATTTATCTATATATATATAAAATTCTTTTTGTGCTTGAAACGGAAATTACGTATAACCACAACAGTCAGGTAACACAGAGAAAGTGAAACAGAAGCAGATCAAGAGTGAAGTCTTGCTGATCAACATATACGACAATCACAATTGACGGCCTCACAAACACCAAAACAACGTGCTTACGTATGACCACAGAAGTCAGATTACATAGACAAAGTAAAGAATTGTAATGACAGACATATAAAGCAACATGCCACAATAACCTAACAATATTTACTGTCTTGAAAAATCTTACTGTTACTGCCCAGTCGGTGTGGGTTGGGGGCTGGGTGGTCTTTTTGGACTTAGAATCCCTGTTGATTTTATTATTTTTTTCTCCAGCCTAACTGGAGTTTCTGTTTTTTCTGTCCTCCCAGCCATCTGACCTTACCTTTTGCCTTTGTTACTTATTATTTATTATTCTTGGCTAATCTTATTTGTTTTTCATTTCATACAACTTTCTTTTTGTTGTCTTGTAAAGCACTCTGAGCTACACTGCCTGTATGAAAATTTGCTATAGAAATAAATGTTTTTGCTGCTGCTGTTGTACTAATTTAAAAATAGGTTTAAACAAAAAACTGCAGCCACTGCAACCCTTCAGAACTTCTGTCCTATACTATAACATGGTATGTCCAAAGTTTAAACGATCCTGTAAAACTCAAAATGAAACCGAATGAAGAATACCATAAAACTGGAGATGGCTTTCTTATCTCAAGTACTTTAGGTGAGTTGACCGCATCAGTCACTTTCAAACACACAATCTCACAAAATTACCCATTAGGTTTCATTTAATGGATTGAGAACAATTCCACTATTAATGAAATGTAAGTTGAACACCTTGATGTGTCCAACACACCTTCAGGAATCAGAGAAATTCGGGAGACGTACAATGCGGCCATTCGGTGTCCTGTACTATCTGCTGATAAGAAAGTAGTAAAAAGAGACCTGTTGGTCACACTGGGATCTCGCTTTGACACTTGGGAAAAGCAGATCAGAGGCTGAGCTGGCAGTTACTAGTTAATCGTAATCATCACCAAGTTACAAAACATGCACATCAGGCTGGTTTAGAAATTTCCAAACAAAGTATATGAAGGTATCTTCTCTGTCCTTCCTCAGGAAACTACCATTTTGTAATCTTTCACCTGGAAATACTTTAGTTGTTTCATGCAGGTAAGCAGTACAACACAGGGCGCCTTCCCTGCTTTAGTGATTTTAATAAATATGTAGTTAAATAGTGAAAGGTTCATGATAGTTTTTGAGTAAATAATGCAGTTATCTGCTTCTTTGAAAATACAGGATACCAAAGGAGCAATTTAAAGAGCACTTGTTATAAAGAACAAGGCCTCCATGTCTGTGTCTGCTCTTTTATACAGTACTTCTGTCTCTTAACCCTTCAGTGCTATTATGCTTGCAGTTATACATTCACTCACTCTCTTTCTCTCTTTTTCTCTCTAGAACCGCATGCATGAGAGCCTGCATCTCTTCAATAGCATCTGCAATCATAAGTTCTTTGCAGCTACATCTATTGTCCTCTTCTTAAATAAAAAAGATCTTTTTGAAGAAAAAGTTAAAAAAGTCCACCTGAGTATCTGCTTCCCAGAATACGATGGTAGGTTAGAATTTAAAGTGCAACTTTTTTTTTTGTGTTTGAATAGAAAGGCCATTGTACTTACCACTCATACCCTACTGTTCCATATGTCTCACACTATGGTCAGGTCAGGTTGGGGAGCATGCACTGGTACACCCACCACACGACAAAACAGCTTGGAATCCTGGATGGCAATTCCCCCAGGCAGACACGTGGTCCAGTCCCACCCTCTGGAAATGACCCTCTATCTGTTGCAGTCATGTGTTACGTGGTCGTCCCCTTATTCTGGTCCCGCCACTTGGGTCCTCTGTGAGCTGGATCACCCTCGTGGAATCGTGCCACATGGTCGTAATGCTGTAACTGACGCTCCCTCACAATGCAGGTAATGTGCCTCATTCGGGACTCCATGAGCAACTGCTCATTCTACACAAAGTCAAACCATTAGTACCCAAAGATTTTCCAAAGAGACACAGTAGAGAAGGAGTCCAGTCTTCGTCTCAGGTCACTGGATAGCATCCATGTCTCAAAACCATATAGCAAGCCAGGAAGCACCAGTACTCTAAAGATTTGGACCTTCATCCTTTTGAATAGACATTGGGAGCACCTCACACTCCTTTCCAGTGTCCTCATGAGCCCCCATGCTCTCCCAATCCGTCTACTGACTTCATTGCAAGAGTCACCAGAGACATGGATGTCACTGCTGAGGTAAACACTTCTGACCACTGCAAATTGTAACAATCTCCCTGAAATGTTTCTCTACAGTTCATCATGACAAGCTGATGCTCCTCCAGCTTCCCAGCCCCAACTTTTCAGGGATCTCAACAAAGCCCTCCATTAAATTAAAACTGCTTTAGATCCATCACAAATTCTAAATTTCAATTTCACAAATCAGTGTTCTCTTACCTTGCTGTTGTCCATCACCTTGTAACATCTATCGGAGTTTTGACTGTTCTCCCATTTAAGAGATCTATAGGAGCTTCTCCTATATCCTAATAATGGGAAAGCCGATTGGCTAGAATGTACAGGTGTACAATCTATATACAGGGTGGTCCAGATCTAATTATGCAGATCCAGATCGTCTGGATGACTTTGATTTATGCAGGGACGATTCCAGTTCGGTGCGAAGACGATTCTTCATGTCGTCAGGTTGCACACTTCGATAGTCCAGGATTTTTCGAGTGATATTCTATGTAATAAACTTAATAATTTATAGCGTAATGAAAATTGCATAATTAGATCTGGACCACCCTATACATGTGTTAATCTGGCCGAGAATGAGTAGATGTACGTGTTAGTATGAGAGAAAGAATTTTCTCTAAACAAGGCGAGATTGCATTGGTTTGGACATGGGCAGAGGAGAGATGCTGGGTATGCTGAGAATGGAGCTGCCAGGTAAGAGGAAAAGAGGAAGGCCTAAGAGGAGGTTTATGGATGTGTTGAAAGAGGACATGCAGGTGGTGGGTGTGCCCGAGCAAGATGCAGAGGACAGGAAGATATGCAAAAAGATGAATAACTGAAAGAAGATGAAGCAGCAGCATGTTTGGATGAGTGAGCCTTGAAACAGACTGATATCCCACTCTGGGTTTGCTCCAACCCTACATCACTGGTTGTCAGAGTAAGCTCCAGCTCCACAAACATAATTACATCCTGAGGGAATTTTTCAGCAATCTCCACCTGAGGGGTAGTACCCAAAATAGACACATTTTTAAAAAAAAAAAAAAAAAATAAAGGTAGGACAGTCAATTTTACACTAATGCTTGACAGATAACTTCTCAAATGTGACAGAATCTGTGTTTGCGTCAGATTTAAGCATTGCTTTACATAGAAACTGCTGCTCAAAACAGGCGCTCACAGTAATATTCTCAAAGGTTTGATTTCTGATACAGTATATCTTATGTACAAGTAATGCCAGGGCAGTTTTGTCACTGCTGAGGTGATGCCAGACATGTCAACTGCCCCTGTCTAAAGTTTCCTGTTGATAACACAAAGTTACAGCATTTGGCACCATGCTGCCACCGACCCCACCTTCTCCAAACAGGCATCCAGGTTCAGACCAGTTTTATTGCACATAAGACAGTAAATCATATAAAAACTCTGACCCCTAATCCATAATACACTCTTACGCCCAAGTACCCCCTTACACCATTTAAAGCAGGAGCAATAATTCCATGTAAATGTGTAGGTGGGGTATTTTGACATTCTGCCCATATATGGACATCTACGTATCATTAAAACATCACCGTCCCTGCCATCTAATGGTACGAGGTTTACGAGTGTGTGACCTATTGAGTCAGAGCTAACAACCCAGAAATGTGAGGTGGTACTTGCCAAAGGTGGCCTTGTGACTCCTCTTATTATCGTACAATAATGTGCTGGGTCTTGTTTTGATCAGGACAATCACTTGTAGATATTTGCTGTTTTGTGAAGTAATATGCAAGAGCACACAAAAACCAGAAAAGCGATGTAATATTGCTTGCGGTTTTCAGCCTATCGCTCTCGTTTGCTCAGTTGGTGAGAGGGTTCATCGCATTGGTTCAAATCTATTGGTTGGAATGATACTTGGGTATTCCTTATGAAGGATAATTACTGCAATTCTAACAAATATTTTTTGTAACAAGTTATGAAACAAAATACTTATGCTTTTATACTAAATTAAACGTCAACCTTAAATATGGTAACAATTCGATTACTAGGAGTGTGACGTCGGCACCTGTTGCTTTCAGACGTGGTATTGTTTGAGTCGGTGTGTGGAATTGTTCACCTGTATAATATAACGAAAATCAGAAGAGCGGTGTAATATTCATTGCGGTTTTCAGCCTATAACTCTCGCTTGCTCACTCAGTAGAAGGGTTCATCGCATTGGTTGTAATCTATTAGTCGGAACTTTTTGATTGGTTTGAACATTTTGAAACTTAGACATTTCTTATGTAGCGCAATTGCTAGGATTCTTTCAAATATTTTTTGTGACAATTTATGAAATACCACACGCATGCATTTATACTAGAAGTCGTAAATATTGTAATAATTCGATTACTAGTAGTGTGATGTCGGCACCTGTTGCTTGCAGAAGTGGTATTATTTGAGCCGGTATGTGGCATGGTTCACCTGTATGATAGAGCGAAAGATTTTTTAAATGATCGCTTGGCCCGGTAGCAGGCCTCACAGGGTATAAGAGGCTACATCCTGAGAGTGAAGTATACTTCTTTAAAGGTACAAACGACACTACTATGTGTCACAACTCACAAAACGTATCATTGCCCTGCATATCATCTAAAACATTCACACAAGCATAACCAATTGTAGCAACTTCAATCCTGAACCTCTTAATGACATAGGAGTAAAAACTGCTCCCAACAAATCTCGGTCATCTTGGTTATGATTTTCATAATTTTGTAACAACCTTATTATAGATAAGACAAACCCTCAATCCCCGTTCCTCATCACAACTTTCAACTCTCATCCAAGGTTACATAAACCACAACATGTCCTTCTTCACATCTCTCACCTCCAGCTCTCGAATCCCCTCCACCAGGTATTTTAAATGTTCCTTACAGGGTTCCTCATTCTGCTATTGTTTCCCAACAGGACCCAACACATTTGAAGATGCTGGGAATTTCATCAAAAATCAGTTCTTGGACCTTAACATGAGAAAAGACATCAAGGAAGTGTACTCACATTTGACCTGTGCCACAGATACACAGAACGTCAAGTTTGTGTTCGATGCAGTAACAGACATCATCATCAAAGAAAACCTAAAAGACTGTGGTCTCTTCTAAACACCCTGACCAAGTAAGAGTTGCAGATTTTCACTTGTGGTGATATTTACTAAAATGCTTGCTAACTTTATTATACTGGAAGTCATTCTATAATTGGCAGTACAATAAGGCATATGCACTATCAGTGAAGTAGTAGGGAAAAGAATGCCCGGCGTTATTTCTGCTAGGATTCACCACCTTTTTCGTCTTGTTGTTAATCTGCCTATGCTATTGTATCAGTACAATTACTAAATAATGCATACCATATACTACTTCCACTCCTTGTTTGACAATGAACAGGGATTATAAAAGACATGCCAAATACGATGGAGTCCATAAATACGAATATAGGTGAGCAGAAAAACATCTTTAAAATCTGTGGACGAACTTTAAGTACTCCATTAATTTTGCTGATGTGCATGTAGCTGTGCAATTTAAAACAGCTATACTTTTAATTGGAAGTGAGGCTTAAGGTACAGCAACTCAAAACTTGGGAAGCTCCTCATTCCTTAGAGCTGCTGGACACATTGTATAACATAATTGCTGCTTTGGACCATAATACCCAAGTTTTCCATTCATGTATTCAAGGACTACTGCCTTTCTTAGAGTTATTAAATCTCGTCTAAAGCAGAAGGTTACTAGAATACCTGCCATTTTGTTCTGTGAGGCTTCACCAGCTTTTTCTTCCATTCGTCATTGTGAAAGCCCAAATGAATCCCTTAAATGATAACATAATCTATTGTACAAGCAACAGAACTATTTTATCCTTGTGAAATTTAAGTTGCTTTAGGTAACGATAACCAGCTAAATACATAAATATAATAGGATTTTAGCTACCAATTCAGTCACTAAACTTGTATTGAACAGACGCAGTGACAGTGGCTTTGGACAGAAGGTGAAATCATACAGTCATATGAAAAAGTTTGGGAACCCCTCTTAATTCTTTGGATTTTTGTTTATCATTGGCTGAGCTTTCAAAGTAGCAGCTTCCTTTTAATATATGACATGCCTTATGGAAACAGTAGTATTTCAGCAGTGACATTAAGTTTATTGGATTAACAGAAAATATGCAATATGCATCATAACAAAATTATATAGGTGCATAAATTCCGGCACCCCAACAGAGATATTACATCAATACTTAGTTGAGCCTCCTTTTGCAAATATAACAGCCTCCTATAACCTTTGATGAGTGTCTGGATTCTGGATGGAGGTATTTTTGACCATTCTTCCATACAAAATCTCTCCAGTTCAGTTAATTTTGATGGGTGCCAAGCATGGACAGCCTGCTTCAAATCATCCCATAGATTTTCAATGATATTCAAGTCAGGGGACTGTGATGGCCATTCCAGAACATTGTACTTCTCCCTCTTCATGAATGCCTTTGTAGAATTCAAACTGTGTTTTAGGTCATTGTCTTGTTGGTATATCCAACCCCTGCGTAACTTCAACTTTGTGACTGATGCTTGAACATTATCCTGAAAAATTTGTTGATATTGGGTTGAACTCATCCGACCCTCGACTTTAACAAGGGCCCCAGTCCCTGAACTAGCCACATAGCATGATGGAACCTCCACCAAATTTGACAGTAGGTAGCAGGTGTTTTTCTTGGAATTCGGTGTTCTTTTTCCGCCATGCCAGGCGCTTTTTGTTATGATCAAATAACTCAGTTTTTGTCTCATCAGTCCAAAGCACTTTATTCCAAAATTAATCTGGCTTGTCTAAATGAGCATTTGCATACAACAAGCAACTCTGTTTGTGGTGTGAGTGCAGAAAGGGTTTCTTTCTCATCACCCTGCCATACAGATGTTCTTTG
>JANRMT010027041.1:87254902-87269574 GCA_026402145.1 Polypterus bichir lapradei
TTCTTTCTCATCACCCTGCCATACAGATGTTCTTTGTGGAAATTGCGCTGAATTGTAGAACGATGTACAGATACACCATCTGCAGCAAGACGTTCTTGCAGGTCTTTGGAGGTGATCTGTGGGTTGTCTGTAACCATTCTCACAATCCTGTGCATATGCCGCTCTTGTATTTTTCTTGGCCTGCCAGACCAGGGTTTAACAGCAACTGTGCCTGTGTCCTTCCATTTCCTGATTACATTCCTTACAGTTGAAACTGACAGTTCAAACCTCTGAGATAGCTTTTTGTAGCATTCTCCTAAACCATGATACTGAACAATCTTTGTTTTCAGATCTTTTGTGAGTTGCTTTGAGGATCCCATGCTGTCACTCTTCAGAGGAGAGTCAAAGGGAAGCACAACTTGCAATTGACCACCTTAAATACCTTTTCTCATGATTGGACACACCGATCTATCAAGTTCAAGGCTTAACGAGCTAATCCAATCAATTTGGTGTGGCAAGTAATCAGTATTGAGCAGTTACATGCATTCAAATCAGCAAAATTACAAGGGGACCCACATTTTTGCACAGCCAGTTTTTCACATTTGATTTAATTTCATACAACTAAATAACACTTCACTAAAAATCTTTGTTCGGAAAACACCCCAGTACTTAGATGTTCCTAGGAAATGAAGACATACCACTGTTAACTTTTTTGTTGAAAGTAAATTCTTATGCAGGCTGAGAGGGGTTCCCAAACTTTTTCATATGACTGTAAGTCAAGAAGTCAATCCACACATTCTGAGGACATGAAAAGTGGCACAAGTCAGCCTGACGTCTGTTGCTGACTCTTAGCAGGATTAGCTGAAGGAAAGAGTGGGCTGAAAAATGAATGTTCTACCTTCTCATTTAATCTCATTTATGTATTAGTGAATGGCTAACCTGTATATACATTTAGTTGCAATGGCCAGTAAAAAAACAATTAGAGCATTAAATACTGGAAATGACCAAGAAAAAAAAAAGGGGTTTCACTATAACCTTTAGAACTGTAACAAAACCTTAATGTTTTTGGGGATGTGGGAGGAAAATGAAGAACCCAGCAAAAATAAAACTTGCACTTGCAGTACAGGATTTTCCCAATTCAGCTCAGACGGTGGCTAGGGGCTAAGAACTGAAGCTGGGTTCCTAGAGTGGCAAAACAGCAATGCTAACCACCAACTCACTCACATTTTATCAATACTTAGAAATGAAAACTTTTTAATGGTCATTTACAAAACTTTTGTAAATACTTTCCACTACTTACATCCTGGTTATCATAAAATGTAGTAAGACAATGTTACTGTTAGAGTATCTACACTCAAAAAGGCAGCAGACAAGACAGGATGTAAAAGGCAGTCCCTATTGATTGCATTACTCACAGAAAAGAATTACCCAAGTAGCTTTGAGGCACACAGTGATGTACAGCGGCCTAACAGAATAGATTAGGATCTACACACTGAGCATTTTAAAATTAAAGTTATCTCATACATACATACATAGCATCTCTCTATTATAAAAAAAAATAATCCTGGAAAAGAAAGACGGGAGACGAGACGTGATCTTCACGTGAAGTTAATGGAAGACACTTAAAAAGACCCGCGAGACAAAAGAGATTGGCCACGGAGCGCTCGCGGGGACCTTAAACGTGAGACTTTGTGTCAAGAGATTGACCCAGGACCGTCTTGCGATGACGTAGAACATGAGATTCTTGCAAGACACGCCCAACTTACAACCGATATCAAATAAGACCACGGGCAGCAAAACACTCAGTCGTGTCAAGGCTTCACGCACACACAGATCCAGGGCTCTCAGCGTATATAAAGCATATAAGGACAATATGTTATAAATGAAACATCGACGACTAAGCGAAGAAGAAAGCAGTGTGGAGAAAAGAGACTCAAAAGTGTTGGAGAGAAAAAAAGAAGAAGAAGAATCTAGGTGCAAATTCAGAAAATAAGGAAAGTAATTATCAGCCCGGAACAAGTGGAATTGAAAAAGCACGTCCAATTGGGCTCAGAATTAAAACACAGAGAATAAAAGACAAGGCAGAACTTCATAAAGACGTTCAAAAATGTTGCCGCTATACACATGCAGAGCGGGTTAGAGATTATGAAAGCAGTGGAATTCGAAAGGCTCAAAAAAAAAAAAAAACACTGACAAATACACATGTGGAGAAAGTTAAAGAATATGAAAGTAGGAAAATTAGAAAGTATAAAAAAAGAAAGTACAGATAGCAGGAGCGCAAACAAACAGAAATTATTGCTAGAAAAAGGGAAAATAATCACCACGAAACCAGGTGTCATTGAAAAAAAAGCAGAACAAAGAGAGGTCAGAAATAAAAGAGAGAGTAGAAAACAAAGTAAAACGTCATAAAGAGGTTAAAAAAACAAGGGGGCCAAACACATGCAGAGCAGGTTAGAGATAATGAAAACTGGAATTCAAAAGACTCGTAGAAACACATGCAGAGTAAGATACAGAATATGAAAGCAGAAAAAACCGACAGTGTCAAAACAAAGAAAGTAAACATCACATTAGCTCAAAAAAAGAGAAATTATTACTCGGAGAAATAACGAAAAGGTGAATAGAGATCGAATATATGGACACAGGTGATATGTCAGAAGTATATAAATATTGTAAAGCTTTGATGTTTAAGTCAGAGAATTTCAAAAACAGAGTTTACCTCACATGCATTTATTGGTTACTTTGCAAAAAAAAAAAAAAATTAACTGCTGATGATGAAGATCGCTTTGTCTGTGCTGAAATTCCAAACAGAGAAACCTATCCTGAATTATGGTACAAAGTCATTAAACACATGTCTCACTGACCTCATTAAAAAGATTCAGCATATTGGGACTCGAAAGATTTCAAATATTGATTTTACAGAAGTTCTGAAATAAAAGTGAAACTAATGAAATGGCAACAATTCAAAGAAAAAAAAAATCTTAAAAGTGTGTATCCGGAAAACCAAAAGTGGGGTTTGGCGAGTGAAGCGAGCAGGGGGCAAAGCCCCCTAGTCTACCTAAAAATGGTGAAGATGCATGACCTCAGAGAACATTGATATCAAACATTTTGGTAAATAATATAATTCAGAGTTCAATTTTTTTTTTTTGGTCGTAGGCAATCATTCATCCACTTAGTTTCTGAACCCACTATTTTCTTGGACAGTCCTGTTTGTAACATGCTGACCATTTCATAAAAGACCACAAAACTCCAGGGTGGAGCTTCGCAATACCTCTTAACAGGACACACGAAACTCCAAAGGGGATAAACTCTCCATAATAAACAATTTGTCATTTGGAATAACCTGCAAAAAAAAAAAAAAAATAAATAAAAAAATGTAACCTTGCAACCCAAGAACAGAACATCTACCTGTTTTATTGAACAGAAGGAAAGGTTTTAGCAGTGCTAATACAATTAAAGGTTTCTCTAACAACCAATTAAACACTTAAAATGACTAACTCATGCTAAACCTGTTAGGACACTGAAGAAATGGTTATCAAAAATGGGGCTTGGGAGGCGTATGTTAAAAATAAACTGAAAATCCCTCATTTCAAGCTGTAATAGCCATTAGCAACATACTGTAACTAATGTCCAAATTCCCATTCCAAGTTGACGTACACTCTAACACCACCATTGGTGCCGTGGCAATTTACAGCCTCAGCAGCTCCCAAACCAGTCCACTAGATTCTGTTTGAATTCTTAACAACATTCAGTTGCCAACATCCCTCCTGAAGACGTCTGTTCTTCCTTTCAGTGTTGCTGCTCTGCATGTATGATGCAGACAATGCAACTTCAGGGAGTATTTGGCATTTTGTTACTTACTGTTTACTGGCATATACTTAAAAGTCAAGGGGTCAGGGGTCAATTAGCTTCCACAGAAGTCACAAGGATTCTCAGACCAAGCAGTGAAAGAGCAGGTAGACAGACATTACTTTTATTTTTTTGCCATTCAGCAATAGTCTGAAATCACGTGTTCCAATAAATGAGGTGTATCAGTACATGGGAAGTGTGAACAGTATTTTTAAGGGGATATTTTAATATGTTAAAAGTGTGATTAACTTTCATGCTCTGTCTTTCTAGGGATCCCTGCTCTCTTCCTTCTTCCGTCACCACCTTCTGATGACCATCTGATCCTAAATGCCACCGGCGCCATGACAGGATTAAAGGAGGTTACCACTGCAGCCACACTGACTATTACTGAAGGCTGAGAAAATTGCTGGCAGGATCCTTTTCTCTGCCCAACTTATAAGCAAAATACTGAACTTTGGGTGGCATTTAACAGCCAGCTTTTAATTTTAAATAGTGCACACCATTCCAAGGTACTTTACAAGTACACAGCAATAGCACAGGAGAATATTTTTTTACTGTTAATGTGCGGTGCAGGCAGGATAAATGATTTGCTTAGGGCCACATACTTAACCAGAGGTGGTAAGTGAACCAGCAATTTTGTTTGTAAAGTGAACTGCTTTGGACACTAGGCCAGAATTAAAGCTAAAGAAATCATTTATATGTAGTAAATACATTTCAATAATTTAAATGATGGGTTTGTAAAAGAAATGACAGAGACAGCTCGTTAAAAAAACAAACAAACAAAAACTAAAATCTACAGACGAGCTGTACTAATGCATGATGGGTAGCAAGGGAAAGCTTGTTAAGATATCTTGGAAAGACAACCCTCAATTATAAACCAATCAATCAAATGGCATTACTGCCAACTGCATGTAAATAAGGGCAGGGGAGGGATGGTCAGCTGTGCCAGTCTTTGTGAATCTCCTTAGCAGTTTAAAAGAGATCCTTATGTGAAGCTGAAACGCAGCTTTTGAGTACAAATGGATACCCATTGATGCAACTTGCTTTTTCGTTGGACCTTCTCGAACAACCTTATCAATTGAGCAACTTCCGTCCAGCAATCACAAACACGTGTTTTGGAAAAGCTTGTAGTTCACAAGGTCTGGAAATGCAAATGTTCTCCCTTATTATCAGAAGCAACACTCATGAACAGGCTTCCCCTATATGTTATACTTTAGGAAAATATACTTATTATTGTAAATAATAAAATTTAGAATTCTGTATTTCCAGCAAAGATAAAACTTTAGAGAAACAAATTGCATCTTTATTTTGACCAAAAGCTTAAATGTGTACCTTTCTTTTTCTGACTTACATTTAAAAATGTAGCAACACAAAATAAAGATCATGCATGATATACAACTGATGTTTGGACTTTTTTTGGCCTTTTTACTTTTTAAGAGTATCTGTACATGTTTGAAGGCTAGTTCTGAGCAATAGGGAAAGATATCCTGGTTCTAATTTTGCTGACATTTACATAGTTTTCTATCCACTAACCTTAAAAATGCCTTTTTACCTAAAAAAAACATCCGGGATAAAAGACATCTGGTTGATACACAGCATTGACTTAAAGGTTTTTTTTTTTAATTTTTTGGTTACACCAGGCAACAGTGATGTGTACTATTATAGGACAGCCAAGAACATTAACACAAAAGAGAGGCTGTCGCTGCAAGAGCGCATTTGTTTAGTGATAACCTTAATTAAGTTATTTAAATCCAGCAGTACAGGTAAGTTACAGCTTGGTTTTAAAGATTACACAAAAGGAAAAAACAACAAGTTGAATATGGAATACAAAGCAGCAGAACACCCAAAGATACTCACAAATAAATTCCCCAGACAGATTACTATGGTTGTCCAACACATTAAAATAAGTTCTAGTAATTAGTTACCTACTTAAATTGCTTAACATAGATAATGGAGAACCAATTTAATCATGCCCAATGTGTAGCAACCACCTGGAAGATGTGACAACCGCCATTCTTGTGCCAGTGTGCTCAGTACATATTAGGTATAATGTGGTGATGGAGTGACAAAGGTAGTTAGCCACTAAGGAACAGGGAATTATTAGGAGCCAGCACAGTACCGACTATGATTGGTAATTACTGTGGAAAGGATGAGCAGGGTGATATAGCGGGTATAGATAGCTACTGCCTCAGCACCCCAGGATTCTGCATCCAAATTCATCTATGGGGAGTGATCCCTATTCACCTGGCATATACTGATATTTTGTGCATTGTGTTTTGTTTAATTCCAAAAAATGTGTGTGTGTGTGTGTTAGGTTAACTAGTGACTAACTGGCAGTGACTGTGGGTACATACTCTTTAAGGATTTGTGCTGCAGCCAAGCATGGGCCCTGACTTGCATGTAATGCTGAGCAGAGTCCTTTCATGACCATAAACTGGACTAAGCATATTTCAAAATAAGAGGATGCTAAAAAGATTCAGCAAGTCAATCGAATCACACTTTGCTCCTGAAAACTGATAATACTGCTAGACATATCCTTCCTGGATCTACCATAAATGCCTCAAATGGATTTAGATATGTTGAATACATATACACACACTAATTCACTCATACTGAATGCTCAAGATTGATTAATTTCCCTGATTAAGGTATAGAAACATAAACAGCAGAAATAATTAACTACACTGAATATTAGCTATGGTGAACAAGAAAAAAAACTTCAATCTTTTATTTCAAAGTTTTATTACTTTTATTTTATTTTATTAAAATCATGGCTGAAAATGCTTCAATGTACCTAGAATGAAATGCAATACTGTTTGGGAGGTTCAAGAGTTGCAAACCATGCTGAAATCAAAAGTATAAATTAATACACACTTTGGTACACAGATCTCTCCATGTACATTAGAACCAGCCATCCATCCATCCATCAATCCATCTCCTTAACCACGCAGGTAGTGCTGCTGCTTTGCAGTAAGGAGAATGTGGGTTCGCTTCCTGGGTCCTCCCTGTGGGGAGAGAGCTTTGAGTAGTGAGAAAAGCACTATATAAATGTAAAGAATTATTATTTAAAGAATTATTAACCTGCTTTACTAAACTGAAACCCATCTCAGCAGCAACTGGTGCAAAGCAGAGACAGGAACACCATATTTAAAGTTCAACACGTTATCTCTGGTGACACATAAGAGCGTCCAATCAATTTAGGAGAAACCATGGCCTGCTCTATCTAGGGAGGAACTGTAATGTTGATAATGGCAGAAAGTCACACCACCTGCTTATTGGATGAGATTAGACATGATGAAATATTAAACAAAAAAAAAAAAAGCTACACACATTATACATTTCAGAATGAAGGTTTTCTTTTTATTTTTAAATAAGCAAATAAGCTTCAGGCATAATAAAACAGTAGATATAATACAGCATCTTACATTTTTCTCAAAAGTGGCATTCAATGCAAACTGCAGTCCTGCATATTTGCTATTCCAGCTACTTTACAAATATCAATGCGGCTAAAATGTTTACTGGGAAACACTGACAGAACCATTTTTAAGCTATTTATTGTATGAAACACAACTGTAACACTGGTCTACATGTCAAGAAATGAAAGTTGGACATTTGGGAGTGCGTGTTTGTGTGTGTGATCAGATGATGCAGCCAACAAAGAGATCAGAATCTACAGACCAACTTAAAGAAAAAATAAAAATCCTGAAAGCAAAACAATAAATTGTGCTTTTTCTGTCATTCACCAAGTTAATGTTATTTTACAGACTATGAACCACCAGTAAAACTGATAAAAATGAAATACTTACCCACAAGTGCACTTAAACATCCTGCAAGTGATTATAGCTCTTTGTGCAATGACTTATATAGAAATTAGGGTTAAATCCTAATTACAGGAATGTTTTCCCAGTTCAGAGACAGACCTTACAAAATGGAAACAAACTGTACAACTGCACTCAATTCTGAAGATAATACTTCACTTATAGCAGATGAAAAACAAATGGAGCAATACTGTCTATCTATATATAATAATACATAGACAGATATTATAGATAAATTTGATTTCAGACCTATTTGCTGTGCTCTGGAATATACCAGTTGGTAGTACTTTATGAATCTCATAGACCATTTTAAGGTTAATTTCAAAAGTCCAAAAAGACATTCTCTTGATAACATCAGTACGTAAAAAGTTAAAGGAAACAAATACACTTCTACTGCAAATCACTCTAATGCAGAGATTAAATACTAAGCCTGTATTCTTTGAGAAGCCTGCCCCACAAATGTACAATTTTCTGGCTTAAAAGTCCTTGGAATTTAATTTAAAAAAAAAAGCACACACAGGAGATAGTTACAGGCGATAACAGAAAGAGCTCTTGAAGCATTACATTGTACAAAAGCATAGATGTACAAAGCAGCAGACTTTAAAAAAGGAACTGCAATATGCAAGTGATTACCAAAGCACAGGTTAAAGAAACCAAAAACATAGCTGCTCGTTTGTCTCTTAATTCTTTATAATTCGATTTAAAAAAAAAAAAAAAAAACTTATTAATTGTGCATATTGTATTCAAAATCATCTTTTTGCATAAACGTATAGAGAAACCACCGATGCCCTGCAAATTATGCTAGCATTGGAAAAAAAAAATACAACCATGCTGGTTTTGGCAAAAAATTAAATAGAAAAGACGGAAGAGTAGGAACATTTTTCTCTTGCTTGTGTGCCTCTACTTCCCTGCTACGATAGTGAAAAGAAACTTTAATAATTTTTCATATAAATAGTATGAATATTCACTCTAAATTATAACATTCTAAAAAGAGTCATATTCATCAATGCAATTCAGTAAGAGAATATAAGAGAAACAATCAGCTATTTCCACATTTTTTCTGTTACTATAGGAGAGATCAAGCAACCTTGCATTATCATTGACTTTGCATTTTATCATTGAGAAAAGATATATTTTGCTTAGTTAAACAAAAATATTCAAACTGGTGGAAGGCCAATTTCCTCCCAAATAGGATAACCTGCAAATACACACTTAAAATCGGTTTCGGAACACTTTGGTCAAAATGCATAGTAAAGTAATACATTTTAAAATGGCAGAATTTGGCAGACAACAAACTGGGAAACAATAGGATTTCTTCATTAAACAAATTGGAAAATTGCTTAAAACATGGCACCTGCACACGTTGGCAAATTATCACGTTCGACAATGAATTTACATTTTATATACATATTTTCGTAATTAACAAAAATGGTTGCTTTATCATTTGATTAAAAAAGTAGAACAAAAGGCATTCTGTAATGCGCAATTGAGAAAAAGAATTAAAAGATTCTGCATGCAGCTTGTGTTAACATTTGGTCTTTGTATTTAAAATACTAAAACAGCAGCAACTTTCCTTTGCTGTCAAAAATAGTGATATTCAGGCTATTTTCATGCTTCATTCCAAAAGAACACCTAGAACAAAGGATTTCATTTTCCTATCTAATTAAACAATCTTTCAAGATCTTTCCAGAAGAACCGTTATAATTTTTTGCACTTCTGTGAAATACTGATTGGCTCTGGTTGGAGGGGTAAGTTCACAAAATTAGGTAACAAGTAGGAGAAATTAACTGCTACCTATAAACTGAAAAAAAAAAACCAAACAAACTGGCAGTCATATTACATTAAAACACATATAACGTTTTGGCAGGACTGTACAACTGCTTAAACATATGTGACATCCCAATGATAGCGAAGTGAGGTTCCATCCAAATACTGACAGGGTTCCTGAGTGTTCTAGGTATGAGGGAACTGGGGCTAGCAGTATTAGCCCTCTTCAGAAATGATCCTACTAAAATGTTCCATCTTCATTTTCTCCAAAAAAAACTTCAGTAAAGGCCGCACTCTTTCAAATTGTTTTTGATGATCACATCTGTCACAGCATCAAACACAAACTGCACATTTTTTGTGTCTGTAGCACACGTAAAGTGTGTGTAGATCTCCTTTATATCCTTCCTTCTGTTGAGATCTTCAAATTGGCATTGGATATATGCCGCTGCCTCTTCATATGTGTTAGACCCTAAAAATGAAAAAGCACAAAGGTTCTATATTTATTTATCACATAATAAACATATAAAAAGTAAGGTGAAGAGAGGATGTTACAAGACTATTTACATATTGCTTTGAAATACAGAAATACATTGTATGCATTATTATATAATATATAGGTCTTGGGCTTTACGGTCTGTTTTATAAGGAGTGTATTTTTCTGAAACACAAACGTTTATATAAAGTCACTGAGCAAATTACTAGAAGCACCTGTACACCTGCAATTATCTAATCAGCCAACGATATGGTGGCACTGCAATGTATAAAATCATACAGATGCAGGTCAAAGGTCTCAGTGATTTCACTCATGGCATGCTTGTTAGTGCGTTAGTGCCAGGTGGGCTGGTTTGAATATTTCTGTAAATGCTAATCTCTTGGGATTGTCGCGCACTACAATCCCTAGAGAGTTTACTCAGAAAGGTGCAAAGAAATTCAGTGAGCACTGGTTCTGTGGATGAAACTGTCTGCTGATGACAGAAGTCACAGGAAAATGGCAAGACTGGTTCAAGCTGAGAGAAACACAGGGTAACATTAGATAATCTCTGCTGTGTTGAGCAGAAAAGCATCTCAGAATGCATAACACGTCGAACCTTGAGGAAGAAGGGCTACAACAGCAGAAGACCATGTGAGGTTCCCTTCCTATCAACCAAGGACAGAAAGCTGAAGATGCCTATTTGAGTACTGTTGCTAACCATGTGCATCCCTACATGGCCATAGTTTACTCCTCTTCAAATAGTTATTTCAAGAATGATAATGCAACATGTCACAAAGTAAATGTCGTTTTAAACTGGTTTTACGAACATGACAATGAGTTCAGTGCTTTTCAGTGGCCTTCCTAGTCACCAGATCTGAAATCTAACCGAACACTTTTAGGATGTGGTAGAACAGGAGATTCCCAGAATGAATGTATAGCTAACAAATGTGCAGAAACTGCATAATGCATTCATATCAAGATGGACCAGGATCTCAAAAGAAATATTTCCAACTTCTTGTGGAATGTCTGTGAAAGCAAACGTGGCTTTAGTACAACCTGGAGATGTCTGTGTAATTTAAAGAGCTAATTTTTCTTAATCTAGCTGAGGCAATTCTGTAAGAGTTTCTGCTACTTTCATAATACAGCCTTGGTCTGGTGCTTTGTTATTTGGGACCACCGTAGGTAACACTGCCCTTTTGTTCTTGCTTTCACAGACATTGATGTGGTGTGGCTCCAGAACTTGCCTATACCATCTCTCTCACATAGTAATGCTGCATGTTATCCCACCATTTAAAAAGAGTAGTAAAGCATCTACTTTTCTCACTAGCTGTGTTTTTTAAAACTATGGCTTGATAGATATTTTTATTAAGTGACATTAGTAAAAATCGGACAAACAAGAATTTTCCCTGTCTTTGTTACCCGTTGACCTATGTTATTTTAAGTTAATTATAAGGTAAAAGTTAAAAAAAAGTCCCCATTGCACCCCAGAAATCAATGCATTAAAATGCTTTGTTTATTTCTGTCAATTTATTTAGTTGATGGTTCAAATGAAGAACAGATCCACAAGTCCTCTTTCTCTAAGGTACTCTCAACTTTGCCCACAATGTTTTGTAAAATTGACTTTTCTTGCTAGACTTTCAAATACTTGTCTTTATTCAGCTTCTCTCTTTGCATCTGTTCTCTCTGACAGTATGATGTCATTGCCTGTCAGCTTCTCTCCATACCTTTTTGCAAAAACCCTTGGTTAAAATACATACAATTAAAAGTAATTATCTACAGCATAGTCTTAGTCACAGTTTATTTACCTCTTATCTTAAAATAAATAAATGATTATGAAGGGTCTTATTAAAACAATAACAAATGAACAAAAACAAAATAACCCTCAATTTTAATCCCCTCCTCATGAGAAGAACAGTATTTATCTACTGTCTGGGAGCATTTCCATGCATTATTAATTCTGCATACATTTGCCTGTAATTTAGCATTTAAATGAAGTCCCCCAGTTGAGGGAAATCTATGGATTCTTTTCATGTCATGTGTAGACATTTTCTTGAACCATCAGACAGGTTTGTATTTGTATTGGTAACAGGATGCTCACTTTGATAATTATGACAGTAATCTTGGTGATCACAACCTTAAGATGCAGCAGACACACAAATAAAAAACAAAACTTCACAGCGCATGGAGTCGTTATCTGCAAGAATCAAGAAGCTTGAAAGGGCTGTTTGCAAGCTAACGGTAAGGGATGGGGATCAAGCAGGTTTCCGTGTAGCGAGTTTTTCTGTGGAGAAAACAGCAATTTGCACGATGGTGCATTTTTCTGCAGCTTTGTAGGGAAAATGTGCAGCATATCAAACTTAAAAAGAGGAAAACAAAATCCCACAAAGTACACCCCTATAATGATGTAAAAGAGAGGCAGCAAAAAAAAAAAAAAAAAAAAAAAAAAAAAAAAAAATGATTTTACCGGAGTGCAGGTGATTACTTGCTTTATGCAGCTGGAATTATGGGACAGGTAAACACAGAATAAGGCTTTGGGGAGCAATATTACCAATTTTCTAACCCCAAACCACCCCCGTTCCCCACACCCCCAATATTATTTTGGGATTTACTTGAAATCTAAGTTTTTCTGCAAATTGAAACTTGGCTGGTTTTCTCATCACTAGTGGTAGGTACCACGGTTATACCACCTAAAATATTCTAAAACAAGTGGAAAAACTAAACAATTAATTTTGTCCACAGCCAATAAAATGTGTCATTTTGCTTGACTTCTCATTTTGTCCACAGCACAGTTGTTTCTTTTGCTAACATTTATATATTGTTTCAACATTCTGACAGTAAAGAAACCAAATAAGCAGAAAAACAAAAGTGTTTGCCCCCACCTGTATATTCTGGATAGCATATGGTCAATGGACTTTGGCGAATCTTTTCTTCAAACAAGTCCTTCTTATTAAGGAACAGAATAATTGAGGTTTCTGTGAACCACTTATTGTTGCAAATGCTATCAAACAGCTTCATGCTCTCATGCATACGATTCTGAGAGAGAAAGACAGACACAGATTCAGTTTTATAAATAGTACAACTGAACAGAGTATAAAAATGGTGAGAACAGCTATTTTAATCTCATATTCTTACTTGGAAATTATCTTTTAATCATAAAAGAGAGAAAGGGAGATAAGATTCAGTTTTATAGAAAGCACTTCTTTAATGTACAGTACAAGTAACCTAAAACATTTCAGCATATTGACATGTGTAGACACCATAACAGGAAAAAGAAACTAAAAAAAAAATATCCGAACAGAAACCTTAAACATGCACTTTAGTTTGGTATACCTCTTAATTAAACATTACACTTTCAAAAACCAAGAGCAAATATAAAATGTAAAGACAGTAGATGGTATGTAATATTACCAGAAGTTTTCCATTGGTACACAGTAAACCGAGAGTGAGAGTTGAGTATATAATCTGTTTCTATTTTATATAACTCCCTTAACACTAGAATCTCTGAAGCCTAAGAAAAGTTGTAATGCCAGGCCACCTTAAATTCCTTCGCACCTCTTCATCAGTGTCTTTGTTTTGCAAATAAGTCAATAAGCACAAGCAGCAAGTAGCCTGCTATCCCATCCCCCAACCGATGCAAAATTCTCAGAGGTCAAGTCTGTTTATCTGGGTGTAAGGTGCCTGGAATTGTATTGAGTATCAGAGTAAATATAATACATTGTTATTTGGAATACATACATTTCATGTGTGTTCTGTGTCTACAACGATCTGGGTAAATTTAGGATGACAGGAAATGCGAGGCAAGAAATGTTGAACACATAACTCAAAGAGAAACTTTTTTCATGTTATAATAATAACTGATAAAATGTTGACGTGAAATTTATGTATAATGTGTAAAGACTGAAGTTCAAATATCAAATTAATACTTTTACAAAAGGTATAACAAAACAAGTGTGCCTTTATTCAAGAATATAACCAAAGAAAAATAAATTATTCAATTTACAATATATAAAAACCAAAGCCCATTTATCAATCGCATGGGTGGGTTAGAGGCAAGAATGGCTGCTTCTAAATCAAGAGGTTGTAAGTTTGATTCTGGGTCTTCCCCACATTTTCATTTTGAGTAGTTAGCTGCTATTATTATTACTATTATATAGTAAAAACATACATTTGATCTGAGCTTTTAACACCCATTGTTAATTTTTGCTACTTGTAAAAGTCAGTGTTTTTTTTTTTTTTTATAATTTGGTTTTATTCTCACAGTCACATTCATGTGGTAAAACGAACTTGCCTCTCCCTCTGAACTGATGCAGTTTATCTCCATTCTTTTCATAAGAGCAGTGATGGCCACAGTTGTTGCGGTGGTTGATGCCTGGTCAGAACTACAGTATTTGTTGTACCGGCAATCAAAGATACGGTGACTGCTATCAGACTATCATATGGTATTTGCGCTTTGACAACAAAGATACCCATGCAGAATGTGTGAAAAATGGCAGATTTGCACATGCATGTGTAATGCTACTTCTTATTTAGAAAATGATCCTAGTTGTCCCACGGGAGAAAGACTTTGAGACTGTGGTCATAAAGCCATTTCTGGACAAAGGCAGAACCGTAACAACAGACAACTTCTTCATGTTGCTTTCGCTGGCTAACAGGCTGCTGCACTGCAACACAACTCTGAATAATTTCTTTTTCTTTGGTTATATTCTTGAACTAGCAGAATACCCGCGCTTCGCAGCGGAGAAGTAGTGTGTTAAAGAAGGTATGAAAAAGAAAAGGAAAAATTTAAAAAA
>JANRMT010027041.1:87284574-87316106 GCA_026402145.1 Polypterus bichir lapradei
TTCACATCCAGCTTTTGAGAGTTTAAACATTTCTAAACATCAAAGTGTCCACTACTGAAATCGTCACCTGTGAATCTAAGATGTTTAAGAGGCATTGGCGGTTGTCCAAAGGTGTAAAATATTTGGCCATTTCGGTACACTTAAGCATTTCACTCTTCTAGTGCTCCTGTGTAGTATAATTATCTCCTGTACCGTCATCAGTCCACACCTTGAACCTGTCCCAGTCATTCAATACATAAGACACAATGTTCCTCCGGATATCAAGAGTGAGCCTGATATGGCCGTGCAATATGTAACAAAGAGAATGGAAAAGGCAGGTGCCATCTCCGGGCATGGAAACCACTTGGTAAGTGACAGTTCTTTGATCGATGGTGATCACCTCGATAGACATGTTAATGGTGGTACGGTTGGAATGATAAAGGAAATGGGTACCTGAACAATGTAAAGTAAGTCTAAAATACCTACACAATAACTATAATCGTAATAAATGAACAATAAAACAGCGGAGAAGCCGTGGATTAAATAAAAAGGCTGTAGTTATCAGCAGGGAGACGTGAATACCGTGGCGAAGCAAGGAAGGGAATGTAGAGACTGGAGCGACAGACGGCCTTATATAGGCAGGCAGCCAACAACATGGGAGGCATTGGGATGGGGGACCCAACGCCGCCTCACACGGTTACCGAGCTGCAGGCTATGGACGTATATATGTACGGAAGTAGGATTCAGTTAGCGTTGGGAACCCGCGTACCAAATTTCTTGAAGATGGGCCCATAAGTAACAAAGACCGTTGAAAAGTTCAATATGACGGCCGACAGTGGCATCATATCACCGAAATAAGTACGCACATTGGTTTTGGTTAGCGCAGGGAAGCCGCCTACCAAATTTCGTGAAGATGGTGCCATAAATAAGAAAGTTCAACATGGCGGACGTTGTCGACCGTTATGACCGTTACGTGTAGAATTTCGAAATGAAACCTGCTTAACTTTTGTAAGTGAGCTGTAAGGAATAAGCCTGCCAAATTTCAGCCTTCTACCTACACGGGAAGTTGGAGAATTAGTGATGAGTGAGTCAGTCAGTCAGTCAGTGAGGGCTTTGCCTTTTATTAGTATAGATATATTTCCTTTTAAGAAAAATAAGAATGTCAACACATTGCATAAAGCTGAGACCTCTTTGCTGTAGCAGTATCCCATCATTCACTGGCTACAGATATAGCAAGACAAGACATTGTTTAAGCAGAGAAGCAAGAATTTGACTGCTTTCTCACCACACTATGTTAGAGGTTTACTGCTTTGATCAATAAAGATACACCAATGTATTGGCCATGGTTTTCAAGAACAACAGTAAGTACAGCTTGCTGCTGCCAGTAGTGTTTTGAATATATCATTACATCTATTAAAATACAATGGTAAGTTTGTGCATTGCTGGTTCCAATACAGCACATTTTAAAAACAGGCTTGTGGATGCAATGGTGAATTCAAGAAACAATGCTGCAATTCCCTGTGCTCATCTGAGGATTTAAGTGTGGGTATGAAACATTTAATCTGAAGTCCCAGCCAAGTTTTATTGACTAATGTCTATGTTGCATGGTGAAAACTTTCAAATTCACATTACACAGATGGATAGCAATGATTCTGCCAAAGTGCATTCCATTTGTCTTGTTACGCTTTAGTTCCAGTTTTTTAAACAGATTTTCAAATTCCCTGCTTTAGACAAAAGATGTTTGTGCTTGACTTTATGTTTTAATTTTAGTCATGTGGTAATGTGACACAAAATATTATATAAAGCCACATTTCTTATTGGCAGATTATATGCAGCAAAGTACAGTCTCATGACTACTGAAAAGTGAGGTGGAAAAAAAAAAAAAACAAAAAAAAAAAAAAAACCCAACCAAAATGAGCTAGAAAAAAAAAACAAAAAAAACTTGTAAATCAAGCCACTTAACTTAAGGCCGGAATTCTACTTCATGCGACACACCAGCAGAAGCTACTGATACTCATGCATTGTACTGTTTATACTTACATGCGTACTTTACATAAATCTGGAAGATTCCACCAGGTGGCAGTGCGAGATATCATCACAGTAAGAAAATGTTTGGTTTCACTGTGTTGTGAATTGCCTGAAATATCCATTAAACTCTGAGGACACCTTGCCACAGTATCTCTAAAAGGGATGTTTAATGTATGCACCCATCAATCCAGGGATGCTCCCATTCCAGCAAGCAACAGGCGTGAGACAGAAACAATCACTGGACGGGGCATCATGTCATTGCAAGGTGAACACAAGCATACACATACACTATCACCATTTTAGCGTCACCAAATCCTCAAACCTTCATGTTTTTGGAAGGAAACTAGAGGACACTGTGGAAACCCACCAGGAAAACATGCAAACTCCAGGCAGGGAACACAAGGGACTTGACTCCCTGTGAGGAAGCAGTGCTAACGCTCTGCCACCATGCCACCCTCACATGTGTAATTATTAACAATATTCATTATTGTAATTAAAAACTTCACTAAAATGTAACATACTGTACATGCTTTAGTGCATTTCATCATGAAAGTGCTATCAAGAATAAATCTAAGGACTGTAAAGTGCAGAAAGCTGGAACATCATAAATGTAATGTGTTCTGTGTGGTGATTGCTGCTGTCAGTTTAGGAGGAAGCCCCTCCCAGAAGCACTAATCGATTAACAACTGGGAAGGTTTTAAAATGATGTTAACAATAGTCTACTTTAATGATAAAGTAAACTGCAAGGTTAAAGTGGACATTTCGAGATTAAAGTTGAAATTTCCACTTCATTCACAAAATAGACTTTTACAACGTGTTCTTAATTTTTTTCTCTGTGGCTCAAATATATTGCCACACATTCTGATGCTCATGTGAAGGTGCAGGAAAAAAAAAGATGGCACAGAAGATGGTATATGAGACTTTTAAAATGTATCATGTTATTACATTGGGGAATATGAGACTCTTGAATGAAAAAGCACCACAAATGCATTTGTATCCTGGCATTTTGCTTCACCACATCAAACATCGAAGCACACACATCGATCCCGGTGGTTCCTCAAAGAAGCTTTCTGTCACATATACAGTAGATACTAAACAGAGACTCTGATGTCACATTTCAACTTGATCACACTGTGCCCCCCGTCTTTTTGCTGGTACTGCAAATCGCGCATGCGTCATGTTAATTTCTGAGGATTTGTTCAGAGGACGCGTCAAATGAATGCTGGGAACACGTGGCAGCCATGATGCGTGCACGTATGTGTTCTGAGCATGAAGTATAAACCAGCCCTAATGGGTGTGATACTGTTTCTCACTAATGTGCTGTAACAATCAGTCATGGTTAAAAGAACTGCCAAACTGATGTTTTCAAACTGAAAAGATGAAATTGAAGTATCACAGGCTAAATTTTTTGACCTGACAATTTAAACTAAAACAAATACCATAATGCTCCTGGCAACATGATATGCCAAGATGGATCCTCCAGAACATATATTGTGTGGCTATAAATTGGCTACAAAAGACTGTGAGCTACTGTATGTTAATCTTTAACTGGTTAAAACAAAGTCACATAGCAAAAAACATCTTTCAATGGTATTAATTCATGACTTTGAAACTGGAAAATTTGACAATTGATTTTATCCAGTTGGCTGAATATCACTATGAGTGATAAAATTTACTTATTATACCATTTTTCCTAAAAGTCAAAGTTTTCAAGTGTTTTATTTCTTTTTTTTTTTTTTTTATAGAAATAAGTAACAGAAAGGTATTTTTACTTTTTTCCTATTCTGTAGTGCATTATGGCACCTCTATTAGTGTTACAAAAGGCTAAAATGCACTTCCAACAAGACTTTAGCACTGGGAGGTTTAAAATGTTGTGTTCACTATAATTTTGGTACTTCATTCTGGATAGCCATTTTGTATTTGCCTGCATCCCAGTATAAGGCGCCTGCTTGCTTCATTCAGAATTGGTGCAGTCTTTCAATCACACCGACTAATTTAATGTCTATTAGATCATAGAACATATCTGTATGAAGAAGAGTAAATCAAGGAGGAACTCCAGCAGATTTAAAATTAGAAAGATAAAGAAGAGAAAGACAGAATTTGAGAGACAAACAGAATATGTAGTCTGAAGCTACAAAAAGGCATCAGACAACTGGTGAAAATGGAAATTGTTCTTTGAAAATGAAACGTTTGCTACCTTAATGTGCACATATTTGCCAAGTGTTTAAACTTTTGTTCTCTATTTTGACTGCTGTCATTTGGAATCCATATTAAACTGCAAACACTGGCACAGTATTTTCTTTTGAATTGTATACAAATGTTTTGCTTTAGAACACAATTTCCCATTCAAAATTAATGTACACAATAATTATAAAACAAATAACTGACTTTAACAATATTAAACTTATCTTTTAACACCAAGGTAAAGATAATGGAATTAACTTGTAGCATCTTTAAACAAAAGTGATATCAGAATGTGAAATACTGCATTGTTCTGTTCAAACTAGACAACTGCTTCTAGACCCAACAACTATTTTGACAAAGAGCATAGAAACCACTTTCCAATGCCACAGTGTAGCAGATGTCTTATGTTTGTTAAATGCAACATCACCAACTTGTGATAGTTTAAAACTCTCATTGAGCATATGCTAATCTATAGTCATTAATTTTCACTTTGTCATATGCATTAAACTTTATCTTGACAACTACAGCACTACCTGTGTACTGGGATACATGGGAATATAAATAAATGCAATTCTAAAACTGGATAGGTTTCTCAAGGTTAAAGACAAGAAAAGCTATACATTAGTTAAAAAAATACATTAAGGATAAATCCATTCTCATCTGCTGCTGAAATCATTCAATATTTTTTCAAATATGATTTTATAGTATGAACTTAAATACTATATTTAATATTTTCAAATATTAGAATGCCCAAAGACTAGTTACTGAACTAAATATTCAATCCTTCAGTAAAAAATGTTATATTAAGTAAAAGATACACATTAATGGCACTGGCTCCTTAAAGCTACTCACCATTTCTTCGTCCTCTGCCAAAACAAGGTCATAGTCGCTGAGAGCAACACAGAATATTATGGCTGTCACACCTTCAAAGCAATGAATCCATTTTTTTCTCTCGGACCTTTGACCTCCAACATCAAACATTCTGAAAAGACAAGACACTTCAAATAAACTAATTTTTATTTTCATGTTTAATATATAAAATTAATAAAATACTTTGATAAATTAATTGAAGTATTAAATATACTTTCAATTGCAGTATAGCTAGTTAAAAATATACATTCATAACCTAAAAACAGATTACTAGCCATTACAATTTAAAATACAATAAAATCAATTACAATGTGTTAATGGCTATATCTAAATGGTAATGATAAAATATTTCTATTTTTGCTACTGTATTATATCTGCAAACTTGTGCAAGCACTCGGAGCCTAAAGCTAATGAAGAGCACACTAATAAATAAATTGAACTGATAAAAGTACCCTGTAGCGGACTATTCAGCCTTCATGGTTGGTTTCTGCTTTAACTTAGGTAATGGTTTCAACATATGTGCAGAATATATAGCACGACTGAAGTTCCACCTGTACAAGTACAGTACAGCACATAAAATAAATTCTCCCCTAAAAAGGAGAAAAAAATAAAAACACTTGATAATGAACAAACTTTCTACTGAACTGAAATACAGGTATTGAAAATTGTAAAACACACCATACATCAAAACATGATTCTATAACAACATTCTTTAAATTATGAATAAATGACATAAAAAATATTGACATAAAAATTTTCTGATCAATAATATTCCAGTAGTCCCCTCCTATTAACAATGAACAATTGACAATAGGTTGTTTGGACACCTGATTTAATAACAAAGTCACAGTTCAAACAACTAAGTTGGTTTTGCAAATTAAGATATTTTCCATGCTTTCAGTGTATCTGTCGGTGTTCACAAAGATAGCATTGTAACAATAAAAGACTGATCTGATTGTTTTGTTCTTCTTCTTCTTCCCTAAAATATATTTTTAGTTTGGGGGGTGTTGAGGTTAGTACTGAACAGGTCCAAGTTTCAAGTCCTGGCTCAGACGGTTTAGGCAGAGACTGCATTAAACCAGTTTCATGAATGTTTTACCCAAGTTTGCCAATCTCCTATGGTACCCAAAAGTGTGTTTAATAAGTGAGTTCAATCTGGCCCAGAGCGTGTTTTTTTAATTTTTCCTTGCAATGGAGCAGCACACCATTCTTTAGTTAGTTAGTTTCTGCCCTGTGTTGATACTATAGAGTGAGGGTGTCAAACTCCAGTCCTGGAGGTCCACAGTGGCTGCAGGTTTTCATTCTAACTATCTTCTTCATTAGTGACCAGTTTTTGCTGTTAATTAACTTCTTTTGCTTTAGTTTTAATTAACTTGACTCAGGCCCTTAGTTGTCTCTTTTTCCTTTATTAGCAGCCAAACAATAAATGAGACACAAAACAAGCTGCCACATGACCAGCTCACCTGTGCCCATCACATAATATCTGAAAATAAAGAGAGATGATGGTCTTGGCAAGGTTGATCTCTCAGGTCACCAAACATTTTGACGGTGTTCTTAGAAAAAACAGAAAATCAGTTTTATAAATGTCTGCTGTGGCAGAATGAGAGCAGCAACAAGTCATGGAATTAAGTAATGGGTTTAATTAACAGCAAGAATAATCAGCTTCTCATTAAGAGATTGGTTGGAGTTTGAAATCCCAATTTAGCTGGTCATCTTTAGGCTCGTTTGACATCTCATTTCTATTTGGCTATCATTTAATTAAGAAAGAAATAAATTTAGAGGACTGAATCCTTAAAAACAAAGCTACTAAAATGAAGGGAAAAGAAGTTACTTAGCAGTGAAAACTGGTCACTGATTAGGAAAAAGGTTAGAATGAACTTCCGCAGCTACTGCGGCCCTCCAGGCCCGGAGTTCGACACCCCAGCTATAGAGGTAGACCCTGGCTCCAAATGTCTCTGTAACAGAAAAGGAGGAACAGAAAGAGGGTAAAGGATATAATCTCTTCTTCTTTCGGCTGCTCCCGTTAGGGGTTGCCACAGTGGATCATCTTCCTCCATATCTTTCTGTCCTCTACATCTTGTTCTGTTACACCCCTCACCTGCATGTAATCTCTCACCATATCCATAAACATTCTCTTAGGCCTTCCTCTTTTTCTCTTGTCTAGCAGCTCTATACTTAGCATATTTCTCCCAATCTCAAATACCTCCATGTTTCCACAGGTATGTCATCTGGATCAATGGCTTTTCCATTCTTCATCCTCTTCATAGCTGCCCTTACTTCCTCTGTAGCTGCCCGCTACACTTCCTAATTCATTATCTCCACAGCATCCAACCTCTTCTCTCTCTCGTTCTCTTCATTCATAAGCCTCTCAAAGTACTCTTTCCATCTGCTAGTTTCCATCTTTATCCTTTATTACCCTAACCTGCTGCACATCTTTCCCAGCTTGGTCCCTCTGTCTAGCCAAGCGGTACAGGTCCTTTACTCCCTCGTTAGTGTCCAACCTCTCATACAACTCATCATGCGCTTTTTCTTTAGCCTTCGCCACCTCTCTCTTCACCTTGTGCCTTATCTCCTTGTACTCTTGTCTACTTTCTGCATCTCTGACTATCCAACTTCTTCTTTGCCATCCTCTTCCTCTGTATACTCTCCTGTACTTCCCCATTCCACCACCAGGTTTCCTTTTCCTCCTTCCTCTATCCAGATGTCACACCAAGCACCCTTCTTGCTGTCACCCTTACTACATCTGCTGCAGTTGCCCAGCTGTCTGGTAATTCTTCACTACCACCCAGTGCCTGTCTCACCTTCTCCCTAAACTCAACCTTGCAGTCTTCCTTGTTCAACTTCCACCATTTGATCCTTGGCTCTGCCCTCACTCTCTTCCTCTTCTTGATCTCCAACGTCATCCTACAGAACACCATCCTATGCTGCTTAACTACAATTTCTCCTGCCACTACTTTGCAGTCTTCCATCTCCTTCAGATTGACTCTTCTGCATAGGATGTAATCTACCTGTGTGCATCTTCCTCCACTCTTTTACATCTCCCTATATTCCTCCCTCTTCTTAAAATACGTATTCACCACAGCCATGTCCGTCCTTTTGGCAAAATCTACTATCCTCTGACCTTCTTCATTCCACTCCTTGACACCATACCTACCCATCACCAACATGTCCATTGAAATCCACTCCAATCACCACTTTCTGTCCCTTGGGGTACACTGTTCATCACTTCATTCAACTCACTCCAAAAATCATCTTTCTCATCCATTGCACACCCAAATTGCAGGGCATACGCACTAACAACATTCATCATCACACCTCCAATTTCCAGCTTCATAATCATTACTCTGTCCGACAGTCTTTTCACCTCCAGAACACTCTTGACATACTGTTCCTTCAGAGTAAGTCTTACTACATTTCTCCTCCTATGCTCACCATAATAGAACAATTTGAATCCACCTCCGATCCACTAGGCCTTACTCCCCTTCCATTTAATCTCTTGCATGCACAATATATCAACCTTCCTTCTCTCCATCATATTGGCTAACTCTCTCCCCCTACCAGTCATACTGCCAACATTCAAAGTTCCTACCCTCAGTTCCACTCTCTTTACCTTCCTCCTCTCCTCCTGCCTCCGGACATGTCTCCCCCCTCTTCTTCTTCGACCAACAGTAGCTCAATTTCCGCCACCACCCTGTTGACTAGTGGTGCAACGGATCACTGTTGATCCGTGATCCGAACCGATTCCTGTCCACAGTTCGGTACGCACGTGATCCGAAGATCCGAGAAAAAAAAAGTTCCATGGTATTGTGCGCGTGTCTCTCGCACTGAACTGCAATTAAACTTCTCTCACGTACTAACTCGGTAGCTCTCGCGCACTAACTTTGTCTCTCTCGCGCACTAATTCAACATCTCTCACGCATTTTCGCTCGACTTTTGTCCGGTTTGCCGCTTCATATGCATGGTCATGCACAGCAGTAGCAGTTTTAGCAGAGGTGCTCGACAAACCTCCAGCATCATTAAAAAAAAAAGTTTTAATCAGTAATATAACTTTCCCTGCAGCGTCAATATGCAGCACCAACAGGAGCAGACACATCTCCTTAAAAGTAGTCGGCAATGGCGGAGCTTTTTGGCAAGGCTTTTGCTGACACCATCAAAGAGGAGGTGGTATCCTATGAGGCAGCAAGTGGCATTCCAGTCGATGGTGATCCAACGAAAAGCAACGAATGTAAATACCCTCACCTTGCCACAATGGCAAGACACCATCTTGCTGTGCCTGGCACTTCAGTGCCTAGCGAGAGGGTGTTCTCAACAGCAGGGGACATAGTTACAACAAAGAGATCTACACTTTCCCCAGAAAATGTAGACATCCGCATGTTTTTGAAAAAAAAAATTGAAATTATAAGCCCAGGTCTGCTTTGCTTTCTTTCTTCTTTTTTGATGATGTAGACATAAGCTAGTTTTTATTTCTCTCTCCATGTTCAAAGTAAGAAGCAATGATGCCTTAAATTGCATTTAAAAGTTGTTTTTCTATTGTGTCCACATTAAAGGAAATAGTTATCATGCCCTATATTGCAACTTAATTTGTATTTATATAATTGAGTGGAATGAGTCTTGAGTTGAATGTTTTTTAATGGGCAAAAAATACTTAATTAAATAAATGGAGAGTTAAATTTGTCTTGTCTTTTTTTTTTTTTTTTTTGCTGATCCGAAAATCGATCCGATCCATGACTTAAAACCGTGATCCGATCTGAACCGTGAGTTTTTTGATCCATTGCACCACTACTGTTGATTATCAGTAATGGTGGTGGTCGTTGTTAACCCGGGGCTCGACCGATCTGGTATGGAAATTTGTATTGTTGTCTGCATATTGATTTGGCAAAATTATACACCGGATGCCCTTCCTGACATAACCCTCTCGATTTATCCGGGCTTGGGACCGGTACGAAGAAACACTACTACTAATCTACTTTAAGTTGTGTTAAGTTGAGATGCAGTCTGCTTTGTAAAGTATAATGTGATAATGACCACTGTGATAATTCAGATATAAAAATAAAGACTGACTATAAAGGAAAAGCATGTATACATTAATGTACCCCTGTAACATAAGTGATTTCAGAAATGAGATAGGCAACAGCATAGGTATGGAATAAAAAGAATGAAAATTAAATCACAGGTAAACAATTCAACAGCAATAAAAATATCATTGGGTATGAAACAGAGTTGGGCATCTGTCTCTCAGACAATATGAGGATGAGGGACAACACAGTGACTTTATCTACAAAGGCAGAGACAGGAATGATGTGGTGATCACGAAAATGTTATGATGTAAGAAAAAACTATCAATCTAACAAATAATATTACAAGACACAGAATTTTAAAATTACATATATTCAAATATTTATCATAAAACAAAATAATTCATCCATCCATTATCCAACCCGCTACATCCTAACTACAGGGTCACGGGGGTCTGCTGGAACCAATCCCAGCCAACAAAGGGCACAAGGCAGGAAACAAACCCCGGGCAAGGCGCCAGCCCACCGCAGGGCACATACACACACCAAGCACACATTAGGGACAATTTAGAATCGTCAATCCACCTAACCTGCATGTCTTTGGACTGTGGGAGGAAACCGGAGTACCCAGAGGAAACCCACGCAGACACGGGGAGAATATGCAAACTCCACGCAGGGAGGACCCGGGAAGCGAACCCGGGTCTCAAAATAATTCAGTTTAAACTTTAAATTACTTAAATTTTCAAAATAAAATTACAGAAATGCTGGCTTTAGGTTTTCACTTGTTATTGTAGTACAACAAGCATGTTATTAAGAAACTGGAAACAACTAGCTAAGACATTTAACATTAGGATTTCAATCTGATTGAGCCAAGTGCCACTGCTTTTGCTGTGACTCAATTTCAGGTTAAAAATTAGATACTGTAGTTTTAAAAGGTTGTGTGCATCCACTTATTTATTTATTCTGTACATTCCTTACTCTGGGCTTTTTCTAATCATGGTGATAGCAAAATGATGCCTGTAAAACACATTCCAATAAACAAAGAATTACTTTTGTTCCCAAATCTGAATTTCAGCATTAATCTACAATGAGCCATACTAAAAGACGATTATTCTTATATTAGGACAAACCACCAAAAAGAAAAGACTGTTAAGCACTGACACCTTTCCAAAACATGCTTTCAACTCCATTCTTGTTATCATCACACAGATTTCTAAAGAAAATAAAAATGAGGCAAACTAAATATGGATAACATAGTGCAAAGGTCTGCATGACACAATTCAAGTATGTAAACCTGTAAATGCATTTAAAGTTTATATATAAAGTTACAGGAAAAAAAGAAAATAATTACACAGATGAACATTCCAATATAGGATTTAGGACTGAAAGTATTATGCAATATCTGAAAACAAAGCATAAAAGTAAACTAAATAAATCTTTTTTGTAACCATGTTTTCTCCACTGCTAGTTAAGGCAAGCCAGAGTCTAGTCCAGTGGAATGGGGGCGGGGGTTGAATGAATCTACCTTGGATATTTTTGTATGACAAAGCATGCTGCCATGTAAGACCCACAACCTTGGATTGTTATGTTTTCTTTTTAAGTTCGGGTAGGAGTTAGGAGAATGTGCTGCCATACAAGACCCATATAGAACAAACACATTTATTAAAGCTTTTTTTTTAATTTAATAAATATTACACCCCAGTAAAGTATGACAATGAAAGTCAGTTAAGTGCGTCATGTCACACAAATGACTACCAAGAGGGTCTTTTCTATAAGTTTCAGAGAAAGCTGTATGTGCTAATTTTCAGCAAATCTCTAATTTTCAGTATTCCATTAGCAGGAAGGTAACCTGTTTCGCCCTGTAAAACTTGTGTAACCTCTGTGAATGAGAAACACTCCATCAATGTACATCATGCTAAATGATATAATCCATCAAAAGAGACTTCCTGAATTTTCATTTTTATTCATAAATATGACAAAATGGCATTCAAATCACGATTGAGTATAAATTTACTGTTATTATTCATTCCAGACAGCAGCTTTTAGCTATTAGATAACTTTTTAGATGAAATCAGATTATATATGTAACAAATAACTGGATCACTGCCTGTGAAATGACTTGCAATTTACAACAAGTTAGACTAAATCTCAGTAACTAAAAAAATTAAATAATGAAATTTCCACTGAAGACTAGTCTAAACAACAAAATTTACCCATTGAGGGAAACCAAATAAACTAGCACACCAAGAATAGCAAAAGCATTTTGTCCTTTACTTTTATTGGGATTCCCTAACATAAGGTATTTTACAAGTCACACATACTTAGTTTAACAAAACCAAAAAACAACAAAAAAACTCCAACTACTATGAACCTTATGTATACACACACATATACACTATATTACACCACATACTACAGAAAACATACTGTATATAGATTATATCACTTCTATATGGAAAAATTAACTTCAGGAGAATTATATGAAAGATATTTCACCAAGCATTCTGCTCCACTAATTGAATACAATACAGTATTGGTTTCAAATTCTGCAACTCATTGTAAAAGAAAATAGGTGGAAAAGTATACTGACATCACAAGATCTGTTTATTCTGGTCTGGATCTCACAAGTTCCCAAGTATCTTCTTTATTTTGATCTGATAATATGAGAAGCAGGAATTTGAAGAAAGAAAGAGACCCACAAAAACTCTTGGAGTACATACAATTTCTGTGTAAAAGTCACCCTAAATAGAAATTACAACTTATGTTTTAGCAAGTTTTATTTCACACCATTGTACCCCAGTGCAAAACTTCACGGTTGTTAAGTTAATTCTATCTTAATGAAGAAATATCTACCTGACTAGTGGATAAACAGGAGATGTCAAGAAATCTTTTCAATTTAAAATATGAGGACGGGAACAATTAGTGGATTTACTTCACTCTGCTGTTACTTCACAAATACACAGTACGTTTAATCTGGATGGAGGGTATGGATGCAAGTACTGTATGTGCACATGTACTTGTATAGCAGGAGGAGATAAATGAATCTCCTAGGTGACAACACAGTTAATTAAAGTACTGTCACTTCTAATTGGAAAAATAAAACTCAGTAGCAGCAGCGTAAGAAAATCATATGAAATATATTTTTAACAAGCATTCTGTTGCATTATTTTTATATTCTACAGTATGGATTCAAATTCAGCAATTCAATTAAAAGGTCTGAAAAGCTTCAAAGTTTATTATTCTCCTTTAAATCCACGTAAAAGACCAAAATAAACATCAGTGACTTTATATGTAAAAACGGAAGTGATCATCAGAGATAAAGATGAAAGTTTACTGTTGGTATTTTGAATATCCATTCTACACCAGTGTCCCTCAGTGCAACATTAAACTTAAAACTCCTTTTCCCACAGCATAGATTAAGCTTTAAATATAACTTATAAGAGGTTGCACTGTGTGTGTTATCACCTAGACGACAATGACTGTTTCTAAAATTACTTCAGACTAAAAGTTTTCTAACATTTTTGAAATTGTTTAAAATATAGATATCTGTTCAAATGAACACATAACTTCTAATACAGTCCAACTAGAACATTTTAAGCTATTTGCACTTTGGACAAATCTGGGGAAGGAGGTAGGGAGCGATGGAAATCCATCCCGCATGAAAACAGCTTCATTCAATTCAGGGTTATAAGGACTGGCACCTGTTCCAGAAGCAGTAAGCGAAGGTAGAAGCCATGTACCTATACAATGCAGAATATGCAGGAGACAGCATTTTCTTATATATGCAAATCACCCAAAACACTAAACACACACATCTTTTTCCGTCCCATGTAATCCTGTTGTCCTCCCACTTACCAAACACTGAGAGACTGTAAAAACTCCACAGAGACAGGACTAGGACTTAAACAAAGGACTCTGAAGTTAGAAGACGGCAGGACTAATGACATGGATTTAAAAGATTAAGACTAATTTATTCCCCAAAAAATAATATACAACAATGTAATACAAGTCATTTAAACTACACTCTGCATAAGCAGACACTCAAGGTGCAGTATCAACAAGATACAAACAGGCAATTCAGCTCAGCAAGCTTGTCAATCCCATTCATTAAATTTTTCTAAAATAACTAAGCATTAAGAAGGTCTCTAAAGTACTGTCTTCAAACTACTTGATAAATTATTTCATGTGTCTATGATTCTCTGTGTGAAAGAAAGAAAAAACTAAGGGTTTATAGATTTTTCATAAGCGTTAGTAAGTTTCCATCTCTGTCTCATGTTTTTTATTGAAACCCTCTTCAACTATGTAATGACATGACTACAAGATGCACCACCTCAACTAAATCTGCAATTTCTTGGCTATGTCTGTCTGGGACTCAGTTTGCTGTGATTTGTCTTTGATCATATGTTCAGATTTCTGCCAGTGCAAACGTCTTCATGTAAAATAAATCAGAATATCGAAGTATTCATACTTCACCTTTCTGCAATGTACTTTTGGGTGTGTAAAATGATCAGGAGGCAGGCAAAGGAATATGAAGGGAAAATATTTAAATTCTCCATAAAATTCAAATTCCTTGCATTTGGTTACAGTTTATTGTGCAAAATAATTTTGTTTCTTTTATTAAATTACTGCCAGAATATGAAGTGAACAACTATCAAAAGATATTATGAAAGCTTTCATTAAAAAATTATAAAAAAATATTCATGAGTGTCAGTAGGCTTTGTGACCTAGAAACTAAGTTACCTGAACTATAACATTTTAGTAGTTATTTACCATTCTTATGCTGATACATCTGATCATAAAATAGGTCATTACGATAGCAATTGACAAAAAGAATTCATAATTAAATGCAGAATTACTGTATTTGAGGGTACTTCTAGAGTGCCTCATTCCCTTGCACGTTTTGGCTCAAAAACTAATCACCACATTGTCATCTCGGGCTTACGGCCATGGCCGAAACTATTGGCACCCCTGGAATTTTCCCAGAAAATGCACCATTTCACCCAGAAAATTGTTGCAATTACTAATGTTTTGGTATACACATGTTTATTTCCTTTATGTGCATTGAAACAACACAAAAAACAGAGAAAAACTGCCAAATCTGACATCATGTCACACAGAACTCCAAAAATGAGCCGGACAAAATTATTTGGCACCTTTTCAAAATTGTGGGTAAACAGTTTTATTTCAAGCATATGATGCTCGTTTGAACTCACCTGTGGCAAGAAACAGGTGCTGGCAATATAGCAATCACACATGAAAAGCCAGTTAAAATGGAGAAAAATTGACTCAATCTTTCTGTTGTGTGTCCGAGTGTGCCACACTAAGCTTGGAGAACATAAAGAAGAGCAGAGAATTGTTTAAGGACTTGAGAACAAAAATTGTGGAAAATATCAACAACCACAAGGCTACAAGTCCATCTCCAGAGATCTTCATGTTCCTTTGTACAGTGTGCGCAACATAATCAAGAAGTTCACAACACATGGCACTGTAGCTAATCTCCCTGGACGTAGACGGAAGAGAAAAATTGATAAAAGACTACAATGAAGGATAGTCCGAATGGTGGATAAACAGCCCCAATCAACTTCTTAACATATTCAAGCTGTTCTGCAGACTCAGGGTGCAACAGTCTCAGCTCGAACTATCCGTCGACATCTAAACGAAATGAAACGCTATGGCAGGAGAGCCAGGAGGACCCCACTGCTGACACAGAAACATAAAAAAGCCAGACTGGAGTTTGCCAAAATGTACTTGAGGAAGCCAAAATCCTTCTGGGTGAACGTCTTGTGGACAGATAAGACCAAGGTAAACTTTTTGGTAAATCTCATCATTCTACTGTTTACAGAAAACGGAATGAGGCCTACGAAGAAAAGAACACAGTACCTACAGTTAAACATGGTGGAGGTTCTAAGATGTTTTGCTGCCTCTGGCACTGGACGCCTTGACTGTGTGCAAGACATCATGAAATCTGAAGACTATCAAAAGATATATGGGCGCAATGTAGGGCCCAGTGCCAGAAAGCTGGGTCTACGTCAGAGGTCATGGGTGTTCCAGCAGGACAATGACCCCAAACATACCTCTAAAAGCACCCAGAAATGGTTGAAGACAAAGCGCTGGAGAGTTCTGAAGTGGCCAGCAATGAGTCCGGATCTAAATCTGATTGAACACTTATGGACAGATCTCAAAATTGCTGTTGGGAGAAGGCGCCCTTCAAATCTGAGAGACCTTGAGCAGTTTGCAAAAGAAGAGTGGTTGGAAATTCCAGTTGAGAGGTGTTACAAGCTAGTTGATGGTTATAGGAAGCGCTTGATTTCAGCTATTTTTTCCAAAGGGCGTGCAACCAAATATTAAGTTGAGGGTGCCAATAATTTTGTCCAGCCCGGTTTTTGAGTTTTGTGTGAAATGATGTCAGATTCAGCTTTTTTTCTCTGTTTTTTGTGTTTGTTCCAATGGACATAAAGGAAATAAACATGTGTATACCAAAACATTTGTGACTGCAACAAGTTTCTGGGAGAAATGGTCATTTTCTGGGAAAATTCCAGGGGTGCCGATAATTTCGGCCATGACTGTATATTTATATAGCTTAAGGGAAAACTTAATGTCAGTTGCTCCATATAGTCTTTTCTTCTTTCCAGTGTTTCTTAAAAGATCTGATATTCTTCTTGTAACAGGTATTTTTTATCCTGCAGCCAGCAGTGAGAAACCCCAACCTAAATGCGCTATTAACAATGGGGAGTTCAGAGCATCCAATGTTCAGTAACATGGTATCATGGTATATCTTATTTCAGTTGCTATAGTAAAGAATTAACAAATTGCCAATTTACATTAGGGCAATACATTCATACTTGCCACAGATAACAAAGGTTAAGTTTCTCTATGCACTCATGAAAAGGCGGTAGTATCATGTCTGAGTCTGCATGGTCCACAAACTGAAAACCAAAACATCTTATGCCGGTTGTCTCTCCTCTCCACATCCACACAAACATTAATTTGTTTATACCATGATATGTGGTTTAGGCTTTCATCATAAAGAAGCACACTTAAGATATTGCACAATTCCATATCAAGGAGGTACATTTACAACACTCACATGTAAATGACTTTGTTGGCTCACTAGCAAGAAATATTTTGTGAAAAAAGTTACCTGCGTTTTCACTTGACTTGAATGAATCATGTTTGTTTATTGCATTTAACAGAGAACTTCAGAAATTCAATTTTAGTTACATATGCAGATAAAAGATGGTGATATTGTACAAGTATCACTAACCCGACCACAGCCCAAACTATCTCTGCCGTTGACTAAACCACCTGACACTTAAACAGCTCGCTGGTGCGGTGGTCAGGATTGACAATGACCCTGCAAAAGGTCCAAAAAAATTCTTACCAGAATTAATGACATCCTTTATCTATATTGAATCACCCATATTCCCAATGTCAAACCTCTTCATACAGTAACAGAACCCAGTCACATGCTTATTTAATTTGTTTTGGTGAAAGCAATCTTTGTAGTTAGCATTTTCCAACAATTTCAAGTTGCCACTTTTGTGACAAATTGACTCTTCGATAAATCACAGTGACATGTTCAAATATACATAGCTAATTTATTTTGCTAATAACTATAAGTCAACTCTAATAATTTAAAATGCAGTCTCTGAGCAATAATGGCTACCTATACTATTATGATGTTTGTAGTGGTGGCTGAGAAAAAATTTCAACCTCATATTTTCATGCAGAATGGAGATAAAAATGTTTATGATATAAGCCAGTGGTGACCAATGCTATATGATGGTAAATGATGTGAAAAGTGTCAAATAGGGGTGGGGAATGCAGTTGCATAATCCACATGTTAACTTTTTCATCGCCATTCTGTATAAAAACACAAATTAATTTGTTTCTTGATCATCACTATAAACTAAACAGGGTAAGAAAAAAAAAAAAAAAAAAAAAAACTTTAGTGGAAAAAAAAACTAAGCAGACTATTGTTGAGTAACACCACATCTATAATATTACCAAATTCATACACAATTGTTTCCAACTAAAAATTTAAACTAAAAATATTAAAAAGTACACAGAGATATTTAGGGAGCTCACTTGAAATAGAGATCCTTGAAAGTGAAGTGAGTCTCAACAATTCCTGTAGTTTTAACTCTGGTACGAAGAACATCCTGCTGGGTTGGGATGTAGCTTGCCTGGGATATTCTATCCAAGTCATTGAGGTAACTGAGGGAAAATTAAAGGAAAAAAATAGTTAATTATAAAAAACAATTAAATTTAGTGGAAAAAAAGAACACAAGTTGAGCAGGTAAGCTAGTGTCACATACAGGCAAAAGGCAGAAACTGCTAATAACAACATTTCCCAAGCCGGGCTACAAGCATAGTTCAGTACAGTAACTAAAGGAATGGAGTTTCCAAGGGATTTTAAAATTCCATTTCAGGTACAATTATTTCTCCATGTCCAAATTCATAACAGAGAGCATGCAACTTGTCTGAAAACAAAAGGTTGTGAAGATCTATTAAGTAAGGTGACAAATAAGGAAGACTTGCCAATATGAGCAGATATAGATTTTGTTTTTCTCTTACACTTTTTTCAAATAAAGCAAAACAACAAACAAGTGCCTATACTGTTGAAAACGTCTACAAAAAATGCTAACAGAAATAGCCAGTTAACCATTCATCTCAATCAATAAATGTCTGTATTATACTTTAATGAACTGTAACTAAATCCTACTTGTTACTGAGCTGAAAATCAATGGCAACCTCATGCTTCTCCAAAAATGGCAAACAAAAATCTTGAATGTGGGAAGACAGGAAGTCACAAGTGGTAGTTCCAAAAATTATTATACCATGTGAATGCAGTACAAGTGCAAACTAAAAAATTGGAAAATGCATATCAGAGGTTATACTGAACCATTCCTTAACAGTGGCACATACACAAAGCCCGACAATATGAAAATAAAGATACTGTAGTAATCATGTTATTATATGGTTGAAAAAAATTATGTAAACTGTCTGCAAGTCCTGTACATTTCAAAATCCCTATATAAGGTATGTTCATTGTTTTACAATTTTTAAAATGCTAACTGTGCTTATTTGTCCCATAAGTATATACATACAACTAAATGCACCAAAAAATGACCAAAAAATTACCCCTCCCCAACATGTGTACATGTAAACATACATATACATGCTCATACATTTATATCACTTTCACCTCTTGCATCACATTCTAGATATTGTTGTATAAGCTTGACTAAGCACTAGACCAAAGCTGGGAAATTAAAATTTATGCTAGCATTGATCAGCAGCCAACCTATCTATTTCATAAAAGAACACTGAACCTCTAAATTCATGGTTATTAAAAGACATACACTGAATAATAATTAAAATGAAAAATATTATGCTAAAACTTTCTCTACAAGAAACCACTGAAAGTTTAGGCCATTGTAGATAAAAAATGAACAAAAGTGTCATTTGCTCTTCTTGAACTTTGCTTCTGGGGCCTAGTGAATAATCATGGATGCAATATTTCAGCACTGTCATTTACTTTGAAAAATCTGTGTGGTTAGCAGAAAACTAAAAGCGAACGCTGCACTGGAAGAATAAATAATACAAATCACATACAAAATATGTCATCAGCTCAGAGAAGCATAAGATCATTAGAAAGGGACAGAATAATAAAATACAATTTAAACGTTTTTTATAATGCAATAAATTTTAAATAGATCAAAATGTTATACCTGTTGTGATGGATGGTCAGGAGCATTACCCAGCCAGGACACTGGCTGGGTGACAGGACAGAGGGAGAGACCGTATTTAGGACATCACCTCCCCCAAGACACTAGAGGGCAGCCCACCTGGATTGCCACAGCACCATGGATCCCCGCAGGGCATATTGGGACTTGAAGTCTAGAACAGCCCTACTGGGCTCTGTGTGTGCCGCCAGTGATGCTGCGTCCTTGGATGAACCTCTTCCGCCACACCTGGAAGTGCAGCTGGAAGAAGGTTGAGAAACACCTGGAGCACTTCTGGGTGTGCTATAAAAAAAGTCATCTCACCACTGATCAAGGAGCCAGAGATGGGTGGTGGAGGAAAAAGCTTGCAAGGAGGAGTGGAGGCGAAAGAAGAAGAAGAACAAGAAGAAGAAGAAGAAGAAAGGATTGTGTTTATTTATATATTGATGCTTTATACTGTGCTGTGTAGTGGGGAGCGAAGGAAAATGCTTCCCCACTGAAGAATAAACATGTGTGTTGTGTTGAACTTGTGTCTTAGCCTGTCTGTGCCAGGGTTGAGGGAGCTGTACGCCCCCTGGTGGACTACACTGTATATGGACCATCAATGATATAAGACATGAATGGATTCATATCTGAAGTGTCCTCCGATAACATAATATATTCATGTACATGTAGAACACCAAATGCCACTAACTGAATATCTACCCGAGTATAAAAAGGAGTGTCTATACATTCCATTAAAACCCTTCCAGTAACTAATAATTTAAATCTGTATCTTGAGCTTACAAAAGCAATCAATCAGTCTTCTGGCTCCAACATTTCTAATTAAGACTTCTTCCACCCTATCAGGAAAAATATGGGTCTGAAATGCCCTTATCTGAAGCATACTGCAGTTTCAAACAGGTGACTGCCCTGCAGCAGAAAGTAAAGGTAGGGTGAGAAACACAGCAGTCTGGGTCAGAAATAGAGCAGTTAGCTGGCAATGTCATTTGCTAAGAAACCAACTTTGTACATCTATTAGGTCACATTATAACAAACAGCAATCACCATGCATCACAAAATCCTTTCAAACCAGCTAGAAGCCATGAGAATGGGAAAAAGTGTATATAGTCATGTGTGGCTACAAAACAAGAACCAAGCCTGGATGGGGTACCATCACTTCAAACACATCCACAAAGACGCACATGGTGCTAAATGGAAGTTGCCAATTAATGGAACTTGCACATCTTAGAGATGTGACGGGCAAACAAACAACCTAGTAAACCCCCATGTAAACATGATTACTTTAGAAGGCAGCTGCCCAACTGGTGGCACTTCGGCCACATTACTCTGCTTTTCTCTTTTATCTCAATTCCAAATGCAGCAAGAATATAAACAAAATCTTTTGTCTTTATCTATAAGATCTGCTACTTAATATATCCAGCCTCTGGTATCCACCATTATAGCCCAAAGAAGTTTCCATTATACTTCTGCATGTCTGCTATCTTTTCACCCTTTTACCTGTTGTGCTAAACTGTGTGATGCTTTATTATTCTCATTCTCAAGATGTGGAATGAGCTTCCCACAACTATTCAAACTGCTCCAGATCTACTTCTCTCCTGACTCCTCTAGAAAAAGCACCTATCTCAGAAGTGCAATGTCTGTTGGAACATTCACAACTTCAAAGTGTTCAAATTATGAATAACTGTAAATATAAAGGTGTTTGGTGGATGTTTTCTGTAATATTTTAGAATTATAAATACAACTTCTCTTAACATAGGCTTCCAGGGTATAATCACTAAATGCCATCATTGTGAAAAAATAAACTTCAGCTTCAAAAGTCATTCTTTAAGTTGAAATTTTACATGTTTCAAGAGACGCCATGTTGGCAAAGGGTGCATTTAAATTAATACTATAGAAAATGTCCCTTGAGAAAAACTTTAATTAGAAAAACAGCCCCAATTGTATAACTGATACAGTGGTGTGAAAAACTATTTGCCCCCTTCCTGATTTCTTATTCTTTTGCATGTTTGTCACACAAAATGTTTCTGATCATCAAACACATGTAACCATTAGTCAAATATAACACAAGTAAACACAAAATGCAGTTTTTAAATGATGGTTTTTATTATTTAGGGAGAAAAAAAATCCAAACCTACATGGTATATAATGTGACTTTTAATATGCAAAGAGAAAGGCATTAACAGCCAAGAGTCTTATTGAGGAGAATAGTTAATAAAAACTTCCTTACTATATTTAAAACTAATGAATCATAAAGAAAATTAAATATATATTTTAATAAATTGTAATTTAAAAATGAAAAATCCTTAAAAGATTAAGTGCACCAAAGTAGACTAAAAATCATGCTTTTTATTGCCTAAAATACCTTCATGGAAATTAAATATGTACACAACATAGACTAAATATTTACTATCAAACTAAAATGTAAAAGATTTTTTGTCACTCAAAAAAACAACATTAACCACTAAACTGGTATTACCTTAAGGCTATTTCACATCACATAACTTTTTCTTCAATTTTCAGTCACAGCCTTCATTTGTCAGTTGTCTAGTGTGACATATCCAGCGACCCATTCCAACTAGTCCACAACTCACCATAACAAAATCAAACAGGTTTGATTTGGTCTTTAGTTGTAGGGGTGGACTCTGTGTGCATGGGAGTTGACAACCAATAAAATGTCACCAAGAAGGACAATGTACATAATGCAGTGACAAGGAATAAGGAATGCAGGTGATTGGACCTCACAAACAGAAAAGAAGTTTGTCTGTCTGAAGTCTTGTGTGTTACATATCACGACAGAATGGACAAACAAGAAAAGGGCAGGTATTGTGGCTGATCTTGCCACACCTATTAACTCTTTGTGCAGCCCTGGCTTCATAAGACAACACATAATTGGCTGTCACAAAAAGGGGAGGGCACAACTGTGCTATAAAGACAGCAGACAGTCAAAAATTTGACATGCCCAGTGATTTTCAGTCGTGTAAGCTGATGTGGTTCCGCGAAAAGAAAAGTCTGATACTCCCAACATCTAGAAGTCAAGTAATGCAACATCAGTTTTAGCTTATAATTTTTAGTAGTTGTAATGCAACACTGCATATAAGACTACATGATGGATTGTATCAGGGGATATATAACACAAGTAAAGAGACAGCAGTATACACAACTGATCTTTTAATTATTAAGAGTAGAAGTAGGGATGCCATGATACCAGAATTTTAGCATTCGATATCAACACAGGTGAAATTTCATGATCCTCGATATCTTTCTACAACGATGGCAAAAAAAGGAATTCAGTTGAACTGCTTTATAATAATAGGAGTTCCTTCATTATTAAAGTGAACAATATTGTGCCTTTTTCTATAACAGAATACAACATAAACAGTATAAATACTAATACATTTTCTTACATTACTGACACCGTTATCCAAGGTGACTGATGTCATCAGATAATGAATGCAAAGCCTCAGTTCCTTTTTAGGGTCTGTATAAGACACAGTATGAAAATATGATTCATCACTGCATTATTCTCTTGCCTTTTACAACATCATTACGCTACAAGTTGAATGATTAAACCTCACATCTGATCTGTCACGTCATTGTGCTTGCAAAGCATGCATGAACCCATTTATGAACAGACTCCGTAGTGAGATTTTAAGGGGTAATAACAAAAGCCTGTGTGTGTTTTAGCACAGCCACATGCTGAAATTTTCCAATCTTGAAGGAATAGTTATTTCTAGATAGGACTTCTGTTTTTCTTTGACATATGGTGATGTGGTGCTGTATCATACCATGAGAGACTGGCACAAAGCTCTTATTCATGTTTTTGTTCACACATTACTTTGAGTTTGGAAGTAATGTGATATATGGTAATTGTAGTCACACAACAGTCCAGTACTGACTGTCATTCAGTACTACCGATACTGAAAAAAGCTAGAACCATTATGATTTTGGAACACTAGTATTGATTGGTACCGAAAGTATCAGTTCTTTTGACATGCCTAAGTGTAATGAAATTTTTTCTGTTATTTTTCACTAGTAAAATTGTTACAAGTTACACAAGACCTTTTGCAGCAATAACTATGGTGAGCTCTATAAAGGCACAGGACAGGTTTTATAGGTTCACCCCCAAAAAAATAATACCATTTGAAAAATACCAGTACGTGTACCAAACAATGGAGTGTAATTTTGAATATTTTAGAATTTTATCTTGCACTTGGTTAACATTAAGTGGTACCGTAACAGCCTTCCTGCTCACTGTTTGCAGAATGTTTCTAGTTAATTCTCAACGTTCTATTATTGCTTGGTCAGTGAAGTCTTTTCTGAAATAACTGATATGTCTCCTTAAATATGACCTTGTAATCACTTCTTATATATGATCACCAAATACAAAAGACCCACATAATTCCAATGAGATATCTGTGGGTCACTTCTTTTGAGTACAGAATGTACAAGTACTGGTTGCATTGATCTTTACATCAGTTGTTAAGTAACAAGTTGTGCAACAAAGAAAATGAATACCATTTGGTAGTTAGCACTGCCATATACCCCAGAGTGCACTTTGGATAACAAAAAAAAAATAACACAGTCACTTGTATCAGGTGTTAGGAGAATTGCAGAGTGCAAGCTTCATTTACAAATGTACTCCTACATTTCTTTAAATGACTGAAAACAGTGAGATGGCATGCCTGATGTTTGAAAGAAAAGACCTTATTGGAATACCTAAACCATTACAAAAGCCACATTCAGCACTCTGATACATTGTCAATGTGCTATGTAGAGCAGATCATTTTTGCCAAAAATTACAGTATATAAACAGAAAAGTATTTAGGTAACAGAACTTTAAACAAAAACTGTTTAAAACTGCTCACATTTGAACAACATCAAGAAGGTTAAATATATATCATTTCACCCACATGCTGAAACACAACTTGCAATTAAAAAAGCATAATATCAAAGACAGACACTCCCTATCCAAATGTGATAAAATGACTGATAACTACAAGGCAGCTGCTAAAAAATCTGAGCCCACAAAAAGCAGGAGTAGGCTCAATTGACACGTAAAGGGTGCTTCTACTAAATACTGAGCAAAGGGTCTGAATACTTCGGACCATGTGATATTTCAGTTTTTCTTTTTTAATAAATCTGCAACAATTTCAAAAATTCATTTTTTGTCTGTCAATATGGGGTGCTGTGTGTACATTAATGAGGGAAAAAATTAATTTAAATGATTTTAGCAAATGGCTGCAATATAACAAAGAGTGAAAAATTGAAGGGGGTCTGAATACTTTCCGTACCCACTGTATCTGCAAAAGGAAAAAAGTTAATAGAAAGCTTTGTTTAGTTTGTGGGTTGTGCAAAATTGTGTTCTACTTATCAATTTAATTTTTACGGTGTTCTATGATTTCTATGAAGAACTAAAGCAAATATTTTTTTAAAGACTGATGTTTCAAATTAAAAATGCAGCATGAAAAATGAATATCCATCCATCATCCACTGCTTATGTGAGGTTGGGTCGCGGGGGCAGCAGCCTAAGCAGGGAAGCCCAGACCTCCCTCTCCCAGGCCACCTCCTCCAGCTCCTCTGGTAGGACCCCCGACGCGTTCACAGGCCAGCCGGGAGATATAATCCCTCCAGCGTGTCCTGGGTCTGCCCCATGGCCTTCTCCTAGGTGGGCATGCCCGGAACACCCCCCAGGGAGGCGTCCAGGGGGCATTCTAATCAGATGCCCGAACCACCTCAACTGACTCCTCTCAATGCGGAGTAGCAGCGACTCTACTCCGAGTCTCTCCTGGATAACTGAACTCCTCACCTTCTCTAAGGGAAAGTCCAGCGACCCTGCGGAGAAAACTCATTTCGGCCACTTGTATCCGCGATCTTGCTCTTTCGGTCACTACCCAAAGCACATGGCTATAGGTGAGAGTAGGAACGTAGATTGACTGGTAAATCGTCAGCCTCGCCTTTTGGCTCAGCTCTTTCTTCACCATGACGGACCGTTGCAGAGCCCGCATTACTGCGGATGCCGCACCGATCCGTCTGTCAACCTCCCGCTCCATTCTTCCCTTGCTCATGAACAAGACCCTGAGATACTTAACTCCTCTACTTGAGGCAGTAATGTGTTTCCAACCCGGAGAGAGCATTCCACCCTTTTCACTGTCCGATGAAGCCAACAGAACCACGTCATCAGCAAAAAGCAGAGACGAGATTCTGAGGTCACCGAACCAGACCCCCTCCACTCCTTGCTGCGCCTAGATATTCTGTCCATATAACTTATGAACAGAATTGGTGACAAAGGACAGCCCTGGCCGAGTCCAACCTCAACAGGAAACGAGTCCGACTTATTACCGGCAATGGGGACCAAGCTCCTGCTCCTCCTGTACAGGGACTGAATGGCTCGTAACAATGAACGCCTGACGGTTTGCCAGAACCTTCTCGGTGCTGACCGAAAGTCATTTTCCATGGTGTCCCCAAACTCCTCTCATGCCCAAGTTTTTGCCTCTGCAACAGCCGATGCCGCCACACGCTTGGCCCACTGGTACCCCTCAGCTGCATCTGGAGTCCCACTGGTCAAACAGACCCGATAGGACTCTTTCTTCAGCTTGACGGCCTCTCAAACCTTAGTTGTCCACTAACGGGTTCGTGGATTGCCGCCACGAGAGGCACCAACAACCTTGCGGTCACAGCTCTGTTCTGCTGCTTTGACAATGGAGGCTTGGAACATGGCCCATTCAGACTCAATGTCCTTCACCTCCCTCGGAATGAGATTGAAGTTTTGCCAGAGGTGGCATTTAAAAGATCTTTCTGACCGGTTCCTCCCCCAGACGTTTTAAGCAGACCCTCATTATACGTTTGGGTCTGCCTGGTGTGTCCGGCAGCTTCTCCCGCAATCTGATCCAAATTACCACCAGGTGGTGATCAGTTGACAGCTCAGCCCCTCTCTTCACCTGAGTGTCCAAGACATAAAGTCGCAGATCCAATGACACGATTACAAAGTCAATAATCGAGCTGTGACCTTGGGCATCCTGGCACCAAGTGCACTTATGGACACCCTTATGCTTGAACATGGTGTTCGTTATGGACAATCCATGGCCAGCACAGAAGTCCAACAATTGAAAACCACTCGAGTTTAGATCAGGAAGGCCGTTTCTCCCAATCACACCTCTCCAGGTTTCACTGTAACGTGAGCGTTTAAGTCTCCCAGCAGGACGATAGAGTCCCCAGGAGCTGCGCCTCGCAGTGCCTCTTCCAGGGACTCCAAGAAGGCTGGGTACTCCGAACTGCTGCTTGGCGCATAAGCGCAAACAGTCAGAGTCCTTCCCCCAACTTGAAGGCGTAGGGAAACAACCCTCTTGTCCAACGCGGAGAACCCAAACGTGCAGGCCTCGAGCCGAGGGACCATAAGCAAGCCCACCCCTGCCCAACGCCTCTCACCCACAGCAACTCCAGAGTGGAACAAAGTTCAGCCTCTCTCAAAATGAATGGTTCCAGAGCTCAGACCGTGCGTAGAGGTGAGCATGACTATATCTAGCCAGTACCTCTCAACCTCTCGTAACAGTTCAGGCTACATCCCCACCAGAGAGGTAACATTCCATGTCCCAAGAACCAGTTTTGGCAACTGAGGGTCGGAATGCCAGAGTTCCCGCCTTCGGATACCACCCATATCACATTGAACCCGACCCCCATGGCCTTTCTTGCAGGTGGTGGACCCACCTGAATATAAAAAAATAAAATGCCAGCGGCATTTTAACTGGATGTTAAGTCTATTTTTAGAGAAGAATTCATTTTATCATTACTTTCTTTTTACTAATACAGTGGAACCTCGGTTTGTGAGCATAATTCGTTCCGGAAACGTGCTCGCAGTCCAAAGCACTCGTATATCAAAGTGAATTTCCCCATAAGAAATAATGGAAACTCAGATGATTCGTTCTACAACCCAAAACTATTCATATAAAAATGATTAATACAAAATATAAAGTAAAAATACATAAAACAAATTAACCTGCACTTTACCTTTAAAAAGAATCATGGCTGGTGTGAGTGAGTTTCTAAACTCTTGTGGGATTCCACCCAACGGGGCGACAAGCGGAAGAGTGTCCCAAAGCAATCGCAGTCTCCCAGTGCTGTAGCAGTTCGCCGTATAAGCGTATCCAAAAAGATTGCGGACATGCTATAAGCGCCTGCTGTCGATGGGTGATACAAGGAACATTATAAAGATCCCACTACAATAAATAACCGCGCTGTTGCTGTTTCAAGCTGAATAAAGCTGGTATTGTTCAAGTACTGAAACTCAGCTTCGTGTTTTGGGGCGCAAGACGGGGACACGCACTTCACAGCACACACGTGCGCGCGCGCACACACACACACACACAGTCACAATGCTGTAGTAAACAGTATACACTCGTATACTTTCAGTTTTCTTTTGAAACTGACTTTGGAATACATACCTTAGGGGAGCAGTACTTTTCGGAACAGTATGAACATTTTACAATGACAAGAATATTAACTAGTTGCTAACAGAAGGACATAGGAACTAAAAAATCTCAAGTTTTGACCCTTCAGTATGACTGCATTATCTTTTTCTTCCCAAAGTCAATTCAAGGGGGAATTATGATCAATTACAAGTGATGCTTAACTTGTTTGCGAAAATGACATTCATTGTGAGATTTTAGAAAATGTGACTGACTCATCCACCTGACAGTCAAAGATTAACTTACTGGTCATAGGGACTGCAAAGATCCCTTTGCAATGCAGCACTAACTGCTTGCCTAACTCTGTATTTATTATTTAGTGCATTATGGAATAGATGCAATTACATTTATTTTAATTGTTTTTAACTTCAGTTGCTGTCATACGAATGCTTCATATTATTTGGGAAAGCTTTAGAATAGCATTGCTTGCTTCCTTGTCACACTTACTTTGACTTGCATTCCTCGGCAACCTAAGAAAAACATATTTTAAAAGAAGCATACCCATTTGTTAGTGTTCTACTTGTAGAGAGCCTCAATCCTATTATTTTTTTTTTTAATACCATTATATGAAAATTTAAGGCCATACTGTATGTATTAATGTATATGCTACTTAGTTTTTGCCAGCATGTATTTTCAGTAGCAAAGCTTTCAATGGACTCCCATGCAATAACGGTAATGTACTGAAGGCCTTTTGGAACAAACAGAGCCACAACTACTTTGACCTTCCTGGGTGGCTTACACTGGAGGTTTAGAATGTGCAGGATACAACAAGCCAGACAAAAACAATGGCACTGTACTGGCAGATTGTCATGGTAGCATTGTGACCAAATAGGGTGCATTTCATGGAATTCAGCTGCTAATTTGCCTTTTCTGTATTTGAAATATGCTTTAACTTTGCCATTACTGATTAGCATGCAGCCAGGGTACATACAGTAGAACAGTCCCCATTCTCAATGCAACTTGGACAGTGCAATCTTTAACACTTTGGTCTTATCACTTCAAATTTCTTCTAAATTTACAGTCAAAATGCATGCTAAAGCAAAACTACATAGCACTTTCACAAAAATGAAAAGCAGTTACTTACTACGACGCAGAGTCATTCAGCTGGTATTCCCTTGACCTACTAAAGCAAGTCTGCACTCCATCATCTTGCCAGAGCCTTTTGATCACACCAGCTAACTCAGCAGTCATAATTCCTTCCTCTGCTGTCCCAGCAAGCACAAACAGCTGACGGGCATCATCCTAAGAAACGGGGGTGGGGGAGGAAACAGGCATTAAATACTAAATGTGAAAGTGATGATCTATTAATTATTAGTGTTGCATTCTCCATTTGAGTAAACACATAAAAATATCCACATAAAATTATGGATTAGAACATTATAAAATAAAAGATTTACCACTCAGAAAAAGTAGACAAAAAATAAAAGTTGATTTTAGTAAGTCAGAATTTTTTTCTTCAGAATTTTATTCTTCTTATAATTGAGTGCAGATCTCCATGCTACATACTGACTTCAGAGGAATTTCGTTCTAGTCAATGGATTATAGCAAAGTGGCCATGTAGACAACAGTGTCTTAGAAAAGCAAAATTTAATACATAGAAGAATGCATACAGTACATACAATTTGTGAAGTACAATGCTTAAGAAATGAATTATGCTACATTTTGAAGAGCTTGGGAATGGAATACTAAAGAAGAATAACAGAGTTCTCAAGGTGTAAAATTGCTAAAGACCATAAAGTAGCATGTGACAATACACTGTAGGGCTGCAACGATTAGTGGAAGTAATCGACGACGTAGAATACAAAAAATCGTTGATGCGGATTTTTTTTTTTATTGTTGAGGCATCATAAACAGAACCTTCAATAGAGGCTCCAGTCACAAAGAACCACAATGGTTTTTGTAACTGCAATGCACAACATGAACATCTGGGGGCCGTATAGCATATTTTTTGTCAAGACTGCACACAGTCCTACCAACGAAGAACGTCTGAGGAGAAAAAGAATGTAGAGGAAAATAACATGGTTGCAGTGTGGGATTAGAGGAGGGGGAAGGAGATGGAAAAAAATTTGAGACAGAAACTTTCTAAAGAGTGGGAGCACTTCACTGAAAAAGGAAAAAAAGTTGAATGCAGATTATGCAAAGCGGAGCTTTCATTTCACGGCAGCACCACCGTGATGCATGAGCATCTGAAAAGCAAGCATCCTGGAGCTGTGATGCCGCCATCTCTTGAGAGGCAAGTTTTAGCGAGTAAAGTTAGTGTCACGTGTTAACGATGTTTGTACTATAATGTGTATATCAAGGTTTCGACAATGATAGTTAAGTGAATATAATTTCAGTTATGTTTGCTAATGTGTTTGGAGCTATAGTAAACGAGTTAATAGGAGTAGCTGAGGTGTCCTAGTTTCTTTTTTTTTTTCTTTTTTCGTATATTTGAGTTCATATGAATAGTAAGCCATCTCTAACTAACGTTAGGTAACTTGTGTTTTGGATCATATCAGTAATTAGCTTGTTACATATTTTAGTCCGTTATTTTGAAATTTTGGCATAATATAGTACATGATGTGATAAACTACAACACTTTTCCTTCAGAGTGTGATGATTGAAACATCTTTTTCTATTGCTCTTTATGTTTCGTTGGTACTAAGAAAAGGTGTGTAGACTAGTTTATCCTGAAGAGAGGCTCTTGCACTGCTCAAATGGCTGAAGTGTTTACAGAAAGCATCCTGAACATGATTGTCAATGACATGTGACCTATATCTATAGTTGAAGATCAGGGCTTCAAGCAGATGATCAACACATTTCATCCACGTCGAAATGCTCAAGTTCCTACACTGCAATCGGGAATATAAGAACTGAATCTTTTATAAACTGTCCATTAATTGTTGATTTTAATTGAATTGAAGCTTTATGTAAACTTTTGGATTTTTAAGACACACCAGTGGCTATTTTTAGTTAAGTTAAATGCACTTTTTTTTGTTTAAAGACTATGTGCACTTTAGTTTGTATTGTTTAATGTATTTCTTTTTTATTGTGATGGTCACACTAATATAAAAACATCTAATTATTTTCAAATTCATATGTTTCACTGGATGTTATTTTAATTTGATTATTATTATTATTATTTTAATCGTGTTAATGCAGAGACATCAGGGTGACATTCACAGGTGGACAGACGTGAGCAGATGAGGTAAGACATGCACTGGAGCCCAGAACAGGATGTTCAACCACAGGTCGCAGGCATCAAAATAGTCAGGCATGAAATA
>JANRMT010027041.1:87321106-87361050 GCA_026402145.1 Polypterus bichir lapradei
CCGTTTTTTTTTTTAAAAAATTTTTTTGCATCAATTGATGTGCTTTTGTCACTTGCTGGTTGAGGAGGGTCTAAATATTCTTGAAAAAGAAGCATGCCAAACTTTACCAAAATCGTCCCAATATGAGCCAAGTTGTTGCATGCAGACAAGCAGGCAGGCTGGCTGGCAAACAGGCAATCACAGTAGATACTTTTTGCATGGATTATGAAAAAATACCTAAAAGGGACTAGACTGATCTTAGTAACTATAAATACAATTGAATTATAGTAACATTAATGGAAGCAATTTAAACACAGAAAGAAATGGTTACATTGTGAGGAACTTTACTGAATTAGCTAACATTTAGTTCTGTTCCTCAAAAACAAATTCAGCTCTTCTATGCAAAAATATAACAACCTGGTTATATGTGCCAGTGAACATTAGCTAGTTTGGCAATATCATTACGGTACATGGACAAAATTCAAAATTGGCAATACTGTATGTGACAGAGGAAATTAAGAGTAGATAAATACAAATTTTTACCTGTAAGAGTTAAAAATAAAACCTATATTCACACAAGAGGGGATCCTAAATTGTAAAGGTACAAATAATCGGAGAAGTCCTAGTAGATTCATCACTGCCAACAACTGAACAGTGTACTGAAGGAATAATGTGAAAAGGATGTTTGTTTATACAGCCTTACATACGTTGTGATGAGAGATAGTCAAAAAGCTATTCAAGTCAATTACTTACAAGGAATATAACATGCAGGTTGTGTCTCCATAATATAAAACAAAATGCTATAGTGCTAGAAAATCTTCAGAGAAGAGCTGCTAGACTATTTCAGGACTAAAGGATTTAAGCTATGAGGCAAGAGTCAAATATTTTAAAAGTTAAGCAAGTAAGAACAAAATGTGTAAAAAAAAAAAAATCAACAAAACCAAGTCACAGATGGAAGCTAGATAATAAATGTTACTCTAAAAAAGAAAGGGAACTATTTTTATATCTATACTAATAAAAGGCAAAGCCCTCCCTCCCTCACTCATTCTCCAACTTCCCGTGTAGGTAGAAGTCTGAAATTTGGCAGGCTCATTCCTTACAGTTTACTTACAAAAGTTAAGCAGGTTTCATTTCGAAATTCTACACGTAACGGTCATAACGGTCGACAACGTCCGCCATGTTGAACTTTCTTATTTATGGCCCCATCTTCAAGAAATTTGGTAGGCGGCTTCCCTGCGCTAACCGAAACCAATGTACGTACTTATTTCCATGGTATAAGGCCACTGTCGGCCACCATATTGAACTTTTCAACGTCACTAATTCTCCAACTTCCCATGTAGGTAGAAGGCTGACCCCATCTTCACAAAGTTTGGTAGGCGGCTTCCCTGTGCTAACCGAAACCAATGTACGTACTTATTTCGGTGGTATGATGCCACTGTCGGCCACCATATTGAACTTTTCAACGGTCTTTGTTACTTATAGGCCCATCTTCAAGAAATTTGGTACGCGGGTTCCCAACGCTAACTGAATCCTACTTACGTACATATATACGTCCATAACCTGCAGCTCAGTCACAGTGTTAGGTGGCGTTGGGTCCCTCCCACGTTGTTGGCTGCCTGCCTATATAAGGCCGTCTGTCGCTCCGGTCTCTACATTCCCTTCCTTGCTTCGCCATGGGATTCACGTCTCCCTGCTGATAACTACAGCCTTTTTATTTAATCCACGGCTTCTCCGCTGTTTTATTGTTCGTTTATTACAATTATAGTTATTGTGTAGGTATTTTAGACTTACTTTACATTGTTCAGGTACCCATTTCCTTTATCATTCCAACCGTACTCCCATTAACATGCCTATCGAGGTGATCACCATCGATCAAAGAGCTGTCACTTACCGAGTGGTTTCCATGCCCGGAGATGGCACCTGCCTTTTCCATTCTCTTTGGTGCTTTCAAGTGTACCAAAATGGCCAAATATTTTACACCTTTCGACAACCACCAATGCCTCTTAAACATCTTAGACTCACAGGTGACAATTTCAGTAGTGGACACTTTGATGTTTATGAATATTTAAACTCTCAAAAGCTGGATGTGAAGCTATCGATGAAACCGGTTGTATGCTTACAACGCTTGACAGATGCCGAATGTCTCTTCAACACAAGTCCTGCAAATACTGTTGTAATTGAAACAAACCATGAAACTCAAACCGATTATGACAGCAGCAACCCAAGCTGTGAGATTTGAGACAAGATTACTTTTCACATGGCCAACTGTACGCTGCATGCTCAAGAGTAAGCTCAGCGCACAGCTTGGTCATATTACAACTGGAGGGCCAAACTGACAACGTGGCATACAAAGAGATCCTTAACAAATAATTATTGGTATATTTTCTCTCAGTTTAAAAAGGTTTAATTTTCTTCTTAATAAAAATTTTAAGGCAGTACTTCGCCGCTGCGAAGCGTGGGTATTTTGCTAGTAATAAATAAATTAACCAGCAGTGCAGTACACAGTAGTACCTTGGGGACCTCCAAATCCCAATTGATGATATTTTTGAAAAGCAAAAATAAAGAGATTAATGTATGTTTGGCTGAATGCCCCTCTCCTGTGAAAACCTCATGCTTCCTGCCCCCCCCCCCCCCCCAAAACACGCCCACAATTCAAGTGGAAACTACCCATTGTGCTAAAATGCAAAAAATATCTTGTTTTTTCCATTGCTATGGTGATAGCCATCTTAGAATCTTAATCCACTGTAATTGTAATACTCCTCAAACAACAACTCATTCAAATAGATACATTTAATGGAAAAAAATAACATCTTATTAATGAATGTCTATGCGCGGAAGTGTGTGTGAGAGAGAGAGAGAGAGAAAGTGAGAGTGAGAGTGTGTGTCTGTCCAGCCCAGTAGTGAGAGGTGGAGTTGGGGTAAGAGCTCCACCTCCGAGGATATGCAAGCGAGGCCAGCACGTCGGGAAACAAAACCTCTGAAGCAAGTCACTCAGTTAACCGCTAATAAAGAAGTGAGGCGAGCACATTGGCAAAACAGTATCCCTTTTACTTTTCCTCCCGCCATTAATACACAAGCGAGGTGAGCATGTCGGCAAAACAAAATCTCTGAAGAAAGACAAAGTCGCTTAGCCACTAATACAAAAGTGATGCAAGCATGTCAGCAAAACTAAACCACCTAGGAGAGAGATGCCCAGAGTTGTTCCTTTCAATTACCTGACATCTCTACATTTCAATTTTTTTTTCTGACAATTTAAATAGTTTCTACGACCCTTGGCTTTTTACAGCATGGGCTTACACAGCTAGTTTTCTATAAAGCAATAAAGTGGCACAATAAAAAGTTTTAATTCTAATTTACAAGCCACAAGACAGATGTGTGCACTTGGAAATAAAAGTAATAATGACTCAAAGAAGAAAATAGTCTCAGACAACTGCTTTAGAAGGCATATAAGACTAATGACTGCAAAGTGAATTGTAGAGCGTATGAAAACATGAGGGCAACCACTAAGAAGGATATCAGGGAGGCTAAAAGACAGTTGGAGAGGAATATAGCCGATAAGGCGAAAGAAGACCCCAAGAGATTTTTTTCAGTATTTTAGTAGTAAAAGAACAGTCAAGGTGGGGGTCAAGTGCATCAGAAATAGTAAAGGGGAATTTACTAAACTTAAATTTTTCTGAGGTGTTTACAAGTGAGCAAGTGGATAACCTCCCAGAGGTAAACGCGACTACTAAGGAGGTACTGAGAGATTTGGAAATTGTAGAGGGAGAAGTGCTGCTCAGATTAAATAAGCTGAAATCAAACAAATCACCAGGACCAGATAATATTTATCCTCATGTTCTTAAGGAGGCTAGTGAGTACATATATAAACCCTTGATACATATTTTTAGGAAGTCACTGTACACTGGTGAGATTCCGAAAGAGTGGAAAATGGCAAATATCATCCCATTATATAAAAAGGGCGACAGGGCAGATCCAAGCTACTATAGGCCAGTAAGCTTAACATGCATCACAGGAAAATTAATGGAAGGAATTATTAAGGATAAGATTGAGCAACACATGGCAAAGACAGGAGTTATTCTGAACAGTCAGCATGGGTTCAGAAGTGGGAGGTCGTGTTTTACTAACATTCTGGAATTCTATGAGGAGGCAACAAAAGTGGAGCATATGATATTATTTATCTGGACTCTCAGAAAGCATTTGATAAGGTGCCACATGAGAGGTTGGGCATCAAATTAAAAGAAGTGGGAGTTCAGGGTGATGTTTTTAGATGGGTGCAGAATTGGCTCAGACACAGAAAGCAGAGGGTGATAGTGCAAGGAACCTCATCAGAAGTGGCCGATGTTAAGAGTGATGTTCCACAGGGGTCAGTGCTAGGGCCGCTGCTATTTTTACTGTATATACAGTGGAACCTCGGTTCACGAACGTTTCGGTACAACACGTACAACTCGGTTTACGACCAAAAAGTTCGCCAAACTTTTGCCTCGGTTCACGACCACACACTCGGTATACGAACAAGCCAGTTTCCCTTTCGGTTTGTGTGCTGATGATTTCCGCACGTGTTGCATTGTTCTCGGTCAGACGTGCATGCTTGCACACGCGTGTATGCTTTCCCTGTGAACTCTTTGTGCTCTATTTCATTTCCCTTCTGGTTCGTACGCGCCGATTACTGTATTTAAGCACGTGTTGAGCCGCTCCCTGTTCATGGTTCTCAGTCAGACGTGTGTGCTTTACCTGTGATCTCTTTGTGCTCTACAGTATTTCGTGTGCTTTTGCAGTTTATCATGGCTTCTAAGCAAGTGAAGAGTGGTGAGAAGAAAGTTTTGCAGAAAATTGAAATCGAAGTAAAGAAAGAAATTATTGAAAAGTTTGTGTTACTGATCTTGCCGCCGAGTACAAGAAGTCAATACCTACGATTTCGACTATTCTAAAGCAGAAAGAAATTATTAAAGCAGCTGATTTTGTAAAAGGAGTTGCAGCGTTAACCAGGCAGAGGCTTCAAGTGCTGGAAGAGGTGGAAAAACTGTTTACCAGTTTACTCATTTACCAATTTGAGAACCCTCGTGCTTTCAAGCAGCACAATGTAAACAAAGCCAGACTGCCAGTAATGTGGAGGGCAAACACGAAGGGTTGGGTCACAAGGACTTTGTTTTTGGAATGGCTGCATGAGGCTTTCGCTCCCACTAGCTAAACAGCTAAAAACACCAGAAACCCAAGAAATCACAAGAGAGAAAACTCCTGAAGGAAAACATCCCTCCATCGCGGAGCCAGTCTCCCTCAAAACTGTAACCTTCTCTCCACCCAGTTCCTCTTCACTTCATGCCAGAACTCGACTCATGCAAGGTTAGTTTTCTTGGTGGTTTATGGTTTTTGTATTACGGATTTTTCAAATGTTCATTTTTCGGTTCGTAGCGTGAATTGTTGCAGTGTTACTTTTCACTTTTTTCAAATGTTCAATTTTTTCCCCCTGTGCTTAAAACTCATTTAAAAAAAGTGTTTACAGCGAGTGGTTAGTAGCGTGATTTGTTGCAATGTTACTTTTCTTGGTGGTTTATTAAATTACAGATTTTTCAAATGTTCCTTTTTTCCCCTGTGCTTAAAACTCATTAAAAAAAAGTGTTTATACAGCGATCGGTTGCAAGGCTATAGTGTGAACTCCTGTAATGTTACTTTCTTGGTTGCTTGTGGTTGGTTTTTAAATAAAGTCTGGATTTGTTCAAATGTGCCTTTTTTCCTCCTGTGCTTAAAACTCATTAAAAAAAGTGTTTATACAGCGATCGGCTTGCAAGGCTATAGCGCGAACTGCTGCAATGTTAGTGAGAGAGAGAGAGAGAGAGAGAGAGAGAGAGCACGGGCTCGCATGCTGGAGAGAGAGAGAGAGAGAGAGAGAGAGAGGGCGAGGGCAAACGAGCCTGCGGGCTCGCGTGCTGGAGCGAGAGAGAGAGGGTGAGCGAGTCTGCGCGTGCAGCTGAGGAGGGAGCCTGGGTGTGTCAGTGTTATTCAATGTTTTTTTACATTAGTTTACTATTACACTGTGCATTCTATGGTGTAATTAACTATTATTTGTGCTTAAAAATCTTTAAAAAAATATATTTACATACAGTTCGTACAGTCTGGAACGGATTAATTGTATTTACATACAATCCTATGGGGGAAATTGCTTCGGTTTACGACCAGAGGTTTGGAACAAATTGTGGTCGTGAACCGACGTTCCACTGTGTATGTGTATATATATATATATATATATATATATATATATTAATATATATATATATATATATATATAAATTATATAAATGATTTAGATAGGAATATAAGTAACAAGCTGGCTAAGTTTGCAGATGATAACAAGATAGGTGGATTAGCAGATAATTTAGAATCCGTTATATCATTAAAGAAGGACCTGGATAGCATACAGGCTTGGGCAGATTTGTGGGAGATGAAATTTAATGCCAGTAAATGTAAAGTATTACACATAGGAAGTAAAAATGTTAGGTCTGCATACACAATGAGTACACCTTATGAGAAGGATTTAGGAGTCATATGGATTCTAAGCTATCAACTTCCCGACAGTGTTCAGAAGCCATTAAGAAGGCTAACAGAATGTTAGGTTATATAGCACGATGTGTGGAGTGGAGTACAAGTCCAAGGAGGTTATGCTCAACCTTTATAATGCACTGGTGAGGCCTCATTTTGAGTATTATGAGAAAAGATTAAAAGAGCTGAGTCTATACAGTTTAAACAAAAGAAGATTAAGAGGTGACATGATTTAAGTTTTTAAAATATGGAGGGAATTGGTACAGTGGATCGAGACTGTAATTTTAAAATAAGTTCATCAAGAACACGGGGACACAGTTGGAAACTTGTTAAGGGTAAATTTCGCACAAACATTAGGAAGTTTATCTTTACACAAAGAACTATAGACGCTTAGAATAAGTAGTTTGGTAGACAGTAAAAGGATAGGGACTTTCAAAACTCGACTCGTTTTTTGGAAGAAATAAGTGGATAGGGCTGGCGAGCTTTGTTGGGCTCAATGGCCTGTTCTCGTCTAGAGTGTTCTAATGTACACCAAAGCAGAACATACACAAGTGTCAGTAGGCTTGGCGCCCTAGGAATCATGTTACCTGAACTATTCTATAACATTTCAGTAATTATTTACTGCTCTGATGCTGATCTTTATGATCATAAAATAGGTCATTACAATAGCAATATATGAGAAGAATTCATAATTAATTGCAGAATTACAGTAGTTAAGGGTTCCTCTAGAGTTCCTCTTTCTCTTGCATGATTTAGATGAAAAACTAATCATCTCATCAGGCTTGAGTTTAGAGTTTGGTATTTTTCTGTCCAGCCATTTCAGCTTTAGATCACCCTCAGGAAACCGTTGCACACAGACACACACACATCATTGAAAAATTGATGTTTTCGGTATCGAGGACCCTAAAACATCGAGATCTGTCAAAAACTGGACATCAAAATTTTTGACGAATCTAAAGCTTTCTCCCCTCCCCCATAGATGACAGGTTATGGTGGGGGAGCATGCAAAGCAAAAATAATGTTATAGATAAACACACAGAAAAAGTTAGGAAATGAATAAAACAAAAATACATCATGTGTCAGCACAGTTGTAACTGCTGCTGTTTTGTAACAAGGAAACCCTGAACTTGAGAACCACTTCTCTATATCTCAGACCCACATTCTTTATTGCCATTTAAACTAAATTTGCTAGAAAATTTCTTAAGATCTTTGGACTCAAAATCAGTTTGAATAAACTGTTCCCAGTTAACTCTCTCATACACCAAACTGATCAAGATCACTTTTTACTAACTGTCCCAGAACACTTTAAATACCTAGGTGTGACCACTTATTTTTTTCCAATATTATATTAATAGATGGCAATCCTTTTCATTTTACTCCAGTAGAGATAAATAAGGTGTAGAACTTATAGTATGGGATAAAACCCAGATTGCAATGGCAATTCCTGCTGTATGACTTCTCCATGACCAAGTTGAAGCAATGTAAAGATTGTGCAGCAAGTTTGTGCAAAAGGCGGTTGGGTGGTCACCCAGGATTTAGCACAGTCAATCACTACAGCAAAACCACCAAGCTTAGGTTAAAAGTTTTATTGGTGATGAAAGAATTCAAAGCCACCAAGGCAAGGGCAGTCAGAACACTGCTACTGTCAGAAGATGAGAAAAGTATGGCATGCCAACAAGTCTATTATGTGTGGCAGGAGGTGGAAACCCCAGGAGGCAGTGACGGAAGTGGAAGCACTCTGGAAACATCAGAAGACTGTTGTAATAGTCTGTTAAGGTCTGCTGTTACTTAGTAATTACAACTCCAAAAGATGGAGCAAAGCAACAGAATATTAGAGAAGCAGTAGAAGAAGATATCTGCATTAAAGCAGTAGAGTTTTCAAGCCAGGCACTGTGAAAGCAGAAGGACTAGGCACTTGAATTGGAACTAAGGGGTATCAACCGGGACAGGTTTAACTTTTTTCTGCATGTCGTGACTGACCTCTTAATGACCCTAAACATCTGTAAGCAGTGTGGCACAACCCTTTGTTCCCTAAGCCATAGTCTGTCTGTCAGGATGTACTAAAGCACTTGGAGCCTGTACATTAAGACTTAGGAAGAAGGGAGAAGTGAAGTAAACCACAAATCTGGTTCATTAGTCACGGGAAAGGAAACCTATTCAAAAATTTCTCTTCACATTGTATTATTTTAATAATGGCAGAAACAGCAAAAACAAAATATTCTGGCAACTGTTAACTAAATGAAACAGCCAAAAAAAAATACTGCACAGGTGCACCCTATAAAAGGGAAATATCTACACAACCATCTTCTCTACTTGTTAGGATAGCGAGACTCTTTTTTAAACTTGCACTGAGTATACAAAGAAAGAAGGGCTTTTGACTCTGGCACAGTGAAGACTGCAGCCTTCAAATGAAAGTGTCACGTGAAAACACAGCCCTTCACAAAAAACAGGATTTTCTGTGTATTCAAAGTGACATGAACTTGAAGATAGACATACTTGGCAGTGCCTATATAGTATATAGGTATGAAGCCCAGATGAAAACATTAATGATTTAAACATGCTAAATGCTGTCGTTTTATTTTTCCACAGCTAAGTGGGTTTTTGGTCCTTCTGGCCAGAACATGTAAGACCACTGTCAATGTCTTTTTTACATTAACTGAGACACTGAAAGTCTATTCATGTCTCAAAAATGAAGTAGTAGAATGTACTAAATATTGCATCGTAACGATCTTTAAGTATTTAGCCCTCATTATAAATTTTACTTAGCAGATGTTTTTAATCACGGCAACTTAAATTCTGTGAAATAAGCCTGTGTGTTTATCATTTGTTAACTAAGTAGTTTCCTGGTAAAGAATAAAATTTTAAAGTAAACCACAGAAGGTGTATAATGTAGTCAATAGAAAAAAATGTGATGATAAAAAAATGATTAAAAATATATATTTTAAAGTAAAAAAAAAAAATCAAAATGACTATTAATTTTTCATTTGTAATAATAATCATGTCTTAACATAAACCAGTCAAGGATCCTAGGTTTAATAGTAAATAAGAACAGGATCAGATGCAGAACAATACTTCCAGGTTACTAATGGAGTGTTTAAAAAAATTGGCTGACAAAACCTGCAGATCAAAAAAAAAAAAAAAAAACTGTCACACACTATGTTGTGAAGAGTGTGGATGTTTTACTAATCACAATAACAAGCTAACCATTCAAAATTATGAAAAGGCAAGATCATTAAGAGATGTGCCAAAACAGATATTCAATACATTGCAGCACAGCATAGCATGGCTGGAGTAACATGATGGCAAAATTAGGATGACGAAAAACAAAACTGTTGTTTTGTAACTACGTCTTTGAATAAATCCTTTACCAAATAAACAAATTCTATTTGAATACTGACATTCTTCAGTAGAACTATGAGAAATGCATCCAGGTCAAGCTGTGAATGATTTCATCAACTATCCACTTAATCATGGAATGTTAAAGGTCTCAATCATGAACCTGAGTGCATAAACCGTCAGCACAGCACTGCCAGATCTAAACACTAGCATGGTGAATTGCTCGCGTACTAAAGTGACTATAGCTGCAGGTGGAAGTCCCATTTTACTTATGCTGCCAAGCAGAGTTGTGCTATGGTGCAGCAGTCTATTAGTCAGCAAAAGCGCACTGTGAAGAAGCTGTCTGTTGTTACGGTTCTGCCTTTGTCCAGAAATGGCTCCATAAGCTTGCTACATTTTATACCATTGTCCCGTTCATATAGTCTATTGCAGGGGTCCCCAACTCCAGTCCTGGAGGGCCCCAGTGGCTGCAGGTTTTCATTCTAACCCTTTTCTTAATCAGTGACCTGTTTTTGCTCCTTATTAACTTCTTTTGAATTAATTTTATTTGACTTGCTTTTGAAGACTCAGACCCCTTAATTGTTCCTTTTTTCTTAATTTGCTACCAAAAATTAATGGTATACAAAATGAACCAAAAAATGACCAGCAAAACATGGCTAGCATTGTTGATCTTACAATATCTGAAAGTAAAGGAAGGTGAAGGTCGCAGGAATGCTGATCTGCTCAGGTCCCCAAAGCATTTTAACAGTGCTCTTAGAAAAGCAAAGAAAAAAATCAACAATTCAGAAATGTCTGCTATTGCACAATGAGAGCAGCAACAAACCATGGAATTAAAGAACGAGTTTAATTAACAACAAGAATCGGCACCTAATTAAGCAACTTGTTTGGAGTGAAACTGTTTGAGGTCCTGACTTAGTAGTGTTTGGGTGCCATTTAAGGAAAGAAATTAAGCAATTCAGAGGATCAAATCTTAAAACACAAGTCAATTAAAATTAATTCAAAAGAAGGTAATTACCAGTAAAAACAAGTCACTAATTAAGAAAAGGGTTAGGATGAAAACCTGCAGCCACTGGGGCCCTCCAGGACTGGAGTTGGTGACCCCTGGTCTATTGTGTGTCTGTTTAAATGTGTTCCCCTGGAAACAAAGGGGGAAGGAAAATTGTATAGAACCGTGACCCCTTGAGGTAACTGTTCCTGTCAATCACATCAATTCTATCCAGGCCATTGCTATATAAACAAGAGAAAGAAAAGGAATGGAGCATCAGTTACAACCTGGACACTTCACTGGAAACCAAAGAAAGACTCCCATATGGAATTTACACCCTTTTCACGCTTGCTGTTTTCGATGTGAGACATTGAACTGCTTCACCATCACTACGAAAACTCCAGGGTCCAGGATCATACTGACATGCCGAGGGCGGCATGGTGAGACTGTTTTTTGTCGTTTGGGGAAGGAGCAAACAACCATTTTCATTCGTTGTGTTATTTACTGGGGGACACTTATCAGCCAGACTAGGTTCATTCTCATTACTCACCTTCCATTTAGTCTTTTGGACTTGTGTGTTTCGTGTTCTCCATGTGCCATATTTGTTTTATGTTCAGTGTAGGGACAAGGGAGTATTTTGTGTTTGTATATTTCTTGCTGCACCTTTTATTATTATACTAGCAAAATACCCACGCTTCGCAGCGGCGAAGTACTGCATTAAAATTTTTATTAAGAAGAAAATTAAACCTTTTTAAACTGAGGAAAAATATGCCAATAATTATTTGTTAAGGATCTCTTTGTATACCACATTGTGAGTTCGGCCCTCCGGTTGTAATATGACCAAGCTGTGCGCTGAGTTTACTCTTGAGCATGCAACTTACAGTTGGCCATATGAACAGTAATCTTGTTTCAAATCTCACAGCTTGGATTGCTGCTGTCATAATTGGTTTGAGTTTCATGGTTTGTTTCAATTACGACAGTATTTGCAGGACTTGTGTTGAAGTGACATTCGGCATCTGTCAAACGTTGTAAGCATACAACCAGTTTCATCGATAACTTCACATCCAGCTTTTGAGAGTTTAAACATTCATAAACATCAAAGTGTCTACTACTGAAATTGTCACCTGTGAATCTAAGTTGTTTAAGAGGCATTGGCGGTTGTCAAAAGGTGTAAAATATTTGGTCATTTCGGTACACTTGAAAGCAACAACTGAACAATTCAGCGGCAGCCATCAACTCACATGCAGAACCATAGGTGAAGGGCTTAAGCGTTTCACTCTTTTAGTGCTCCTGTGTAGTATAATTACCTCCTATACCGTCATCAGTCCACACCTTGATCCTGTCCCAGTCATTCAATACATAAGACACAATGTTCCTCCGGATATCAAGAGTGAGGCTGATATGGCTGTGCAATATGTAACGAAGAGAATGGAAAAGGTAGGTGCCATCACCGGGCATGGAAACCACTCGGTAAGTGACAGTTCTTTGATCAATGGTGATCACCTCGATAGACATGGTAATGGGGGTACGGTTGGAATTTTAAAGGAAATGGGTACCTGAGCAATGTAAAGTAAGTCTAAAATACCTACACAATAACTATAATTGTAATAAATGAACAATAAAACAGCGGAGAAGCCGTGGATTAAATAAAAAGGCTGTAGTTATCAGTAGGGAGACGTGAATCCCTTGGCGAAGCAAGGAAGAGAACGTAAAGACCGGAGCGACGGATGGCCTTATATAGGCAGGCAGCCAACAACGTGGGAGGCGTTGGGATGGGGGACCCAATGCCTCCTCACACGGTGACCGAGCTGCAGGCTATGGAAGCATATATGTACGTAAGTAGGATTCAGTTAGCGTTGGGAACCCGTGTACCAAATTTCTTGAAGATGGGCCCATAAGTAACAAAGACTGTTTAAAAGTTCAATACGGTGGCCAACAGTGGCATCATACCACTGAAATAAGTACGTACATTGGTTTCGGGTAGCGCAGGGAAGCCGTCTACCAAATTTCGTGAAGATGGGGCCATAAATAAGAAAGTTCAACATGGCGGACATTGTTGACCGTTACGCGTAGAATTTCGAAATGAAACCTGCTTAACTTTTGTAAGTAAGCTGTAAGGAATGAGCCTGCCAAGTTTCAGCCTTCTACCTACACAGGAAGTTGGAGAATTAGTGACATTGGAAAGTTCAATATGGCGGCCGACAGTGGCGTCATACCAACGAAATAAGTACGTACATCGGTTTCCGTTAGCGCAGGGAAGCTGCCTACCAAATTTTGTGAAGATGGGGTCAGCCTTCTACCTACACGGGAAGTTGTAGAATTAGTGACGTTGGAAAGTTCAATATGGCGGCCGACAGTGGCGTCATACCACCGAAATAAGTACGTACATCGGTTTCGGTGAGCGCAGGGAAGCCGCCTACCAAATTTCGTGAAGATGGGGCCATAAATAAGAAAGTTCAACATGGCGGACGTCATCGACCGTTATGTGTAGAATTTCGACATGAAACCTGCTTAACTTTTGTAAGTAAGCTGTAAGGAATAAGCCTGCCAAATTTCAGCCTTCTACCTACACGGGAAGTTGGAGAATCAGTGATGAGTGAGTGAGTGAGTGAGTGAGTCAGTGAGGGCTTTGCCTTTTATTAGTATAGATTCCATTTGTCTCTTTTGGGGTGTGTGTGTGTTATATTGTGATATATATACACATTGTTTGGAGATTGTTTAATTTCTTTTCATTATTATATATTCACTTTATTATTTCACATACTGTTTGCTTTTTCTGCCTGTCTGATCATCGACTGGGGAATTGAATTGAAAGAGGAATGGCTTGTCTGGTCTAACGTTCCCTCAGTTTGCAAAGCAAACAAGTCTTGGTGGTGTAGCTCCCGTTCCAAGCCTTATGACCACAGGCTTGGAAAGGTCTTTGCCCTGGGTTGTAACTCAAAACGTAGCTCTCAACAAAACGTTGCCAGATGTTTGAAATCGCAGCAAATCTGTCCTTTTTCACACTTTCTGCACGGGTGTCTTTGTTGTCAAAGTGCAAATGGTGCATGATAGTCTGATAGTGGTCAAGGGACATCGTATCTTTGATTGCTAATAAAACAAATAGTTCTGAACAGGCCTCAACCACAGAACCAATTGTAGACATCGCTGCTCTTGTGAAAAGAATGGAGATAAATGCCATCAACTCAGAGAGGGAGAAGCAAGTTCATTGTACCATGTGAACATCACTGACAGAATAAAACTGAATAATAATAATAATAATAATAATAATAGAGTACTAACTTTCACAAGTAGCCAAAATTTACACTGGGTGTTACAGACTCAAATCAAGTGTATGTTTTTATTATACAGGTATTATCTTCCTATATAATACGCTACCGTGGCTGTTCGTTTGTCTGTCCAGGATTTTAAATCACCTATATCTCGCAAACCGTTTTACCTATTGACTTGAAATTTGGTACACATATATTACTTGAGGTCTACTATCCGCTTTCGGGGTGATGATTTTTATTACTTTTTTTATTTTTATTTTATTGTAGAATCAACTCTCCGCAGCGCGTAGCAGTGCGGCACATGCGTATGGGTGCCATTCTCATTCCCTACCTAATCATTCTTCAGGCAGATTGAAGACTTAAGTGCCAGCTTAAGTGAAAAATTAAAGAAAACGTACTAAGTAATTGCAACACAAAAACTAACTTAATAGTTTTAATGTGAAAAGATGCCAACGAAAGAAGAGAAGAAGCAGACTGCTAAGGTGGAGAAAAGAAGAGCTGCTCAGGAAGCCACAAGCGCATCAACCTCTGAGCAAACGAATGCTAAACAGAGAAAGATAATGAAAACTAGGAATGCTCACTTCAAATGTATTCACTGCACGTTATTGTGCAGTATGCTGTTACTGGTAGTAATAATAATAGCAGCTCACTACTCAAAACGCGGAGCGCCTGGACATGAACCTGGAACCTTTTGGTTATAAGGCAGCAAGTCTTATCTCTTTACCATTCAAGAATGCATATCAATTTTCTGTTGATTGACATTTGAGCTTCGGTTTTAAACTCATTGACAGCAACATGTAAACTGATTTTTTTTTTTTTTTTTTTAACTTTGGTTATATTCTTGAATAAAAGCACAAGTGTTTATTTGATATTTCATATCATTATTAGTATAACATGGAAAAAGTTTCTACTTTAGGTATGTGTTCGGCATTTCTTGCCTCGCATTTCCTTTCATCCTACACTTACCCAGATCTTTGTAGACACGGAACACACATGAAATTAATGCATTCCAAATAACAATATACTGTATTATTTACCATACACAACTCCAGGCACCTCACAAGCAGATAAAGAGCCTTGGCTTGAGCTGGGAGAACTTTTTGCCCAAGCTGAGCTCCGTCAAGAGGGGGGACGGGATAACAGGCTGCTTGCTGCTTGTGCGGATTGACACATTTACAAAAGAAAAGACGCTGATGGAGAGGTGTGAAGGAGTTTAAGATGGGCTGGGATTACAAGTTTTTTTTGTAGGCTTCAGGGATTCTAGTGTTAAGTCAGTGTGTAACTAATGTTATATATGATTTGAAATTAGAAAAAATAAAATTCTCACTTAGAGGATCTGTTCAAAACTTTTTTTTTTAAAACTTGGACGGACCTAATTAATAACATTTTAGAATAAGCACTTATATTGTGGGGAAAAGACTCCTTTCTCTCTTTACTACTCTTAACAGTTTTGTTCTGGTTGTTGGCCTTCCTCTTCTTCTCATGGGTAAGGGTTGATTTGATTTTAGTTTTGTTATGTTTGACTTGAATGTATGGAATGTCATATACTTTTAATAAATTCAATTAAAAAAATTTAAATGGTATAATCTTGTATCTGTAGTGTATTTCAATTTACAGCAGACTATATATTGGTAATCCTTGTGCTGTAGAACACCCAAAGGTAGGCAATTTACACAAAAAAAATTAAATAAACAAAAGACCTGCATCTGGAAAATAAGGTACGAAGACTTTGACAGGAAAAGCTTGATTATGTTTAAAAAATATTGTAATGATAAATGAAATCAAGTAATTTAGAAAAAGAAAAAAAAAAAAAAAAAAAAAAAAAAAAACACTTACTGCTCTGGAATTATCACCAAAGTCAATCTTAAGTCTTCCCATTGCTCTAATTATAGCAATAATGGACTGAATAGTGTTACTGTAAACAACGACCTTGTACTGTTTACATTCTTCTTCAGAGTACCCATCTTCATGAATGATTCTGTGGAAAGAGCCCATAGAAAAATATGTAAACCTAACAGGCTTACAATGAGTACTTTAACACCAAATTTACCTTGCCAATAAACCTGCTACTAACATCTGTTAAATAGTAAATTTTCAAATACAACAAAAACACTGCTGTTTGATTTTATATTATAGAAATTTACATGTTTCAAGTAATCAAGTAATAGAACCTTGAATTACTAGACTGCTTCCTATATTGTCTCCAATAGGAGGTGCAATTCCTAGTAAAGATCTTTATAGCAAAAGGATTACACAAGGTAGATATAAACAAAATAACTGCAAAATGTGAAATCAGCAACCAAAATAAAGCTTGGTGCCCCTCTGGGGCTTAAGAGGTTTGTGCTGTGTCCGTTGACTTTCCACTCACAAAAAAAAAACTCTACACATAAAAACTTCTTTCTCTCAGTCTCATCATCCCTTACGACTATCACAGGTTTGCCCACGCTCACCCCCCAACTTCAGACATAATTCACCACTGACCCAGGTGCACCTTTTGGGGATACCTATGGAACCAGTTCCAATGCTGGAAATGCTTGTAGGAAGCCCAGTAACTTTCTATCCAGATCTCCATCAGGCAGTCACCAATTTCCCTGCATTCATGAGCACTAATTTACACCTGATGGTCCTAACCTACCATGTCCCACATAACATTCCACAGGGTTGTTGATGTACATCAGGGGTGCTCAGTGCTACCACCCAGTGATTTCAAGGAATTTATCTAGACATTTTCTCTCTGGGCAGAAGGTCATGCCGGACATGTTCTAGGTTGCCTATCCTCTAGGATTCTGGAAAACAATACAACCTAGAATCCTGTCCTTTCTCCAATTTGTACTGGCACATCTGTTTACTATGCTCTCAGGTTGCTCGGCACATCCATAGGCTATACAGCTCACGGCTAGCTTTATACCAACACAAAGGACCTTCCCTACCAGAAGTGCAGATTCTTATGCCATACAGGTTGAGCTAGTCTATCCTCTTGTCTTGCCATTTTAAGTTTTTTTGCCCCTGGTACCTCTTTGCCAGACCAGCTCCCCATCACATCAGGTAAGGGACTGATTGCAGAATCAGAGTGTAACTATAACAGATGTAAATAAAATTCCAAGGCAGTGTACTGGATTTCCAATTATCATGATTTTTTTGTTTTTCAGAGACACTACACTAAGAGCTTTCAGCTTTGATCAAACTTTTTGAACATTTTATCTTATTTTTAAGATATGTGCATTTCTACTGCACTCAAAGTATTACATGACATCACAACTCCTTGAATTATTAAGAATTAAAAAAAATTCATCTTCTGAAATTTCACTGCTAAAATTACTGTAAAGATGACTACTATACTATTGTTATATGAAGTTTGGAGAAGTGTAACGATAGATAATTGCAGATACTTATAAATGTATTCCTCTTTAAAAAATTTTGTTTACTAAAAAAAAAAACAAAAAAACTGGAGTCATGCGTAAATTTGTGTTAGAAACAAATTCAACTTACTTCATCTGTTTCACTATAGTGCTTTTCCCAGATTCTCCAGCACCTGCAGGCAAAACAAAAAGAAAACATTTTTGAATGAACAAAGAACAAAAAAAATCATAGCAGGTGAAAAGAAACCATAAAATAAAAATGTAGTCTTGCTGGCATAGAACAGTTAACAACCAGTAAGCCTGTATATTCTGTCTATTGCAGCTACTATAGGTTTGACTACTAACAATTCGAAAAAGTCCTGAAAAGTGAATTTCTACCTCCCATACAGCTATTATACTGTCCACTACTTATTCAGTGCTTAGCTGGAAAAAAGGAGTGACGCAAAATTAAAATTCAATAACAAAGTAAAAATGACCTTACTGTCTCTATAAAAAATGGAGGTCTGTCCATTAACCTATAAACAATGTTTAAGAGAAATATGGGTTTTTACAATCATGTCCAAATCGCTGATATGTAGAGAATAGATAGATAGATAGATAGATAGATACTTTATTAATCCCAAGGGGAAATTCACATAATCCAGCAGCAGTATACTGATACAAAGAAACAATATTAAATTAAATAGTAATAAAAATGAAAAAAGTTAAAAAAGTTAAGAATATACACTATGAGGTTAGTTACTTATTTTTACTTTCTTCAAGTTGTCTATATAAAGGGAAATACTTATTCACTTATCACTGTGGTGACTGCGATAAAATACAAATGTTTTAAAAGGTTTATACAGACTGGGGAAAAAACCCTCAATGTGAATCAAAAGTAGTTTTTTTAGTCCAATGGGTATAAGCAATGTACAAGTTTTTTTTTTTTTTCAGTTTTGAGAACTCAATTGAGTTTTGCTACTTTGAGCAACAGTACAGCATCTTGATAACTGCATAATGGTGAAATAAAAACTTGCATAATTTTCAAACCAATGTTACTTTTTCATAATCACGGCCTACATTACTTTGCCAGAGGAAATAGTGTTTGAAAGTTAAGCATTTTTAATAAACAAAGTTTTGAAAAAACTATGTGATAGAGTGCTAAAATCTGTGTTAACATCTCCAGCTAAAACTTTTTCTTCAATGTACCATAATTGATTATAGATCGAGATACTTTGCCAATAAATTACAACATCAGAGAAACACCAAGCCATTGTAAATTGCAGATAATCCTAGCTGTGAGGCTGTTTCTGTAAGGTAAATACTGCATACATTTCTATTTATTCTGTGCTTACACTATACTTACGGTACATCATTCCTCTTCCATTAATTTTTAGATAAATTACCTTTTGCTTTTTAACCGACTGTTGAAGTTAAATTACTTCAAGCAAAAGGAGAAGTGAACTGGTATGACAGAGGTTTACTCAATCTGCTGCCATGGCTTAAACAGCCAGCAAAAGGCACAAGCTGCTGCCGCACATACAATTCTGTGTTTGGCTAACTTATATTAGGGGTCTCTCTGCCATCAGGAGGAACTATTAAATAGTGATGTGTAAAATGATTCTTTTTAGTGATTCGATTAATTTTATTCTGTTCACGAAAATTACTTGAATCTTTGAATTAACTGATTCATTTACTTCAAAAACAACAACAGCTATATTGTACTTTAAAATTTACACTAGTATCATAACAGAGTAACAACTTTAAACTACCAAATAACACAAACAATTAAAAAGCAAGCAACAAAATAAGTAATTCACACATAATAATAATCATCATCTTTATTGAATTTTGACAATAAATACAATTTCAACAATAAATGGGAAAAGAAATGTACACAAATGTACACAAATGTACACAAAATAGTGCACACATCACGATAAAAACTGTGAGAACACTGGAATATAACTAAATAAAATAATTTTCAGTTTGGATTAATCTCCTGCAATTTCATATCTCATCCTTTCAATTGCAATCACCCATGCATATCATCATTGAACTGAACTGCGGTTCAATGTACTGTCAGTCTCCTGTCTGTATTTCAGTACATGAACTGATTCCTATGAACTAGTTCAGTGTACTGTAGTGTGAGACAGCAGTCTGCAGTTCGTTCCATAGTTTGATACATGACTTGATTCTTTTGGTGAACTAGTTCAGCAGTTCATTCCTCGGTTCAGTACATGAACTGATTCTCTCAGTGAACTAGTTCAGTGTACTGTACTGTGAGTCTCTTGTCTACAGTTCATGAACGGACTTGCAATGGCTATTCAGATCAGTAGTGGGCATACAGGTTCATTTAATCAGTCAGTATACTGAGACAGTCATAGTCACTCAGTCAGTTGGCTGAGTTGGCTAGTTATTATCATGGCCGTTTTTTTGCTGAAACAGTTTATTTGTAGGCTATTTGTCAAGGACAGCAGCCATTTAAGTGAAGTTAAGATGATAGTCCATGACCGTCACAGAATGGTACATAAAACTTAGTATGCACTGCGCATGGCTCGAAAAGACAGGTTCTTTACTGTCATTGAACCAATACTTTTGTTCAGAGAAGTACAAAAGAACTAGTTCATTCATTGCACATTACTACTATCACATAAGTAAAAGAGGAAATATATACAATTTAGAAGTTGTAATGACCTCTCCAAAGATAAATTTGAAACAGTAAACTTAGATGTTGCATAGAACATTTCTCCATTTTTAAGACTGACAGTTTGGAAAATTTGCCAATGCTTTTCAATGGGAAGTTTTGAAATTTCAAAAAACTGCATGAACAAAATATACATTAACTCGTATAGTATTGTAATGACCAGCATATAGAACTCGGAGGTACTGGAGTTTTCTACATTAATCTTATAATAATGAGTATTCGTTCCATAACAAATGGTGCCCTGTCTTATACTCCATTATCTGGGTTACAGAGCATACCTGCAAAACAATAAAAGAAAGCTTTCCCTACCAATCACTATCTCCTGCCATGTAAATTACTTTTTTCTCTATACCGCCAACACTCCTGCTTTATGTCTCCTGACTCCCTACTCAATGCTTCCTTCCGACGCACTTTCCTTTTTCTCCTGTCACTCATCTCCTAAGAGGCATGTCCACTTCTTAAATAGAAGCCCTTTACCCAGCAACATTACTTACAGCATTAATTCCACCCTTTCTGCTCCCCCACAGTGCATCAAAAGCTGCCTGCACGGCACAAAATATTAACATAACAAAATTTAAAAAGAAATTATAATACAGAAGAACATTAATACAGAATAACATTACCGTCAGTGGGTTCCATTTTAAAGACATTTTTCAATTTTGTCAGCATCATCCTTTACACCATTCAATGTTATTCTTCCTACTCCATAAATTGAAGCAATACTTGAAATACTTTCAATGTTTTGTAAACATTTAATAATTTTGTTTTTTTTGTGACAATTCCAACATCACACGCATATGTTTATTGGCCATAACCATGTACAGTATAGTAGATTAATGATAACAAAAAAGCTACAAAATGCTATTAAAACTGAAGGTATGTAACTGACACTGATTTTAAAATGCAGCATGACACGTGGTGTTGGGGAAGAACACTACGTTACTAGCACAAAGAGTTGTTCCAAGGTGAATAGCCAGCAGTTTACTGCACGGCAGTAGTAGTACGGTAATAAGGTAGGCACTGGCTTGTGCAATTTTTTTTTTTTTTGGCTCCGATGGTTAACAGAGAATGACAGTTAATCGAGTTACAGATAATCAAAGTTTTACTGTACTGTACTTTATTAAACTTCTTGTTCGCATAAAACATCAAACTCTTCACTCTTCCAAGTAATACACATTAATTAGGTTATTCTTCTGGGATAAAAATCCTGCTTGAATAGAGACACTCCCCTTGACCAATATTCATAACTGAGCATTAACAATATATGCGCTTAACAATTTATTGTGCTTCAAAATGCTACATTTCACCCACATTTACCATCCCCGAGACTGACAAGGAAATTTAAAACATTTTTTTAAATGGATAATGCATAAAGTCATTTGTTTACTTACTGTTATAGTTGAAGTTCACAAATTTTCTGTTAAAATTCTATATTTTATGTTCTTTTATGTTTCCCCTGCCAAAATTGCTGATGCACCGCCTACTTCAAATGTGGATAATGAAATATACTCTATGCCACAAGGATTGTGCAATATAACACTTGCACTATGAAAGTATGCAGATTGATGTTTTTCAGTCTATTTTTTTTAAATGCCCAGTCTAAAAGCTCTCAAAAGAGCAGACACTTTCCTCCATAAATTGCCATAATTGCTTGTCAATAAATTCATGCCAAACTGAGTTGTCATCAACTCAATAGCATATTTTCAAAGTGGTAGTTCTTTCTCTAAAAAAGTTACTGAAATCCTTCACTCTTGCAAGAGCCCACATATATGTTACTCTGGCTCTGGAAAAAACAAACACTTTTTATGAAAATAAGATGCCTCCTCAAAAAGACTTTCTGGCTGTGAATTTAATTAGACTGTTGCAATGAATGACATTTTCTTTGTGCATATTGCATTTAAGTTATTTCTGTATGCAACACACTCGTATAAAGCAGAGATTTTTATTTTTACTCTGAGCTATAATGAATTTTTTTTATTTTGTTAAGTGTCATCATTAGTGTATTACATGTTCCTTACAAGCCCAGTATAATCTGTAAGAAAAGCGGTCAAAATTAGCTATGTTATTTCCCTGGCTGAACGTGTTCCATGTAATAAAGCTTCTACAAGAAGAAAAGAAATCTTAAGCTAATGATAGACATTCCAACATTTTTCAGTGAATCAAGCCAATTGGCTAACCTCCTGAGCAAAACCTAGAAATCTGTTGGCTCCTACTTAACTGTTTGTTCAAGATAAATAAAACTTTCCAATATTATGACTTATGACTGGTGTCTTTATGTAGTATTTTATTAAAATGCATTCAAATGCTACTTCTTTTGCAACGCTCATTTTATTTTCAAGCTTACTGTCTTAGGTTGTTTTCTTACCTGCTCTTTGGCATTTGTCTTCGAAATCAGCTAACATGAAAGGTTAGTGTGAAACTCATAAGTGGGAGTGTGGTAGATATGTAAATGTAAACATTCCAGTTTACAGATAATAAGCAGGTACTCTTTCTTTTCATGGATCACAATATGTGAATGGTAATGCATTTGAAACCAGAAAAGGTTAAAACAAACAAAGCTGGATAATTCTATGGCATGCATGCTCCTGGTTGTAGAACAATTCATTAATCCCTTAAAAATTTCTTACATTATACAATCAGATGAGAGTGCATAACATACTGTATATCTTCCAATAGTAGCCCCGGCGTTTATTCAAAAAATTATTCGGACGGCCCGGCGTTTAAAAGAGACCGGTGGTTGTTGGAGACCGGCTATTATTCGCCTCGCAAACGGAATGGTGATGGGTAAACGGGATTCATTTGGCAGTAAAATACGGTATGGTGCCGTATTTACGGTCACAAAATGTAGGCAACAACACCGGATGAGCATTTCAGGATTTAATGAAATTATCAGTACAGCAGTACGGTCTTATTAAAGCAATATACAGTACGGTACTACCGTAAGCATGAAAAACAGGTACGGTAGACGTCAACTTTCTTGCCAATGATGCCACCAGCACTGGCCTGCACCAGTCCGAATTTCGCACGAAAGCACTCATCAGCCCGACAAGTCCCCTGCGGAACATAAGGAAATGCAATAAGCTCCAAACTCACGCATATACGTATACATTACGACATGAGACAGGATAAGATACAATAAAGTACAGTACTGTACTTACCATCTACTCGTCGTCTGAATAGGTAATGATTGCTTCGTTATTTGCGAGTTCTTCTTCATGTTTCTCTTCTTGTGATGGCAATACAGGTACTCCCATTGCTTGTTGTCGCGCAGTAATCAGTTTTATCAGGATTAACGTGTCGAAGATGGCATTTTCATGTTTTTCCCGCCACCTCTGCCCTCCCTGTGGGGTTATGATTGACGTGGAGACAAATGGGCAAAATGTACACAAAGAAATTTCTTTTTGACTTTCTCGCTTCCTCAATAGCATCCGACGACAAAACATTTTTGACACGAAAAGATACTTACCGTATGATTCACTGCAGGAGGGCGGTAGCCCAGGTGGTACGAAAAGAGGATTAGCTTATGAAAAAGGCGGTGGGTCATTGGAGATTGGCATTTACTACAGACCGGCGTTTAAAGGAGACCGGCTACTATTAGAGACCGGCGTCTATTTGTCGCGACATCTCTTCAAACCCGGCGTTTATTGGAAACGGGCGTCAATAAGAAGCCGGCCACTACAAGAAGATATACGGTAATAAATTTTGTTGTCTGTGAAGTTTATTACTAATATAAAAGTCAACATGAGCTGTATTATTGTTATAAGAATCAATTTAACATTTAGATGTTTGTGATATGGCACCAGCAGTGTACACTTTAGAGAAAGTGACAGATGTCTTTGTTCCTGAAGATCATTTAAAACGAAATAAAAATTATCACTGCTCTATAAAAATTCCTATATGTTGGGCACTAATAAAAACACACCTTCAGCTAATGTGTTAGGGCAATGTAAAATGCATATGAAATCACACAAAGTATACCGTAATATAATTTTTACCAGAAATATAAAAATAAAATAAATATTGTCTTGACATTTGTAGCAATTACACATTTTTGATTGACATTCACAACCAAACTGCACAATGAAATAGTCTCATAATCATTATGCTTCAGTTACACATTTCATGAAACATTTAGTACTTATACTGTTAAAAGGATTTCAAGTGAATCTGTATGCAAGTAAATGGGTTTTCAGTTACGGTATGCTATGCTGAATTACCGTAGATCCCGGAATACAAGCCGACCCGGTATATTAGCCGACCTCCTTCTCTACCTACTAAATTACATGTATTTCCCGATGACCGGTATTTAAGCCGACCCCCTTCTCCAAGCAAAAATTTCTAAATTTCCTTAAAAGTGTCTCTTCGGGTATATTTATAATGTTTATCGGTGAGAATTTGAGACTGCCGGCATTTCTGATGGAAACCAGGAAGTGATTGCGGAGAAGTTTGGTAAAATGAAATCTTTGTGTTGAAACTATATACGCAAATATGGTACATCGGCGGGTGGATTTCCGGAGACTCGTTATAAATTTGATTAACTTAAATACGCAATACCGTGGACCCTTGACTTACGAACTTAATTCGTTCGCAAAGGCTAACCCATAATGCGTTCCGAACCTCCCACTGCAACACTTACTTAACCTTTTCATAATAAAAAAGGGTTGTATAATGTGCATAATTTACCAAAACACCAATAATTTTTCCAATGTACTAACCAAAAAGTTATAAAAAGTGCCTAGCCTACTTCGATTAAGCTAGGAGCATGGCGGCGCGCATGGTCGCAGCGGCTCAGGGCTCTCTTTTTCAGTGCACTTTTTTGTTGTTTTTTTTGTCCTTGTTTGTGCACGATCGGTTCGGCGAACATCCGCTACACCCGTCAGAACCTTATAGACATCGGTGTCCAGAGCCAGACATCTATTTCGAGTGCTTTTCATCACACGCACAACATCCCAGACAACACAGCGAGACCAGCGGGCTCTCCGTGGACTGTTGTCGGGTCTAGGAGATGACACAGACGGAGGAGGGAAAGAAAGTAGAAGCGGGGCCGCAGATCCGGCGTTATGCCAAGGCTAAAACACAACCATACAAGCCCTATACAGAACTTTTTTCTGCACTGAAGGAGCTGCTTTTAATCTCATTGTAGAGGTGTATAGTGACAATAAAAGGCATTCTATTCTAGAAACAATTTCATGCTGTACTCACCATTTAATTTGACATCTTTGGGCTGCAGGAAGGGAGGAGGAGGAGATATTTCCACACAATGTCCATCTTCGTTTCGATTGTGATCGCTTTCTTTACCTTCTCTTCCTTCCTTAGCAATTATGTGTCTTGCTTGCATGGTCTTAATGAATTATATATATATATATATATATATATAGGTAAATCACTGCAATGACCGAAATTACATCCACAAACACATGTATCTGGGCTATGACTGACGCTACTAACGCTCTCGGTTGTTTGTTTACAATCGCGCAAGCGGATACACGTGACCACATCCGTTTCGTAATGCAAGATGTTGGTCGTAAATCAAAACAAAAAATTTTATTTAAAACTTCCCGATAATTTATTATAAATTTTATTAACAAAATCAACAACTAAAACACTTTTTTGAATAAATTCTTTATTTAATTTAAAGTACCGGCATGCAAAGTTACTTCTTCATCTGAAAGATGGCTCTGTGGTTTCGTCATTATTTACTTCCGTATTCATCGGCAAAACTGGCATTGCACTGGAAATCTTGAATCTGAAACGATACTCGTTGTATAAACCGACCCCCAAACTCCAAGCCAAAAATCTAGGACGAAATTCTCGGCTTATATAACGGGATCTACGGTAAGTCATTGTGTATCCCAGGGTTCTAATTATTATTTTATGCAATAAATTCCTAAATAACATTTACTAACTTGAAGATCAATGTTCATATTCATAAAAATTAAAACTGAAAACTTATAGAATATGAAAATCTTTTGGTTGACAGAAGCAACTGTGAGGAAAACCCCTAAATAATAAGAAAGTATAGACTAAAATAACTTCAACCAAGCTTCAAATGTATGATGACAAGAGGGACCTACTATTGTACTACTAAAATAAAATACAGTACATGCACAGTATGTCTAAAGAACAGTCAAGCTGTAATAAAAGTAAAATATTTAATTTCTGAAAAAGCTCAACACACAATGTAAAACTTTAACAAGAACTGCAGTTACTTGTGTTCAGGGAGCAGCTCAGCTATCTAATGTTAGCAGTTTTTTTTATACCAAAAGAAAGACTAATACAGTATGATACTGTATACAACTTATGGAGAATACAATTTAGGGGAGGATGAGGAGGACCACTTTTGAAGGACATATGTTTAGGTGAATTTTCTCAAAGAACTGAAAACTCATCCAAAGCAGAATCACAGACAGCATTTATTTGATATTTTTTTTCCCAAATCCATAGTTTATTTGCCAGTGATAATGCAATAAATATTCACCAAATCTTCACCAAAAACTGTCACTTTCTTAAAAATCAAATACAGTCATATGAAAAACTTTGGGAACCCCTCTCAGCCTGCATAAGAATTTAATCTACTTTCAACAAAAAAAAAAAAAAAAAAAAAAAAAAGATAACAGTGGTATGTCTTTCATTTCCTAGGAACATCCAAGTACTGGAGTGATTTTTAGTGAAGCGGTATTTAGTTGTATGAAATTAAACCAAATGTGAAAAACTGGCTGTGCACAAATGTGGGTTCCCTTGTAATTTTGCTGATTTGAATGCATGTAACTGCTCAATACTGATTACTTGCAACACTCAGATTGGTTGGATTAGCTCGTTAAGCCTTGAACTTCATAGACAGGTGTGTCCAATCATGAGAAAAGGTATTTAAGGTGGTCAATTGCAAGTTGTGCTTCCCTTTGACTCTCCTCTGAAGAGTGACAGCATGGGATCCTCAAAGCAATTCTCAAAAGATCTGAAAACAAAGATTGTTCAGTATCATGGTTTAGGGGAAGGCTACAAAAAGCTATCTCAGAGGTTTAAACTAACAGTTTCAACTGTAAGGAATGTAATCAGGAAATGGAAGACCACAGGCACAGTTGCTGTTAAACCCTGGTCTGGCAGGCCAAGAAAAATACAGGAACGGCATATGCGCAGGATTGTGAGAATAGTTACAGACAACCCACAGATCACCTCCAAAGACCTGCAAGAACATCTTGCTGCAGATGATGTATCTGTACATCTTTCTACAATTCAGCGCAATTTGCACAAAGAACATCTGTATGGCAGGGTGATGAGAAAGAAACCCTTTCTGCACTCACACCACAAACAGAGTTGCTTGTTGTATGCAAATGCTCATTTAGACAAGCAATTTCATTTTGGAACAAAGTGCTTTGGATTGACGAGACAATAATTGAGTTATCTGGTCATAACAAAAATCACTTTGCATGGTGGAAGAACACCGCATTCCAAGAAAAACACCTGCTACCTACTGTCAAATTTGGTGGAGGTTCCATCATGCTGTAGGGCTGTGTGGCTAGTTCACGGACTGGGGTCCTTGTTAAAGTCGAGGGTCGGATGAATTCAACCCAATATCAACAAATTCTTCAGGATAATGTTCAAGCATCAGTCACAAAGTTGACGTTACACAGGGGTTGGATATTCTAACAAGACAATGACCCAAAACACAGTTTGAATTCTACAAAGGTGTTCATGCAGAGGGAGAAGTACAATGTTATGGAAAGGCCATCACAGTCCCCTGACTTGAATATCATCGAAAATCTATGGGATGATTTGAAGCAGACTGTCCATGTTCAGCAGCCATCAAATTTAACTGAACTGGAGAGATTTCGTATGGAAGAATGATCAAAAATACCTCCATTCAGAATCTAGACACTCATCAAAGGCTATAGGAGGCGTCTAGAGGCTGTTATATTTGGAAAAGGAGGCTCAACTAAGTATTGATGTAATATCTCTGTTGGGGTGCCCAAATTTATGCACCCGTCTAATTTTGTTATGCTGCATATTGCATATTTTCTGTTAATCCAATAAACTTAATGTCCCTGCTGAAATACTACTGTTTCCATAAGGCATGTCATATATTAAAAGGAAGCTGCTACTTTGAAAGCTCAGCCAATGATAAACAAAAATCCAAAGAGTTAAGAGGGGTTCCCAAACTTTTTCATATTACTGTAAGTAAATAAATAGTTTAGAAACCAGGAAATCAATAAACATGAATCAAATGTCAAACAGCTTTAAGATATTTCATCTGGCACTTCCTGCTTTTTTGATCTTCATTTAGTTTGCAATAAATTCAAAATGTTATCATCTAGTTTACAATGCAATTGCCACCTCTCAGACATGAGCATTAACTATCAACAAATCAACCACTGACATCTAAAACCTACATTATAAACTTGGCTGCACTTAATGTCTTAAAATGCATTTAGTTTCTATTAAGAGTTTTTAGAAAGAAGCTGGCAAAGATACAAGATGTTAAAGGAGGAACCAAATGATAACTTACCTGATCAAATACCACATGCAATTTGTTTTCTCTTAAACATACTGCTTTCTTTCTTGCTGTTGCCAGGTAGTTAGTGTGCACATTATCCTTTAAACTGAAAAATTACAAATGCGACTCAGATGAATACCAGAGGTGTTTGAAATTTCTGAATGATTATTAACTGCTGGCATCCACTATTAATTTAAAATTAACATTTACATAGTTTCTTAAACCCATCCTTTTAAATCATCAGCTGGCAGGTATTTGGTTCCGAAAGAAATGGTATGAGAACTTACTGCATACAATGTTTCACGTCAAAAGATTTGCAAAGGAATTACAAAACCGGACAATGAGAATATGCTACCCAAAAAAAGGATGGCTAGGAATGTGCAATATGCCATGAGCAGCTACTGTATACTTGACACTAACCAGGGATGGGAATTTTTATCTAATTTTATAAATCAATAGCCGACCTCTTTTTATTGATTAATAGCTATTACATGTTAAATAGACACATCCTGCTTAATAACGGGGTAAAAAAAAAGGATGTATTATTGAAACAAATTCTTACACACACACGCGCAAAAATATGACACACTATCTCTCTGCACATCTCTCTCTTGTATTGTACTTTAAGGAATACGTGTTTCCAGATGCCCTTAGAAGTCAGTCACTTGTCCATAACTGTGAAGCTGGCAGCAAAGGAAAAAACACATTTATTGTACCAATGATTTGAGCATCCTCAGGCAGCTTTTTGTCACAGTTATTCCATCTAAGACCAAAGCTTGCAATACAGGGGTAATACATGCTACCTGGGCCAGGTTCAAAGAGTGGATAACTTGAGGATGTACTCACACTAGCAATGTGTTCCGTGCCCGAGGAAGTTTATCTGCATGTAACCCCCCCCAAAGTCTACTTCACTTGGCCAGTGTGATTGCTCCATGCCAGGCCAAGCATACCATGCCCTGGCCCGCTTGGAAGAGGTAAGCCCAGAAAGGTTCAGTAGGATTCGGGAACAGTGTGATCGCTAAACATGCCAGAGCACGGAACACAGACATGATGTGACATGTATTATTACTATGTAGATAGATGGGATTGAATGAAATGAAAATATCACTAACTTAAAAATAGATTTTTATTCTCACCTTACAAATGAGGGAGAATTGCAGTTGGCAAGAATAGCTGCAAATTCATCCCTTAACAGAATTTGCCTCTGTAAAAATCATCTTGTACACACAGAATGATTAACAGCAAAATGCTGCGCTGCACATTCAGTCAGGGTAGAGGGCAGAATGTTATCGTGCCCTACACAATTCCAAAGAAAATTCCAAAAGACACAAAATAAGGAAAATCATTTTGACATGCATGCTGTCACTCCATGTTCGGATCTTGTTTTGGTTTTAAACAAAGTTGCACAGTGATGACTAAAGCGTGCCCGGGCCTAGAAAGTTAAGGTGCAGCGTGAGTGCAGGCCAGTGGGGAAGTAGGGATAGGGATGGTACAGAACAAACATGCCTAGTGCGAGTACACCCTATGTCCCCTAAAAAACTACACTACATAATTTTTCCAGCAATTTTCAGTTGTAGCTTTCGTTAATATAATCTTCATCAAGTTTGGGCAATCACGGACTGCTCCTGTGTCTGCAGTCCTTGTAGTTCGACATCAGACCAGTCTATAACTCGAAGACATAATTTTGTCTTAAGTATTGTCTATATGAGAGTGGACTCATTTGAAAGTACAATTTATAAAATGAAGCATTTAAGGGAAAAAAAGGAAGGTGTGCATTTTTTTTTTAATTACACAAACAGAAGAGAGGCTCATCTGTCTAATGTCTTGCGTTTGCTGTAACATAACATAGGAAAAAGAAAAAACGAAAAAAATCCATAAGCTTGTGATGGTACACCATGATGGAATGTAATACCCTTGTTCAAGATACTATAAGTGCTACATGAAATCTACCAATTTTTTATAGCAAGTGTTGTCAATATGGTACACACTACACAAGCTTAATTGTTAAGACTCCTTTTAAATTTCAACTTCAGTGAAATGATATCCTATCTGGAGCATATTTCTGCCTGAAGCAGTTGCTGTTGTGACAGCCTCCAGCTTCTTATAACCCTAATGTGCAATTTTTGGGTTTAAAGTAAATGCAAGGATTAACTTGACTAAAAATGGAAATACGAGGGTCATATTTCTTTTAACTATTTACTCACTTGAGGGGTTTTCAATCATGTGCAACATCCAGTTTATGCTTTTTTGTCTGACTACTATGCTACATGAAATAATTTAACAAGAATCTGAAAATCCATAACAACTACTACACATTATTATATTGATATTAACCCCCCCCCCCCCCCCCCCACACACTAAAGAAATGCTGTTAGACAAACAAAAGCTGAAAAACAGAAGCAGGAAACACACACACCCAAAATCCCCTTTATAATTAATTGCTGACTGTACAGATGTCAAAGAAAGCCACTTCCCAGAGATTAAAGTCACCACCAGTTTGTTTCAAAAAAGGTTCCAATTTCAAAGGAAAAAAAATGAATAAAACCACACACACACTCCTTATATGAAAAGGAAATTTTAGTATTGAAGTCCATCAGAAATGCACCAGCTGACAGAAATTTAAGTTTATTTAAAGCAGGCGACTTTTAAAAATGCAACTCATTAGTTCAGATTCAAAACAACATTTTTCACAAGATTCAGATGTTCACACTAAACTAATCGACAGCGGCTTTTTGTTTAAAGAATTAATTTCTGATTTTCACCTTTCTGTTCTCTTAGTTAATTAAGAAAATAAGTAGATTTTAATTAGCAGTTAAGAATTTTTTGATAAACATTCTATGAAAGAAATGAGAGAGTGTTAAAGGGTAAGTTTGGTATTTTTCATGGCAAAGTTATTTCTTCACATTCATGGTATATAATAAATCAGCCATATAAAACTGGTCTAAAGTAAAGATTTTAAAAATACTTTGTTCTTACTGCTTACAATAGGGCACTATGGAACTCTGCATTCATACATGATAGAAAAGCCTCAAAACATACCAAATATACTGCTCAAAAAAATGAATGGAATACTTAAATCACACATCTGATTTGAACAAAATGTTCAAGTGGAAAATCAATATCGAATAATACTGGGCAATTTGTCCAGAATAAAATGATGTAACAATGGTCAAAGGAAACCATAAATCACCAGTCCATTGAGGGCTGGATTCAAAAATCACGCAGAAAGTCAAAAATTGAAATCACAACAATTCATAATTTGACTCAGTAGTGTGTATGGCACTGTAATGAAGCCCCTATGTCTGGGCATTCTCCTGCTGAGAAAGTGTATGTTGTCCTGGGAGATTTCATCCCAGACCTGGATCAGGGCATCACTAACATCCTGGACAGTCTGTGGTGCTACTTGGCAGTGTCGAATACCAGAATACATGATGTCCCAAAGGTTCTCAATTGGATTCAGGTCTGGGGAACTTGCGAGCCAGTCAATAATATCAATGCTTTCATCATCTAGTAACTACCTACACACTCTGGCCGCATGAGGCCAGACATTGTCCTGTACCTAATCCTGGTACCTAACAGCAGTCAGGGTACTGTTGCCTAGCACATTACTAACCCACGGCCACACATGTCATGCTGAATGATGTAGCAGGCTGCATAACGTTCACCACAACATCTCCAAACTCTTTCACATCTCTCACATGTATTCAGTGTGAACCTGCTTTCATCTGTAGAGAACAGAATGCCAATGGTGGAGCTGCCAATTGTGGTATTCTCTGGCGAATGCCAATTGAGCTGCACGGTGTTAGGCTGTGAGCACAGGTCCTCATGCCACCCTCATAGAGTCTGTTTCTGTTCAAATGTCAGAAACATGCACAACAGTAGCCTGCTGGAGGTAATTTCCTAGGGCTCTGGCAGTGCTCCTCCTGTTAGTCCTCATAAGAAGGAGTAGATACCAGTCCTGCTGCTGGGTTGCTGCTCTTCAACAGCACTGCCCAGCTCTCCTTGTGTAACGGCCCATATCCTGGAATCATGCTTTTGAGACTGTGCAGGGAGACACTGCAAACCTTCTTGCAATAGCACATATGGCATCCTGGAGGAGCTGGCCTACAATTGTAGCCTGAATGGGCAAAAGGTACCGCTTCATGCTACCAATAGTGACAAAACACAAAACTAGATAAAATCAGTCAGGAAGCCTAAGGAGAGCACAATTGACTGCGGCCACCACCTGCAAAACCATTCCCTTTTAGAAGGTTGTCTTGCTGTTGCCTTGGTAGTGTACCTGTTGTCACTTTCATTTGCACCAAAGTAGGCGAAGCCAATTCACAATTGCTTATGCTTCCTAACTGGACAGATTGATATCCCTGAAGCTTAACTGACTTGGTGTTAGACTGTGATGATTAATAGTTCCTTTAATATTTTAAACAGTGTACATTCTTTTATTCTAGCCAAGTACTGATTTGCGCCTTGAGATTACACACATATTGTAAAACAGCGTATCCATATCATTTTAAGAAGGAAAAAGGCAAAAAACCAAAACACTGTTGTGAGATTCCCAGATTTTAAAAGACGACTGTGTGTGGGTCTAATGTCCACAGCAACTTACCCATTACTCTCACTCCACGGTACCCTTTACTCTCTCTGCTCTGTGGACAGCTAGACAATAACGTTAAAAATAAATCAAACTTCCAATCATATATTTTTTTCCCCTATAGGGAAGATACTGCCTGCCCTGGCTGGATTGATAAAGCATGCATGTGCTTAAGTGATAGAGAATACGGAGTTCGCATAGCAGGCAAAGAAGTGACTAGAACTGAACGGAAATTCTGAACAGTTTGTCTTCCTAGGTACTCTTTGGCTGACAGTTTAAACAAAGACAAAAATACAATCTTCACAAGATTAGTAGGTTAAAAAAAGCATGGCTTTTATTTCTCTTAATTTAAAAAAAGGCACAAAAGTCAAATATCCCAAAAAATACCTACAGTAAAAAGCTAGCAAGGATTTACACTTAAGATTTGCATTTTAGTTGTGTCTGAGGGTATAATAAACATTCATATAAAAAACTGCAAACCAAGACTTTTTGTAGTTATAGAATTTCCAGATCGATACTGCTGTAATATACAAGATGAGTAAATAGTAAAACTAGCAACTTAGACATTTTCAACAATATGTTCCAGTGCATACAAATGATGACCAAACAAACTGCGGTACGGGGATATCTGTTTGACAAACAGCCCAGGGTGCACCCATCATGCTTTCCTTTGCCATTCAAAATTGAAATGCAACCTTTATGGTCAAACAAAAATGAACAGATTTTTTTCACTTATTTGGAATTTGAATGCTATTTCTACAAAAAACTGCTCTCCTGAAAAACCTTCCGATCTGTAATCTTTACAAATGTCAACCTTTTGTTCTGTGTGCTGCAGGGACACACTTGAGACACTAAAGATGTTTTCTCTGTGGTGTACGAAACACTCAGTGACATAACCAAATCAAAATAATCACAAAAACAAAAAATAGTCCGTGTTACTCAAACTGTTTGTATAGAATTTCACAAGGAAAAAAAAACAAAACTGTGTAACCTGACAGACTTTTTAGACAAAAATATATAACGTACAAGCATCACTATCCCAATTGCATTTATCAGTCTATTCACAAAGAATTGGCTTTTTACAAAATGACACATAAACTAACCATAATACCAACTAGATCAGGGTAGTCAGGAGAAAATCAGGTGAAGTATCATTCTCAGTACAATATGTAATTGAACACTGGAGTTAAATTACAGATATGGTAGTTTAAAATTTGTTCTTTTGTAAACGGAGAGTGGGATATTCAAAAAAATATATACAATGTACAGTGTAAACCAATATTATTTGTTGTCTGTAATCAGTTTTAATAAAAATCAGACTTGACAATGGTTTAAAAAGTTTTTTGAAACATGCTTAAGGGTAATGAAATGTTCATGTAGGCATCCACTCATTTATCCAATTCTAAACCGAAATTTTCTATTACAGGTTTGTGGGAAGCAGAAGTCTGTAAATGTATTATCAAAGTAACTCTAAACAGGAAACTAGTCTCTCACAAGATACACTTGCATATCTCGCACACACCCACACATGATCAAATCAAAGTTTCCAATTAAGGGAGCCAACTATCACATAGAGGCATTTATTCTTTGGACAGTCCATGCCTTACACAACCATTACTTGTTGTGTGAAACAAGTTAACATGCACCTAGTAAAATCATTAAATCCAGTCACTAACAATCAAACGAAAATGTGTTTGTAAATTTTAAGCATTCAATATGACTAATATAAGGAATAAAATAATCATTAAACTGAACCAAATTAGAGTTAAAAGTCATTATAATAAATACTTATATTTATTTTATACACCACCTTTTAATATAAGCATCATCAAATTAAAAAGCAAACACTAATAAAAAGACAGATTATGTGATAGTTCATACACATGCAAATTACACAATTCATGACATATTACAGTATATTTAAGTGTTTAAAGTTTATAAATTGTAAGAAACTAATGTTACAATTATTTACTGATTAGTAAAAGTTTTTAGTCAAACTGTATAGTTAACTCTACTGCTGTTTAGCAACATCACCTTCCTCCTCTTATTGCTTCATGTGAAATTTTATGTGTAATGTACATCATAAAGTGAAGCTGCCCTAAAGATTGCAACAAACATATAATGATAGGAAATGAGAAAAGCAAACGCAGCCATGCCTGCAGAGAAGCAGAGATCTAAAGATAGATAGTGACAATTAAAATGTACAATAAGTGGTTCATACAGTGTTAATGGTATTATATATAGAGAGAGAGCTATAGAACTTTTTCTCCTTTTCTCTCCTTTTTCAAAAACTCCCTGCTCCACTGCTGATGTGGCAAGAGCACAATAAAGGCTGTAATAGCTTACAGTAACACCAAAATTAAATCCATTCCCCCGAACACACCTCAAAATGTATCAAAAGATTTCTTTTGAAGCTCAGTAAATCTAAAATTAACTGCTTGAGATCACACAGTGCCTAAATGGTTGTAATCATTATGTGGCCCAAGCCATGTTTGCAGTAAAGCTTTCTGAACAGCCCAAAATTTACTAAAAATAAAAGAGGGAAGAGGGTTTATAAATCTTACTGTAATGCTGCATTAGAGTTTACAGAACAAAACAAAGTATGTTGACTAGGGAGTCCTAAAGGGATGCAGTATCCAAATATTACCTTTTAATTACTCTTAATGAAATGAATTTCATGGATTTAGTCTATATCACTTTAATTCATTTGGTACTGTATTCCTCAAATGTTTGTACAAAATGGTAGATGCAGGAACAAAATTGTAGTTTACAAAATATAATTTTCAAGGCTACATTCAAATTACTTAAATACTGTAATTTCAATGTGATTGCTAAGTAAACTCTTCCCAAATAATAACAAAAAAAAGCAATTTTGAAGGAGCAGAGGGGTGTGTAACAGATTTAAGAGTAGTAAAATAAACCAAAAAAAAAAAATATTTAGCCATTCTGGCAATAATGCCTAGACCTAAAACAGCAGATGTGCCGAGCTGCTGACATCCTTCAAATCCTTTGTTACATTTAAATACGACAAAATATATTATTGGAAAAAAACAAAACAAAATCAACATACACACAAAACAATGCATGCTTGTGCAACCTCCAAAAGGTCATGTGAAAAGACAATTTCCTCTCGGGTATTAATACAGTTTACCAAATGCCAAAAAAAATATGCTATTACATGGTTATTTTAATATTACATATAGGATTACTATACTAGATCATGTCTTAGGAATAAAGGATTGTCCAGTATCATCTGTGCTAGCTAGGTGTCAGTGTAGCATGCAGCATTTCCATAACTACTAAAACACAGTCTCAGGGATGCAGCATTTACTAATGTAAAGGTATTTGTTTTCAGACTGAGCCACTGTTGAGCAGTTAACCTTATGCACAAACCATAAATTAAGAACATATGTGTGACTATATGCCTCTAGAAGCTCCAAGTAACTTTAAAAAAAAAACTATAAAGGTATCAGTTTGCTTTCAACTGTCAGCAAGGTCTTAAAAATCATCCAAACACACCTGCGGAAACATCAAGAAGAAACCAACAGTGAAGATCAGGCAGGGTTTCTGCCGAGGAGGCTATGCTGGGAACAAATTTTTGCCATCAGGCAGATTATGGAAGAAAGTACTCTCTGTAGCCAGCATAAACTGCAACCACTGGCCAGTGTTAGAGATCATTAGAGAATAAACATGCGACACAGAAAATGATCAGCCTCCTTTAAGCAATGTACCATGGCTCAAACTATTGCATCAGTGTCTGAAATGAACTGTCAGAAGAATTCTCCATCCAAACTGGGTTTCGTCAGAGTGATGTGGCATTACCGGTGCTATTTCACATTGTGATCAATGCCATTATGAGGAAAGCCTTCAGTGCCAAGCGAGGGGTCCAATAAGAGATAAACTGTTTTATCACTGACCACATGTTCGCCACTGATGCCGCTATCCTCGCAACAAGCGATGTGGAGGCCAATGACAACCTCTCCAATATTGCCTGTGTCACTCTGTCCTATGGCATGAAGATCAATGCAGAGAAGACCAAAATCTTTGACAACCGATGGCCAGTGTCCATCTCAACGGCATTCAGGTCAAACAGGTCCGCCTCTTCAGAACATTGATCTTGCCTACCTTGCTCTGTGGATCAGAGACTTGTACAGTATGATACTCCAATCCAACATCAGTAAACTTGGAAGTTTTTTTAAATGCGGTGCTTACCTTAAAATCTGGGTGTCTTGCTCCATGACCGCATCTGAAATGACACTATCCAATTTCGATGTGAGAAGCAGCCCACAATCGAAGAAGAAACTCCGAGACTAAGACTGCAATGGTTCAGACACACATGCAGAATGGCTGACAGCATACTTCCACACAAACTGCTATGTCGGCAACAACCATTACAGTGGAAAGTGCAGAAGGCAGTTCCAAAAAAGACCTGAATCAAACAAACTGAAGATGACCTCAAAAATTGCCAAATCAACATCAGTGAAGCCAAGAATATCACACTCAACCAACAGTACTGGAAACAAATCAAGAAAGAAATCTGGGACCCAGTGGCACCCACAGCTGAATAATGGCTCTGAGGTCACCCTCATTCAGCTGTTCACTAGGGACTGAAGAAGAAGGAGGAAGACGGAAGAGAAGGAGAAAGAAGAAGAAGAAAGAAGCTTTAGACAAGAAGCTAGTCTTTACCATTTCAATAATATTCAAATAAATAGCACATAATGATTGTTCTACTCCCTTAATCAAAGAAACAGATCTGATATGCCCAAAGATTTGCATTTCTCATTCACAACACACACACACACACACACACACACACACACACACACAAGCCTTTGTCACAACACTCCAACATTACTGTACCCTTTCTCGTTGGTGATGTAGGCTTTTTCCCCATTTTTTTCCCCACCAAATGAACCAACGATTTAGGTTTTGTACAGTAAATGTCCAAGCATTTGCACTTTAGATACTTCAGAATGATATTTCCAGTACAGTGCCCTCATCCACAAACAACAGAACCCAAGTGCTTTAAACATCACACTGCAATTTCTTACCACGCCAGAACTAAACATATGCTTTCCCCAATAACTTCCAATTATTTACTGTTTCAAGCCCCAAGTGGTTGATGACCGAGTGATAAGTTTGTGGGCAGGAAGCTTTATGTCAGCCTGAGCATCTGCCAAGAACTTCCTGTTCTTCAAGCTGTAAGAGAGCCCTCGCTACTTTCTTGCATAAACCTAATGCCTCTAATGCCAGTCCTGGCCTCTGTACATACAGTATTATATATATACTAGCAGAATACCCGTGCTTCGCAGCGCGGAGAAGTAGTGTGTTAAAGAAGGTATGAAAAAGAAAAGGAAAAATTTTAAAAATAACGTAACATGATTGTCAAAGTAATTGTTTTGTGTATTTGGCGGCAGCATCACAAAGTTGTTTTCGTCTAGCTGCATCAGAAAATGTACCATGACATCTGACATGCCTCCTTTTTACTGTTTTCTCACAGCTTGGATTGCTGCTGTCATAATGGGTTTGAGTCTACATATATATATACACACATATACACATACATATCTTCATATCTATATACATATATACATATCTACATATACACATATATATATATATATATGCACACCTATCTACATCATATATACACACACATATACATACATACACAGACGCACACATATATATATAATTTGTGTGTGTGTGTGTGTGTGTGTGTGTGTGTGTGTGTGTATGTATGTATGTATGTATACACATACATACAAACATACGCACAGGTATATATATATGTGTGTATATATATATATATATGTGTATGTGTCTATATGTGTGTGTATAGCTTTGATAACTGAGTGCAAGGGAAAAATAATAAAATGTAGTCTATAAGTTATTAAACAGTAAAACATTAATGTTTTAAGAAGTACAGGTACATTGAGCACTACTGGAGTGGTTGCGGGTAAACTACATTTTAAAGACGGTATAACAGAACAGGTAAGTAGTACTAACAGCAGCTAAAATGTATATGGATCATCTCTCGGTAGTAGATCCCTTTTGAAAGGCGCTACACGACGGCTGTGGTATAGAAATTACATTTTCTATGTGAAAGTCCAAATTTCTGCCTCTGGTAATGTGCCTTACCAGCAATTAAAGAAAATTAGTTTTGTGTCCTCTGCAGTGTTAAGAGAGAAAGGCTTTGGTTTGGGATAAAAGGAAAAAGGGTGTAAAGAAAGGAAAGTTGCCTTTTTCTTTTATATAGTGTAGAGAGATGTTTTCGCTGACGATATGAGCGCCTTTTGGGGACAGTCGCGGTGGGTGTTGTGCAGACTGGTGAGACGTCCCAGCTATTAATCCGCTGTGATGGCAGTGTCAGTCCTTCACTCCTGTGCGTGTCTTCATAATCCGAGCTGACGACCTCATAATCGTATACGTGCAAAATAAAGTGCGAAGCGCCTTAATATTATTTTGCCACGGTGTAGAAAAGGGGTCCTGTGTTTGCACTTGTCTGGGCTATAGCTCAGGGGGAGTATGAAAAAAATTAAAAGTGCTCACTTTGACTTAAGGCAGAAGCGCAGTCAGCGTCTCAAAGGCCGGCACAGCTATGCGCGCGTGCCGGCTGCTCGACTTTTGCTGGGCAGGAGACGGCACTTTTTGCAGACACGTTCACGATATCAAAAGTCTCCGTGCTCTTTGGAGGTCATTCATATATATATA
>JANRMT010027041.1:87366050-87445933 GCA_026402145.1 Polypterus bichir lapradei
TGATGTCACACGAAACTCCGCCCCCACGGCGGTCAAGCTCAACTCCATTACAGTAAATGGAGAAAAATACCTTCCAGTTATGACCATTACGCGTAGAATTTCGAAATGAAACCTGCCCAACTTTTGTAAGGAAGCTGTAAGGAATGAGCCTGCCAAATTTCAGCCTTCTACCTACACGGGAAGTTGGAGAATTAGTAATTAATGAATGAGTGAATGAGTGAGTGAGTGAGTGAGGGCTTTGCCTTTTATTAGTATAGATATATATTTTTTTAAACCAGTAGTTTATAAACTTTATCCACACAGATCTCAATTCATTAAAAGTACTAGCTTAGAACATCGACTAAACAAAAAAAGTAAATAATACATGGATGTATGCTTGATTCCACATTGGTAAGAATGTTGAGGTAGCTACGTTCTAATACCTGCAAGATTAATTTATTAAACTGTTTAATATTCCAGCAAGAGTACATCACACCCCCAAAAATACACTGTCTAAACAAATACTACTCGTAAGAAAAACATAACAATATTAATTACAGTGATGCTGGAAATTTAATGGTATTTCATGCTCATTTACAGTATATATCCACAGTTCTGCTGATCAAATATGGTTGACCTTGAACAAGACATTTAAACTTCACAACATCAAAATCTAAGCAAGACATGTCCAGCTAGAAAAAGTTTCAACTGCTTTTAATCCATCTATTAAACTCCTTCCTCTTTCCATAGTGGATTAGTACCATATGCTTACTGATCTATGGAGTAATCATCTTGGTAATTTCCTGCCACTTCTTGCTTTTCTTTCTACAGGGGTTCCTGGCATGATTTAACTAAATGATAGTGAAATTGTTTGTGTGTTCTGTATCTCTGGTTGCTTAGATGTTGCTTCAGTCAAATTATTCAGTTTTTACTCTCATATCTCACATTCAGCAGAGTAGTTATAATGAAGATAGAAAAGTCTACGGTATTGCCACTTTTCATTAACGTGATGGACGTCTGCATAAAATTTTAAATTTAAATCAGCTCCAAAAAGTGAAAGCTTTGCTATGACACAGAAAGAGCCTTTTGCTCTGTTTGAATTGTGTTGCTTCAGATATGAAAATTAAATATGATGGTAGTAGAATTGTATTCATATCAGATTGTGCTTGCTTCCTTTGAACTGTATTATTTAATGAACAGAGGTGTGCGGCTAAAGCTGTCAGTGCTTAACCTTTTACACTTTTTCTTCCACTCAAATGAGAGACTGTTTGATACATGCAAATATGATGGGATGACTGGGAAAACACAAGAACAATTTAAGACTATGTCACATTTGGCTACTTCTCCAGCAATTTTCAGTTGTAGCTCTTATTTTACATAATCTTAGCAAATCCAGTGCTTGTATACTTCAGTACTTTTTAGATTCCAAAACATTTTATGACTTTTCCAGTACAGTCATCTCTTGCTATATCGCACTTCGACTTTCGCGGCTTCACTCTATCGCGGATTTTAAATGTAAGCATATCTAAATATATATCATGGATTTTTTGCTGGTTCGCGGATTTCTGCGGACAATGGGTCTTTTAATTTATGGTACATGCTTCCTCAGTTGCTTTGCCCAGTTGATTTCATACAAGGGACACTATTGCAAGATGACTGAGAAGCTACCCAATCAGAGCACGTATTACATATTAAATAAGACTCAATGATATACGATATGCTTCCCGTGCGGTGCTTCACATACTTGAAAGCCCAAACAGCACGTATTGAGTTTTGATTGTTTGCTTGTCTCTGTCTCTCTCTCTCTCCGACATTCTCTGCTCCTGACAGAGGGGGTGTGAGCAGAGGGGCTGTTTGCACAGAGATGCTCCTCTCAAAAATGCTGAAAGACTACCTTCACATTGCTGCCTTCCTTGTAGCTGCTTTGTCCGGCGGTGCCTTGCATACTTAAAAGCCCAAACAGCCCTATTGATTTTTGATTGTTTGCTTTTCTCGCTATCTCTCTGACATTCTCTGCTCCTGACTCTCACTCCTTTGAAGAGGAAGATATGTTTGCATTCTTTTAATTGTGAGATGGAACTGTCATCTCTGTCTTTTCATGGAACACAGTTTAACACTAGAATTACCAGAGCCTACGAAAAAACTCGTAAATCCGTCCCACCTTAAATCGCTTCTTAAATCCCTTCACACCTCTCCGCCAGCGTCCTTTGTCCTCTAAATGTGCTGATAAAGAAAAGCTAGAAGCAGCCAGCTATTCCACCCCCCCACCAATTTAGAATGTGCATGAACTTCTCTCAGCTCATGCCTTGATTGAGTATCTGGGAGTGAAGTGAAGCTTTAGAGTGGAAATAATAGATCGTTATTTGGAACACACTCATTTCAAGTCTGTTCCATTTCTACAGTAATCTGTGTAAACACATTGTTAAAACAGAAATGTTTTTTATATTCTAGTAGTAGATGACAAAATGTAGGCATATTATGAAGCCTGAAGTCCAAATATCAAAGAAACATTTTCACAAAAGGTACAAATATAACACAGCAATTGCGCTTTTATTCAAAAATATAACTGCAGAAACAAAAAGCCGCCTTAACATGCGACATTGACACACGTTTAGTATGACTGCCTCCGTGGCGCAATAGAATCAGCTGCCGACTGGGAATCAAAAGGTCGCGAGTTCGAACCTGCACCACTCCGTTTTGAGAAGTAAACTGCTCTTAGTCTTACTATTTTAGAATAAAAGCATACATTTGATTTCAGTCTGTAACAGCTGGTGTAATTTATGATGCTTGTAAAGGTTAGCTTTTTTTTTTTTAATTCACTTTTCATTCTCTCAGTCGCGTTCAGAATCAATCTATACAACCCCATCTGACACGGCTGTTTTCACATAAAGACGCGCTATAGTAGGGCTGGGCGATTAATCGAAAAGTAATCGAAATCGACATTCAGAACCTATAATCGATCAAATTTTTCCAGCTCGATTATTTCGATTACTTTCCCTTTAAAAACACTACCGCGTGTGGAGTCATGTTACCCCGATCCGTTACGTTATTCCGCCGACATGGTCGAGCATGGAGAGCTTAAACACTGACACAATTGAGCAACAAGAGCAGCTTGTCCCAAAGAAAAACGCAGTCTCCATCATTTGGACACATTTTGGCTTCAGTAAGAATGACATCGAACAAAATGAAGTCAGATGTAGACACTGTAGAAAAACAGTTTTGACGCCCAAAGGTAACACCACCAATTTGTTTCAACACTTGAAGCACAATCACGTCACTGAATATGAACGGTGCATGGCTCAAAAAAAAAACAAAAAAAGAGACTGACAAGCGCCCAGCAACAAGTGCCTCCGAAAAGCAGATGTCAATAACACAAGCGTTCACAAATGCCACACAGTATGAGAAGAGTTCAAGTAGATGGAAAGAAATAACTGACGCTATTTGTTATTACATCGCAAAGGATATGACTCCCTTGGCTACAGTGGAGCGAAGCAGGTTTAAACACCATGTTAAAACTCTCGACAGAAGATACACTGTGCCATCGCGATCACATTTTTCTAAAACTGCGCTGCCAGACATGTACAAAACTTGTTGTAAAAATGTAGCTGCTGAACTGAAAAATGTTCAACACTTTGCAGCCACATCTGATCTCTGGTCAAGTAGGACGATGGACCCATTCTTGAGCCTTACTTTGCACTACATTGACGACGATTGGAAGCTGCGCCAGAGATGCCTTGAGACGGCATATTTTCCAGCCGATCACACGGCAGATATAATTGCGCAAGGTCTGAAAGATATACTTTCTGAATGGGACCTCGCGGAAGAAAAACTTTCAGCCATTACGACAGACAACGGTGCAGAGATGAGCAGCTATTTGGTGTCCCCCATGCTGGATAGTGAGGCAAATCCACTGGACGGGTGGAGGAAGCATCATGTACACTTTCCCACTCTAAGTAAGGTGGCAAAAAAGTATCTCGGCATACCAGCTACTAGCTCCCCATCAGAGCGAGTTTTCAGTTCGGGCGGAAACATTGTTACATGCCTCAGGTCCTGCCTGAAACCTGAAAAGGTTAACATGCTCGTGTTTCTTAGTAAGAACTTCCGAGTAAATTCATGTTCATATAGTGACATGACAAGATCGCTAAGATCACCTCATGCAACAGTGTTTAGAGAGTTCTATTTTTATTACAACAATCTGTTGTTTACATTGATACATTGCACATTAAAATATTTGTTTACAGAAGATCCAAGAAATGCACTGTTTAAAATATTATTTACAGGATATATGAGTTATTTTATTTAGAAGAGATACTGCTTATTTTCTACTTTTAATAAGAAAAACATTGAAAATAATTTATTTTGTTTCCAAAAGTGCAAGTTATTTCTTACTTTTTTTATAAGAACAAAGTGACTGTTCGTTTTAGGCAATGTGTGCTTTAATTTCAGTTGTTCAACATTGATGTTCAATAAATAATCACAGATAGCAGTGTGTTTCCTTCAATTAGTTTAAAATCAAGTAATGCACCCTTCATTCAAAAATCTCTCACATGTAATATGTGAGCATATTTACTGTACAAAACTTGTCAGTGAACTTTGAGGGCAAAAAAAATAAAAAAAATAAATAAAATAATCGTTCATTAATTGTAATCGAGTTAAAATGTTCAATTAATCGAGATTTTGATTTTAGGCCAAATCGCCCAGCCCTACGCTATAGCTCTGCAGTGTACTTGTGACTACATTCTCGTACCAATGTTTGCAAAATGAAGTGTCTGCATGCACTTTTCGTGGCATTACACGTGTATTAACACAGGAACATATGTTGGTGTAAAAGTATAACAAAACAAGTGCACTTTTATTCAAGACTACCTGTATAACCGAAGAAAAAAGAAAGCAAGTTACAGTAGGCGATTGATACGACAGCTTGCATGGTGCAATGCTAAGAAGTGCTGATTTCCATTCCGTGCTATAGAAAATCATCACATTCAAATATTAACAGTTCCCACACACCCAAGGACCGTCCATCCTACATTTACGACACGTGTACTTGTTGCAGTGTACACACCTCTCTGTGCTATGGTTCCTATTACACTGAATGAGCACCTGACACTGTACTTTCTTCCCTGGGGGAAGGTCCCACATCAGAGAATTTCCAGTTCCTGCATAAATTCACACCCGATCTGACGATGTTCGTTTTCAAATAATATTGCATTAGTACGATGATGTTTTCACATATATTGTCTCTTTCTTTCAGGTGTGTAATAGAAACCACAGCATAGAGAGAAGTGTGTACATTGCTTCTTACAGGAAATACTTTTACACCAAGATATGTTCCTGTGTTTGAGCGACACGGGCAGATGGGGAGTGTCTGATGATTGCATATAGCGCCGAAGTTACTGCTCTTTACCATTCTCTCTTCTGCATGTCCTGGAGTACAAAAGAAACAGCATACAGCAACATGCGGGGACTGGCAGGAACACTCAATAAAACTGAATAAAAAGAAAATCAATTGACGGTGAGATACGAAAAAGGCAGCTTCGCCAGCGTTTGTGTGTCAGAACCCTTTTTTTTTAGGGGGGGGAGACGGACTTTAGTATGCATCGTGGTACACTGCTGAGCTATAGCGCGTTGTATGGATTGATTCTGAACGCGACTGAGAGAATGAAAAGTGAATTTAAAAAAAAAAAACAAAAAAACAAAGCTAACCTTTACAAGGATCATAAATTACACCGGCTGTTACAGACTGAAATCAAATGTATGCTTTTATTCTAAAATAGTAAGACTAAGAGCAGTTTACTCGCAACCTTTTGATTCCCAGTTGGCAGCTGATTCTATTGCGCCACTGAGGCAGTCATAATAAACGAGTGTCAATGTCGCATTTTAAGGCGGCTTTTTGTTTCTGCAGTTATATTTTTGAATAAAAGGGCAATTGTTGTGTTATATTTGTACCTTTTGTGAAAATGTTTCTTTGATATTTGGACTTCAGGCTTCATACATTATATAGTTTATGCCTACACTTTGTCATCTACTACTAGAATATAAAAAAACGTTTCTGTTGTAACAATGTGTTTACACAGATTACTGTAGAAACGGAACAGACATGAAATGCGTGTGTTCCAAATAACGATCTATTATTTCCACTCTAAAACTTCACTTCACTCCCAGATACTCAATCAAGGCATGAGCTGAGAGAAGTTCGTGCACGTTCTAAATTGGTGGGGGGGTGGAATAGCTGGCTGCTTCTAGCTTTTCTTTATCAGCACATTTAGAGGACAAAGGACGCTGGCGGAGAGGTGTGAAGGGATTTAAGAAGCGATTTAAGGTGGGACGGATTTACAAGTTTTTTCGTAGGCTCTGGTAATTCTAGTGTTAAACATTTGACTAAAGAGTGTTATTTCATGTCTAGAGGGCTCTAATAATGTTAGAAAATGTATTTAGAAGGTCGTAAACAGGTTTTCTATGCTCTAACTGCGAAAATATTCGATTTATAAATAAAGAATCCTACTTCGCGGAAATTCATTTATCGCGGCAGAGTCTGGAACGGATTAACCGTGATAAACGAGGGTTGACTGTACCAATAAGCAAAAGAATCCAAGACTACTTTATACTCGGGTTCTGAATATGCACATCAAAATTACATGAACCTAATAAGAAAACATATGAACTCAAACACGTGGCTTATTGTAAATGGCTGTTTACAAAAACTGACATTGATGCTCATACTATTTACCCAGTGATTATAATATCACAGTTGTGCACTATTTATGCAGTTCTATGAGGGACCACTTCATTTTAAAAATAGATGCAACTTTTTCTGAACAACAAATGTACCATTATACATGTGGTATGCACAGAGGCAGCTCAATACAATAATTTGGTGTGCAAGCAAAAGTCACAAAGATGTCATGAAATGGCAGGTTTTGTTAGAGCCCTGCTTACAAGTGGAACACTTTGATGTACATGTAAAAATTCAGAAACTTTAATTTGTCAGCGCAATAGTGACCCAACACTTATTAGTCAAGTAAATGATCACAGAAAAAATATTTTGGCATATTTTAGTTCATAAATAGTTGCAGAAGAAAACAAGGTGTATCTTTAAACCTTGTGAAGGGCATCCACGCACACTGTACGACTCTATGATCTCATTATCATCAGGAAACATTTCCTAAAAAAGGTTACCCACATCTTTTCCATAACTTATATAAATAATGCTTGTCCGTCACATTTAACACCGAGAGGATTTTAGATTTCAGGCAGTCACTTTTAGTCAAATTAGAAGACAAAGATGTCAATATAGTAAAAGTATCACTAGCCGGACTAGAGCTCTCACTAGAGCTACTGTCAGCTAATCCACTGGCACTTGAACAGCTTGCAGTGCTGCAGTCAGATATCACGATAGCCCTACAAAAAAATTTACATAATTACCAACTTTCTTGCTCTTCTTCAGTTCACTATCTGTACTTCATTTCATTTAATGTTTTTTTTTTTTTTTAATAATTTGAAGAACATTTCAAAATTGTACCTGGGATTTGAAGTGGGCCTTTATGCTGCCCAGGCACTTCCATGCTTTAGGTTTACAAACCAGAGCATAGTGGCACATTGAGGTCGGATTCCAAGGGGTCACTCTAGTTCTCCACAATTCTACATGCATTTCACTATCAAGGACCCGTTGTTCCCCACCCTACTGTTCAATGTAAATGTGTATAAAGAAGTTAGACAATCCATGGAGGATAATCCACAGGTGACAACCTCTCCACTTCGAATTTGCATGATTACCTTATTACCGCATAACAAGGAGTAAGAACAAGCTATAGAATAAACATCCATCCATTATCCAACCTGCTATATCCTAATAGAATAAACAGTGCTGCACATATCCAATGATTCAACTTGCTAAGCATGTTATCTTCGGGCTTCACTGAAACGTTCTTTTGTTCACTTTACTTCTGGTAGTGGAGTTACTTTGCATAAAGCAGCAACCCCATTTCTCTGAGCAATTACAACCTCAGCCTAGTCAGTTATTCTGCTGTGTAGGCTGTGTTCATTTGCATGAACTGCAAGCCCTATTTCTCTGTTGGAAAAAGAATAAGATGTGGTGCCTAAGAACAGCCCACTCACTACAGCGTTACCATCAACAAATAAAAACATTGGCTGGCTAATTTTCTTTTCTCTATAATATCACCAAGTTACAAATAAAGAAGTCAGAGCATTTAGTTGATTTTGAGATATCTATTTATTTATTTAATTTTGGAAGTGGTTTGAATGAATCAATTTTAAATCACCTTTGTTACATTACCAAAGCAGCTATTAGTGATCTATACTAATAAAAGGCAACGCACGCACGCACTCACTCACTCACTCACTCACTTCCCGTGTAGGTAGAAGGCTGAAATTTGGCAGGCTTATTCCTTACAGCTTATTTACAAAAGTTAAGCAGGTTTCATTTCGAAATTCTACACGTAACGGTCATAATGGTCGATAACGGTCGACAATGTCCGCCATGTTGAACTTTCTTATTTATGGCCCCATCTTCACGAAATTTGGTAGGCGGCTTCCCTGCGCTAACCGAAACCGATGTACGTACTTATTTCAATGGTATGACGCCACTGTCGGCCGCCATATTGAACTTTCCAACGTCACTAATTTTCCAACTTCCCGTGTAGGAAGAAGGCTGACCCCATCTTCACGAAATTTGGTAGGTGGCTTCCCTGCGCTAACCAAAACCAATGTACATACTTATTTCGGTGGTATGATGCCACTGTCGGCCGCCATATTGAACTTTTCAACGGTCTTTGTTACTTATGGGCCCATCTTCAAGAAATTTGGTACGCGGGTTCCCAACACTAACTGAATCCTACTTACGTACATATATACGTCCATAGCCTGCAGCTCGGTCACTGTGTGAGGCGGCGTTGGGTCCCCCATCCCAACGCCTCCCACATTGTTGGCTGCCTGCCTATATAAGGCCATCCGTCGCTCCGGTCTTTACATTCTCTTTCTTGCTTCGCCACAGGATTCACGTCTCCCTACTGATAACTACAGCCTTTTTATTTAATCCACGGCTTCTCCGCTGTTTTATTGTTCATTAATTACGATTATAGTTATTGTGTAGGTATTTTAGATTTACTTTACATTGCTCAGGTACCCATTTCCTTTAAAATTCCAACCGTACCCCCATTACCATGTCTATCGAGGTGATCACCATCGATCAAAGAACTGTCACTTACCGAGTGGTTTCCATGCCCGGAGATGGCACCTACCTTTTCCATTCTCTTTGTTACATATTGCACGGCCATATCAGGCTCACTCTTGATATCCGGAGGAACACTGTGTCTTATGTATCGAATGACTGGGACAGGTTCAAGGTGTGGACTGATGACGGTACAGGAGATAATTATACTAAACAGGAGCACTATAAGAGTGAAATGCTTAAGCCCTTCACCTATGCATCTGCATGTGTGTTGATGGCTGCCGCTGAATTGTTCGGTTGTCGCTTTCAAGTGTACCGAAATGGCCAAATATTTTACACCTTTCGACAACCGCCAATGCCTCTTAAACATCTTACATTGACAGGTGACGATTTCAGTAGTGGACATTTTTATGTTTATGAATGTTTAAACTCTCAAAAGCTGGATTTGAAGTTATCGATGAAACCGGTTGTATACTTACAATGCTTGACAGATGCCGAATGTCTCTTCAACACAAGTCCTACAAATACTGTCGTAATTGAAACAAACCATGAAACTCAAACCGATTATGACAGCAGCAATCCAAGCTGTGAGATTTGAAACAAGATTACTGTTCACATGGCCAACTGTACGTTGCATGCTCAAGAGTAAGCTTAGCGCACAGCTTGGTCATATTACAACCGGAGGGCCAAACTCACAATGTGGTATACAAAGAGATCCTTAACAAATAATTGTTGGTATATTTTCCCTCAGTTTAAAAAGGTTTAATTTTCTTCTTAATAAAAATTTTAAGGGAGTACTTCGCCACTGCGAAGCGTGGGTATTTTGCTAGTATTTAATATGGAGGCCTTCTGTACTCTTTTTCACACCAACACCACAACTGTATGTACAGTACAGTAGCATGCTCAACAGTATTCAACAAGACAGTTATTTATAGAAACCAAATTTGTAATGTAAACCCTTATTCCGGTTAGAGAAATCAAGTAATTGTTCTCCGAGAAACTTGGCTAACATAGGCAGATTTCTCCGTGAATAGCCCGATTATGTGGCCATGTAAACTTCTAACTGAGAAACTGTTAAGAATTTTGCAGTCTGCTCATGTTGGTTGCACTATGTCAGCTTGGACATGCATTTGCTTCATACATGCTTTCAGCAGCCACAGTTAAGTGTCCACAAAATAAACTTTCAGAGGCAAATGTTCAGGTGATCACATCATTTCTTCTCCTGGCTGAAATAATCTGTCTCAGTACTGTAGAAATAGATACATTTATGTTTATGAGCTGAACATACAATATTAAACTCAGCAACAAAATCTTGAGAGCAGCAGGGTAACACGTTAAAAGTAACATGTGCTAACTGGTCTATTTACTTATTAAAAATGATGAGTAACCTAATACAATACTTACCTTACCGAAGCAAAGATACCTACGCATTATTATTCTACCAGCATTGGGTGTAAGGCAAGAAGCACATGTACTGTTTCCTTGGCAAAGCTCAGTCACACAGTCAAGCAAAAAACAGTTCACTATATGCAACTTGGTAATTAAAAAAAAAATAAATGTCAATTTGACTAAACATATTTATAAATATATTAAAAAAAAAAAAAAAAAAAAAAAAAAAAAACACCCAAGAAAATCAGTAGTATCATGCTTATTTTCAGATTCACGGTAGCTGATGTCATTTAACTTGTTTTTGTGCAGTTTAAAGACTGAGCATTTTGATAAAGTAGAAGTTCAGAAGATTAATTGCTCTTGTAAATGTAGATTTTTATGGAACCAGGTTTCTGCATTAACTGAGTTATTCACCTTAATCCGGATATGTGTGCACATAAAAATGCACATAATAAAAGCTTTTTCATTATTACCATCTAAACTGTAATTTCGGTACATTCGGGCTAGTCCATTCTCAAATCATCATACAAAATTAGAAGGAACACATATCCTGTATACTGCTACCGCACTTCTCCGGTGCACTATTGAACACATTTAAATCAGAAGAAAGCAGTGCTTTATAGCATGGCTATTAAATTCTTATTGCTTTGTAGAGAAGAGTTTAGTACCTTATCTAGAAACATGTTTTGGAATTTACAAAAATATAAAAAAAAAAAAAGATATATAATGTGCCCCAATCATGGTGTAAGCATGAAAGGGGTAGAAGAGGAAGTTAGATGCCTCACTGAGCGTCACTTTTCTAAACTAATCCAATGCATCATGAAGGCAGAGCTCAAAGCAGAGTCAGTAATTTTTAACTACAAAAAGCAGTGGGTGCTCTTGTTAACCTGTTCCAAGAGACAGCAAGCTTCTCATTATGACAGTGGACAGAAACATGTCTCAAATGCATGCAACTAAGTAGCTCCATCTTCGGTCTAAGTGGCCATTAAAATGTACAAATAAATAATTATGTTTCAGTTGCCTTGTGCTATAGAGCTCCCGAAATAAGCCATTTTAGCATTTTATTTTCTTCTCAATGTAAAGTCTTTAATATTTTTCCCAGTTTTTTCTGCTCCCTGCCTTAATCTACGGCAGTGGTTTAAAATGCACGGACTGGAGAAATTGTGGTTGGTGTTTTAGGAAGTAGCCTTATGGGTATAGCCTTTGTAGCAGGATTTCGACGCAATTCCAGCACTGCCACAAGTGTCTGCCTGCAAACAGCAGCTTTGTGCTTGTCTTCATTATTGTTTGCTATTGTTTCCTTTTTTTTTTTTTTATGGACAACTGAAAATGTGAGGAAGGACTCACACTCAACACTCACTTATACACGACAGAAACTACTGGATCTGCATCCTTTGTGTACTACAGTATTTGATCTAATCACCAGGCTGCGAGCAGAGCTATGTTGCAAATGTCAGGTGGGAAGTAGGCGTCGTCCAACTTTGCAATAAGAGAAGGCGGCACAGACTTGATCTGCCTTCAATCATCATGGGAAATGTAAGATCACTGGTGAATAAAATAGATGATCTCTCAACACTGATCAAGAGCCAAGGTAACACAAACTCAGAGCTTAGAGCTGAAACTCTAGACTACGTGATTGCACTGGATAGATCATGCAGGTAAACAGAAGCAGGAGGGAAAGCTTCAAGAAGAAAGGAGACAGACTTGCCATTTTTGTGAATGAAAATAAAGTGCAACCCCCGACACATTACAATTAAAGCACCCCCATCTGCTCGCTTGCAACCTTATTATATGCCAAGAGAGTTTTCACATATGATTGTACTCGCAGTGTAAATCTCCCCTTCGGCAGACACAGCAATTGCAAAAGACAGTATATTTTGCAATAAGCAAACTCTCTACTGACCATCCCAGTTTCTGGGGTCCTTAACTATGTTTCACTTTCCTCCACCCTCATTAACATTTAGTAGGTTGTGGACAGCACAGCAAGCAAAAACAGGACCCTGGACATGGTATATGCCAATTTTAAATAGGTACATACAGTACAGGCCAAAAGTTTGGACACACCTCGTCATTCAATGTGTTTTCTTTATTTTCATGACCATTTACAGCACTCCATCACTCTCCTTCTTGGTCAAATAGCCCTTACACAGCCTGGAGGTGTGTTTGGGGTCATTGTCCTGTTAAAAAATAAATGATCGTCCAACTAACCTGACTTCTGCACAACACAACTGCTAGTCCCAACCCCATTGATAAAGCAAGAAATTCCACTAAATAACCCTGATAAGGCACACCTGTGAAGTGAAAACCATTTCAGGTGACTACCTGTTGAAGCTCATCAAGAGAATGCCAAGAGTGTGCAAAGCAGTAATCAGAGCAAAGGGTGGCTATTATGAAGAAACTAGAATATAAAACATGTTTTCAGTTATTGCACCTTTTTTTGGTAAGTACATAACTCCACATGTGTTCATTCATAGTTTTGATGCCTTCAGTCATGAAAATAAAGAAAACACATTGAATGAAGAGGTGTGTCCAAACTTGTGGCCTGTACTGTACATATAACTCTGTTGCTACGCCACTTTTAGGCCGATTGGACCATAATTTGGTAGAGCTCGTACCTGCATATAAACCCAGTGTCCAGAGATTGCCAGTCTCCACCAGGACAGTGCAAGTATGGGCAACTGAGGCTGAGGAGGCTCTGAAGGATGACTTTGAAAATGCTGACTGGGATATACTTTGTGAGTCACAGGCCCAGGACATTGAGTTCACTGTATCACAGATTACATCAAGTTGAGTGTGGATAACATGGTCTCCACAAAGACAGTGCACTGTTCTCCCAACAACAAGCCATAGATCACAAAAAAAAAATAAAGCCCTACTGAATATGAAGAAGAGAGCCTTCAGATCTGGCGATAAGGATGAAAACAGACAAATACAGTTAGAACAGAAGAAGCAGCTCTGTAAGGGGACAGCCCACTACACACAGAAACTTGAGCACAAGTTACAACAAAACAATGTGAAGGAAGTGTGGAATGGGATAAGAACTATAAACTGGCTAAAAGCAGGATGTTAAACATGCAGAGGAAGAGAACAAGAACAGAGGTAATGAACTGAACAAGTTCTTCAAAAAGTTTTGACTCATTCTCATCAGTACAGCAACCCCCCCAACACTGCTAGACTCTGTGTACAAGCTAAGGAGGTTCCAGAACCCCAACTGTTATCTGCCCAACCTACAGGGACATCACACCTGTGGTCTCCACACCCTGGATTGTGCGTTTCTGCTGATCAAGTGAGAAGAGAGCTGGGAAAACTCTGTATAAACAAGGCTTCAGGGCCTGATGGAATCTACTCCAGGGTGCTGAAAACATGTGTCAGCCAGCTCTGTAGGGTCCTTCAGCACCTGTTATCCTTGCTCAATGAATTTGAAGAAGGTTCCACCGCCGTGGGAAATATCCTGTGTGGTCCCAGGGCCAAAGAAAGGGCATTCCAGTGATCCCAATGACTACAGACCAGTTGCTCCTACTTCATACATCATGAAGACCTTTGAGAGGCTGGTCCTAAAGCAGCTATTACTACTGGATTCAGAACATCTGGATCCTCTGCAGTTTTCCTATCAGGCATATACAAATGTAGAGTATGCTCTCATATACTTGCTCCACATAGCCTACTCCCACTTGTCCAAAGCTGCCACACAGTCAGGATCATGTTCTTTGACCTTTCCAGTGCTTTAAACTAGGGCTGCAACTAATGATTACTTTGGTAGTCAACTAATAGATCAATTTTTTTCAGATTAGTCATGATTATTTCATGCCTGACTATTTTGATGCCTGGGACCTGTGGTTGCTCATCCTGTTCTGGACTCCAGTGCATGTCTTACCTCATCTGCTCACGTCTACTCAGTCATGGACTACCTGACAAACAGCAGATTATGGGGCTCAGGGACTGTGCATCAGCAATGGTGGTGATACTGGATCACTACAGGGAACTGTTTTGTCTCCCTTCCTGTTCACCCTCTACACAATAGGATTCCAGCACAATACCAGAGCTTGTCCTGTAAAGAAAATTTCATATGGCTCAGCCATCATAGGAGGCATTAATAATGAAAATAAATCTGAAGAAAAATTGTGAAGGACTTTGTCTTGTCGTGCAGGGACAACAATCTGCAGCTCAACATCAGCAATACAAAAGAACTGGTGATGGACTTCCAATGTGCCTTAAGCCTCCGAGACCAGTCACCATTCAGGGGGAGGATCTGAAGTGGCGCAGGAGGTACAAGTAACTGCATGTTTTGGCAATTACGTGTCTCTGTTAACACAGTACATGCTATATTAATGGGAAGATGTGCCTTGCCCTTTGAAACACTGAAAAACTATATACATTTTATTTTGATCTTAACCAACTCAAGTCATCGCCGGTGTAGACAAGCCAAATAGCCACTTCTGTTGACTCCAGCCTCAATGGTTACTTGCTGCCAGTAATCTCACATCACAGTCTTATATGCATAATTGAGGGATGTGTGTAATCTCTATTAACAGTGTTGTTTAACAACTGTTTTACAAGGGAATTTGACAGAGTCAAATTTTGCATGAGTCTCAAGGTGCATCAAGAGAGTCTGATGATATGATAGTTAATAGCATAGTTCTAAATTGTATAATAGACCATAGGAGGAAACAATCACTATCTGCCAGGTTTCTACTAAGCTAGGAGCCTAGGCCAATACATAGACTTCTCTGGTTGACTATTAGGCATGGGGAACCAATTTATTATGTGGTTAAAATATCCCCAATCCATAACAGAGTGAAGCATTGTGATCCTCTGATGCCAATTCTGTTTAATTGTGATTGATGGTATTAGAAAATATAAGCCACTGGAGATACAAAATCAATGTCAAGATCTCAGATCTAAGCAAACAAATCAAGATTACAAGCAACAATGGACATTGTATATGGAATACTGTAAGAAAAACAAATTAAGAACTACTTGAGGTTACAAATGTTTTGGTCTTAAATAAAGAAACTCACTACAGTGCTGCCTCCTCATTGTGATCAATTATTTTACCCCAAAACCGTTTCATTGATTTGTTCTGCACAGAAGACCTATCCAATCATTTTAAACTTCAGTGCCTTGACTGCAAATAGAATGACTGTGAAACTTGAACACAATGAAGCTGAAATAAAAGTGGCCATCGATCTTCCAACAATTAGACAGATATCACATTTCACAAGATCTTCATGATGAGAAGAGAAAATCGGCACATTAAAAATTGCACGGATTAGTGGACAATAGGAATGGGTAAAATATCAAACTTACTTGATTTGATTTAATGCTTATTAGTATACAAAAGCCAAAATCAGAACTTTTGATTTTTTGTTAATAGTTCGTAACAGATGACACCTCAATAGTACAAGGCATCATTTATATTAAAAACAGTAAAAATCTGAAGTCACTAGTGAGCAAGCAGTCTCTGATCTAAACTCTCCACTCTATCTTGAGGGGTGACTGGCAACCAGATTACTTGGTCATAATCTGGTATGATTATACATCTAGGTCCTAGCACAGTCACATAATATAGAAAAGTGATAGAACATAGACACCATTCTGCTAATAGACTGCCAGAACTGTGGGTACATGCAAACACTCTTTTCAAATCCATATAAATATGGAACTAAAGAAAATAATTTAAAAACTCCCATGGAAAGAAAAGGGCAAAAGCTTGCTTGACTTAGATTTCCAGTATGAGTACTGATTGTGAAAATGGGCCCTTATTACCCTTCTGTTTTTTTAGGTTTGGGTGGTGTCAGAAAAGTTACCACAGGAATAACCATCTTGTAGCACTCAAGTGCTCAAAGCCGCACCACTTTTCAAACCCACAGATTAAAACTTTATTTCTTCTCCCACAAAATGAATTCCCAGAGTTGGAGGGGAACATTGTCATCAACATATGATTCACACTTCTTCACACTGAAATACATCTATACCAAAACTATTTTCTTCTATGTCAGCTTTTCCTATCTCTGTGAAGCAGAATTTGTCCAGCATTGGATTATTTACCCACAAATATGGTACGAGATGGGAGTAGGCCATGGACAGACAGGGTAGTTTACCCAGCTGATATTGTTTAGTACAAAAGAAACTGCAGGGTCAGCCATTTGATGTGTGTTCTTAGCCAAAGGTGCAAATCTTTCATCTGTGGGATCGTGACTGCATTTACAAGGAGTTTTTGTTTCCATGTCCATTTCCACTCACTTCCCATTTTAGGGGTCTAATTGAAAAGTTATGACGAGAGTGGTGCTAAGGTTTCAAAAAAGGATGAAAGGCTACATTATACTCCTTCTTACTGTGTTGAGATTCTACTAGATTTAAATAAAGAAGCCATGGAGACTTCATAATAAACAAACCAAGAAACCCTTATTTTGCAATCAAGAAACTCTGTCCCTGGTAAACAAAGTGACATGTAACTAAGGAGACAGCAGAGAAGGAGAGGAAGATGAATTTCAAAAGAATTGCCTTAAGATTTCACACGGCTGCTGTGTCTAGCAGCAGAGTGAGATTCTGTGCGTCTGCTGGGAGATATTCCAAAAATATGTCAAATACCAGTTACAACATTAACAAAGCAGCTTTAAAATAACAGAAAAAAGATTCTTTTAAAACCATCATGTGCTTTGGATTTTCAGTTTCAGCACACAATTTTTAAACAAATGTGCTTTAGACTAACATGGCTGAGGATGGCATTATAGAGCCATCAAACACAGACAGCAAGAAACGTGTATTACTATCCTGTATCCTATTCCTTAGTGTATCATTACTGGAATCTCAAATAAAGACAATAAAAACAATATTCTCCAAAACATAAGACTTTTTAAATGTTATCTAACAATTTAAATATGTGCTATAGAAAGTTGCATCCCATTTTGAACACATCATTAGATATATTGAACTGCAATCCAAAACTATGCTCTCTGCAACAGGGTGTTTGGAATGACATATGCAGAAACCCTAAAAAGATGTGGAATGCAAAACCCAGATTTATTGTACATCCCTTCACTTTATTAACATGTTAAAATTATCCCATATACCTTTGCTACAGTGCAGAAAGATAATGTGTACCAGTGTTATGGACTAGGGAACTGCATATCCCAGCTGTCCCTTGAGTGTTGCACTATTGGGCAGTTCCGTAGGGCAGAGGGGTGGCTAGGAAGAAGTTGGGCCCTTTAAATACAGGAACCAACAAGATGCAGAGGAAGAAGAATCACAGTTCTTTGGCTGTCAGAGCCATCACAGTTTCACCTGTTTGAATTATACAGTACATGGTTGTCCTGGATTACCATCTTGATTGGATACAAGTTCTGTTTTGGGCCTGTCTGCATTGTGCTTTGTCAGAGGGAACGCTCCCATGAAACTCATCCTGAAATGCTTCAAAAAAACAGTAGGACAAACTTTATATTCACCTCTACGAACGGTTCACAGGATCTGCCACTCTTCAAGCTTCAGCTGCATCCGATACATGGGACTGGTTTATGGACATTGTCGTGAGGTTTATTGAGTATTTATTTGTTATCGCTGTTGGGGAAGGGAAGACTTATCTGCTTATTTGTTGTTCACATTTCCTTTTCATTTAATATACCACACAGTATTTATTTGATTTGCTGTATTTCGTGATTCTGTGTGTAAGTCAGAACAAGGCTGGGTGAATTCCTAGGATCACCACCAAAAAAATAAACAAATTAATGCCCCTACGACAGCGTGAATCTGAGAGGCACTGGACTGCTACAAATGTCTGGGAGCCTCTCATTCATCTGCACTTCACACATAGACCACAAAAGGCATCTACAGTAGGTGGGCCTGTGCTTCTATGGTTTGAAAGAGATTCAACCAGAACTCTGTTACAAGACATCACCAATAGTGGTATTCAGTAATGTTATAAAGGAAATTTAATGCTGATTCATTTAAATTTAAAAACATATAAAAATCTTGACTCTGCATTGACCGCAAGGTCTAAAATTAGCACTGCTTCGGTGTACAGTGGATTTCAATAAATGTCTACCCACAAAAACACAATGAAAGGGTCTAGTTACTTTAACTCACTCAAAAGCATCACCCTCTGTTCTCTCTTTCACATTCTGAAAAATAACCCCCATCAGCTATAAAAAAAAAAATCTCTGTTCATTCTGTTTTGTTGTGGTTTAGTGTCATTGCTTGATTTTTTTAAATTCCCACTGTTTTTCTTACTTCAAAGTGTTGGTTGTTAGTTGGCACTGCAAACTTAATGGTAATGTGCAGAAGAACAGGTTGGCATTATCAACAATGCAAAAAAATGTAGTGTAATCAGTTCATTTCACATTTATTTTCATGTGTGGTAAACAGTAAAATTAGGAACATGCTTGACCAAGTGCATGATAATAGGTAGAGATAAGAAAAATAGGCAAGTTTCACTTAACAAATTCTTTACGTTTCATGTGTAAATTAGCAATACTGATATTGACTGAAAAATAATTTAGTTTTGAAGTTTTTAAAGTGGGGGAGAAGAGGGGGATTGGAGGGTACAAAGAAAGTAATATTAACCCCAAAGGATTTGGCAATGCTACATGAACACCCCTTTTGGACAAATGCATTCCACAGAAAATGGTCCATCATTGCTAAACACATTTCACCATGAGACAGATCTACTGTAAGATAAAAGCTGAAATTCAAAGATAGTATGTGAAAATGGGTCCTTACTGTACATGACTAATCCAATGTTAATTAGCATAGGCTCCCTATAAAGCTGTGTTCTTTCACCCCTCCAGTTTTCACTTTATACAAATGACTGTAGATCCATGGACAATCTGTAAAAATATTAATGTTTGCAGATGACACAACTGTAGTGAATCTCATTTCTTATAATGACATGTCTTCCTATGAATGAGAGGTGGGCCATCTTATAGAATGGTGTTCTTGTAACAATTTGGAGCTCAATGCTATTAAGATAGTGAAAATGAGGATTGTTTTCTGTCGACAAGTCACAGACTGTCCACCTTTGCAAATTAATGGCCAGAGTGTGTCTGTGGTTCAGTTGTTTAAATTCCTGAGGACTACTTTCACTAATACATTAAAATGGGACAAGCACATCACCTTCATCATCAAGAAAGCCAGGCAGAGATTGTTCTTCCATCGCCATCTTAAGAAGCTTGGCATATCAATGCATATATTGTTAAATTTTTACTCAGCCATCATTGAGAGTATTGTGACCGCCTCCATCACAGTTTGGTTTCCTTCTGCCTCCTCTCTTTCTAAGACTTGGTTGCAGCAGGTGATTTGTTCAGCTGAGAAAAATCATTGGCTGTTGTCTCCCAACATTAAAAGATCTGTTTGTCACCACAGTGAAAAATAGAGCAGGAGAGAGTGCAGCTGACTCCACCCACCGCAGCAGCCATCTGTCCATTAAATTCCCATCATAGAGGAGGTATGTGTGACCCGAATTACACTCCATCTTCATAGCTTTTTTCCTCAAAATTATTCAGATCCTAAATGAACATACATAGGGTTACGCCTAACTGTTTTTGCAACATATAACAGGTAACTGTACTGTTTGTCTATTTGTAAATACTTCACACTTGCTTAACTTGTACTATTTGATATCTATATTATTCTGTATATTTTTTCTATTTATTTGACTTAACTATTGAAGTTTGTAATAGCTTTTGTTCAAGAAATTGATGTATTTATATAGTGGTTTGCACAGTGCCAGGTTAATGGTGGGTTGGAATTGTGTTGTCTTGAGTTGGTAATGTCTTGTATTTCATGTTTTACACCTAGTCAAAGTCAATTCTGGTATGTTTCACACGCTAGCAATGAAGTGATTCTGACTCTTAAGAAACTTTTATCCAAATTATGTATTTTTTGAGGTGTGCGGACTATGCATTAGGTGTTTTGCTGACATCAAAATTTTGCCAATGCTCCAATTTAAACTTTGTGGGCACTGACTAAATAGTCTGTCATTGCACATTCCTATCACTGCCTAGGCTAAAAATTACCTAAAAATGCCCCATTCTGTGGTTTATGGCTTCATGTATAGTGCATTTTTAGCCGCACTATCAAAAAGCATTTTGCAACATCTCCAAGACACAAAAATACAAATTCTTACTTTTAAAACATGGACAGAATAAAAAGCTTACCTCATGTTATACAGGCTTCAACATTAATGTTTCAGTTTTAGCACTTTAGCCAACAGTCTTCTTACACAAAGTGTTGTACTATGAATGAACTCTTATACACTAAACAGACAGAAGCCTCTTGGTTTATAAGGGAAATTCCAAAACCCAATAAGTAATACATACAGCAAAGTAACATGGTTCTTTTTCTCTTAGATGCCTAAGTTTAAGACTAATGCTATGCTATCTATTCATTTAGTGCCATTATAACATATAATGCAGGTTACAAGACTGGAAGCATTGATGGGTAAAAAGGGGATGAACTGGTGAAATAAGAAAAGTTAGTTTTTGTCTCAGCATCAATACCTTCCAGCATTTTCCTCTTGGCTGGTCACCAAGCACAGAATTCAATGTAGCTTTAAATTTGTGCATATACTGAATCTATTTTATGGAGATGGTAGTGGTCCTACTGGCTGTCATTTTCTTGGAAGAGGGGGGAATAGTTTCTCTTGGTTATGAATTTGAATGAAACTGCATGTTTTCACTTGTATTTTAATTGCAGAATGAGCTGTTAACTGTAACCTACTTGTAATGCCCAAATTGCCTGCAGCTAGAACCTTCGAGCCTGGGACATCAATAGTTTTGAAATTAAGATGGTCTAGGCAATGACTGACACACACTCGCATCAAAAGATGGTAGAAATACACAAAGTGATTTTATTACTCCAACAAAAAGGGTTCAAAACAAAGTGCAGTGCAAGTTTTCCATAAATAAATTCTTGATAAAAATGTGTGCATTCACAAGATAAAACCAGCAATACATAAGTTTTTTTCATTACAATAAAATCACAGACTAAAACCATACAGTCATAGTGTTTCCTTTTGTTGAATTTTCTTCAAGTCCAGTGCCTCTTTCACCATCCCTCTCACAAGTTCACACATTGGGTACTGCTACTGGGTAGAGACTCCGATAGCTGCAGTCCTTCTCTAAGACTTTTGTCCCGACCGCTATCCTTTGGAGTCTGGCACATACCAGAGCCAAACCTCATTCTTCCATACATCCTCTTGCCAACAGGATCCCCAGGAGTCCACTTGATCAGTGTTCACTCCTCCATACTGCTCAGCAGGGAACAATTCACCCTGGAGTGCCGTTCCTCTTGCCCACAGGCCCATTGGCCGCCTGCCTTCTTACCACCGTGCTGGCTAAAACTCATGATTCTGAAATTCTAGTCACCCGATTTCTTTTTCTGTCCTCCCCTTTCTAGTCTATCCAGGGTGCATTATAATCCCTTGGAGACTGTGTCAATTTCGACCCATGGAGAGTAATTGAGGAAACTGGAATCAATCGCACTCCAACATACAAGCACAATTAGCCCTAATCTCCCCATTAAACACCCTGGGATGCATGAACACGCACACCCATGGAGACTGAGCTGCACCTTTTTTATTTAAAGAGTTCCCTATGCTGCAGGCCCCTATTGTGCTGTACCACACTACTCTTTAATAACCTAGTTTAGACATCTCTCTTTGGTTCCTGGAGGAACTACCGCATATCATTTTGTTCCACAGAAAACTACTCCAAACTATTTCTAAGTCACAAGTCTCTACATATGTGGTTAAAGCAGGTTACTTCATTACTCAAGTGCAAGAAAAGCAGTAATAAAATAAGGTTTTCACAGCTATTATTGACACTTTTGAAACCAATGGTCCTGGATTTTGACGCTCTGTTACTTATGTACAAGTCCACAGCAGTTAAAAAAATGTTACTGCACAACACCTTTTGGGATCCTGTAGTAAGGCAGATGCTTTTCTACAGATGTTTATATCTGATGGTAAAGTCAACCATATTAGTTTATGCACAGAAGTCAATCAGTCACATAGCCTTTCAACCTGTAATGGTTGTGTATAATGTAACATAGCAATAAATATCCAAAAATATCTGCTTACCTATCCCAAATTTCCTCTGGTACCTCTTCTTAGGCCTTTTTAAGTAGGATCAGGGTTCAAGAGAAATTGTTGAAGTTGTTTATATCTATGCAGTCTGAAGGAGCAAACATTTCCAGTGATGTTGACTAGCATGAGACTCTGCTTCTCAAGCACACAGTTACTTAATTTATAAACCCTGGTGGAGAAGTTGAAGGTTGCTACTCTGCTCTAGCCCAGAAAACAATGTTAATTTTTCTTAGAAAAGTAAATTGCATAAGACAGTATATCTGATGCAGTAGAATGAGGGGAGGAACAGGCCATCTTAATTAAATAACACAACATTAATACTACAATGATATGATTTAAATTAAGTAAACTGTTGAAATTAAAATCTGCATCCGCTGCAGCTCTTCAGGAATGTAGTTTAAGAAAGAGTTTAGGAAATCATTACTCTTCAGATGTTTTCAACTTAAAAAGGATCCATATATTTTAACAAGACACATCTGCTGAATTTAGTCCAATCAGACTTTAAAAGATGAAAAAGGAGAAAATGTATTTGATTTGACAACATCTGCTTTATGATGCGGGCAAAGAGAATTTGCTAATGATGCATATAGCAGTTAAAGTGGCCTTAGCTTATTTTACATAATGCTGACTCAGCATAGCCTTAAGCATCCATATGCTGCCCTGCTGCACTAAATCTGATGCGTTTCGAAGAGGCCTGAAAGCTGCTTTGGATGGAATTTGTTTTGCAAGGTTTATTCAGAGATAACAAGACTGTGCTGTTCTTTAAAAACAGACAAGATGGAAAACTAAAAACTTTTATGTCGAGGGCAATTTACTCACAAGCTAGTTGCTAGACTATGAAAGATAGCAGTTAAAGAAAAGACAGACAAAAAAAAAAAAAAAAAAACACAAACACACTTTAGCAACATGGTACATGCCCAAAAGTTTTGACGACTTTAAAGATCAAATGACTGCCTGCAAATGTAAATGTTGCAGAAATAGGTTATACTCAAGAAACTGATACAAGAAAAAAAATGACAAGAAATACAAAAGTATTGTAACTGTAGCTTCTTTCAAGAAAACACATGACAAGGCAGGTGATGCATGTGACTGCATATGCAAAAGCCTGAAATTGCTCAATGCTAAACAGTAACTGTTTGTTTCTATTTTTTGCATTTAATACACCTTAAATGTACTTTTTATTTAATGCTTTAAGTGGTCTTTACTCATTTATGTTATCAATAGGTACAAAAAGGTGCTTGACAACAGCATACAAACAAAAACCATAGGGAAATAAAATATGAATAACTACTAATATACATACTGCAATTGCCAGATATAACACAGAAAAAGTTCAGCTTCGAAATTAGCTACCAGATTTAAATATTTTGCCCATCAAAGAGAAAGAACAAATACGCTCAAAAGGCTGCTGGGGGCTGAAAGTCATTTTCCTGAAAGTCTTATATACAATAAGTTGATCAAGAAATTGTTCACTCCACCCAGATTTGTGTCCTTTACCTAAATTCAGACACTCTCTAACATCTAATTTTCACTAAAAATGCCCGTAGTGAAGTTGATGATTAAAATGTAAGAGACTTTAAAAAAATACTTACTGGCATCATCTAACAGTACTTTCCCTTATTTATTTTGAAAAAGTGTTCTTCATCTACATATATTGATTTATTTCAGATGACTTTATATTTGGAGGCTTGTTTCTCAATGTAGATTTTTATACTCACAATATTCTCTATTTGTACTCTCCAATATTCTTTAGGATATCTACATAGCATGGACTTTAAAATTTGCTTTCTATACAGTATCAATGTTGATAATTGTATTCTTTCCCATCCTATGCTCTCTTCATCAAGTTTAGAACACAGTATGAAAAACCATAGATGAAAACAGTACAAGACTGATGAACAAAAAGGAGTTCAACAAGATGTTGTGCCCTACATCGATATTATATTATGTGATGTCTGTGGGCTACTTTCACTTCAATAAAAATTGCATAAATCCTCCTCATGTTAATACTGTGCTCAAGCCAACTGATGGGTTTAAAACTATATTCCTCCCAGAAGCAGCACTCCTGCCATTAAAGGAAACTGTCAACATGTCAGCAGAGGATCTTGATGAAAGTTCAGTTTAGGGTTGAAAAAAAACGTGGTTAAGAAAGAACCCACAACTGCTAGTCTAGGACAGTGGTTTCCAAACCTTTCAAAACTTGTTAACCCTTTTCAGCCCTGGAAACACACTACATACCACCTTAAGAATGCCTTGCTCACACTAGAGCAATAAAATGGCATGAATAATGTAGACTTTACATGATGCTTATGCTTGCCTTAGTTCCAAACTTTGCCTCTATTATAATGTTCAACAGATAAGTGCACTTAGTTTTTCAAATAAAATTAAACTTTGCCAGTCAGTCATTCACCAACCTGCTATATCCTAACACAGGGTCACAAGGGTCTGCTGGAGCCAATTCCCAGCCAGCACAGGGAGCAAGGCAGGAACAAACTCCGGGCAGGGCGCCAGTCCACCGCAGGGCACACGCACACCTACACACCAAGCACACACCAGGGACATTTTAGGATCGCCAATGCACCCAACCTGCATGTCTTTGGACTGTGGGAGAAAACCGGAAATTAAACTTTGTCACATACAAATTATACATACAGTACAATATGTAGTGAAATCCTTAGCTGCTCAGCTCCAATGACTTAAAGTGTCTTAAAGAAGAATATAAAAAGGGACAACAATGATAACTTTGTAAATATCAAAAATCATTAAAATAACTTTAAATATGTGATAAATAACTAAATAATGTAATTAATTTAAATAAATTAATATAAAAGAGTTACCAATAGTGCATCATGTAGATCTAGGCACTTTCCTTATTAAAGCTGCTGATAGACTATGGGGGGGGGGAAAAAGTTCCTCCTCAGTTTGTCTGAACTGGACTTTAGGAAATCGTAGCATTTACCCGACCACAACAGAAGCCATTGTTGGGATTGCTGGGGTCATTGATAATTCTCTTTGTCCTGACTCGACATTGAAGGATGTCCTCGAAGTTAAGGAGAGCACACACAGCACACCCTTATGATGCTTTTGCATCATAATGAGGGACTGAAAATGTTTTTCCAATTAACTCTAAACACCATGACTGTCTGTCCCATGACATTTTGATGGGAGTCAATATAAACTCCAAAACAGAAAAACTGCTCCTCTATAAAAATTTTCACTCTACAAAAAACAGTGAAATAACGAAAAATAGTAACGTTGTATTGAAAGACATTTAATACTGGGTACAAATTCCTACTTAGTCACTGCCCATGCGAAGCTTGCACATGTGTCATGATTAATACATTCTACAACAGACAGACAGATAGCTTTCAGTGTTCTTTTTTTTTTTAATGTCTTAATTTTCAAGACACACTTTTGTGGCAAATGTAGGTTTATATAGTGTTGTATACCTGGTGCAGTAACATTCTTACTTGCTTGTGCTAATCAACATGCACCATTAATTCAATCTGTCTTAAGTAAATGTCAAGCTAAATTTCATGACAAATATTCAAATGCATAACCAAGCCTCTCTATACTACTTATCATAAACTTTAAAAAAACACTTGCAGTAGACAGTGATATAGAAGCTTCCAATCACTGAAAACACACTCAAATACATAGAGCTAGAATTTGAACCAGGGATCACAGTATATTCAAAACAACATTAGGATTATTAGGAATAAATAAAATTTGGAAAAAAATTAAGCTTGAAAAATTACCTCAATAAAGATTACACTTACTAAAGCAAGTCAAGTCAGAAACTGGGTATGTCAGAACCTTAGATTGTTGAGAATAGTGGAGCTTTAGGGACTGACCCCGAAGGGACTTTTAAACAGGAGGTGAGAGAAGCACCAGGAGGCTTTGAAAAAGAAAATTGTTTGGAAGTATACGTTAACATATAGAAGACTGCAAGATTTTTTGTATATGTTATAGGTAGAGACAGAAATTGGATAAACCTAACGTTACCCAGTTAAAGCTTGCATTACCCAAAAGACCTGGGTAATGTGCAAGCTTTTACCTATGTAAAGCTAGATTTATCCAATTTTCAGGCTTTACCCATAACATATACAAATAAAGAGCTGTAACTAGAAAATGGAGAGTATCCTTAAAAGATTACAATGATCAAAAATTTACTGCAACTAACCTCACATTCTGAACAACTGTTCCTTGGGGCATGGGATTTATTTTTGTCACAAAAATAAATGATCTTTAATGTCTCCAGACTTTAAAATTGTTGGAAAATAACACGAAAACACTCTAAATAAAGAATGCTGTTCTTAGAACCAATGGAAAAGTGATTCTGGCACACTGAGCTGAGATGTGATGATTTTGTGTGCTATCTGCTGACAAAGGCTGTAGACTTTATTTTAATGCAAAAGAGTGGCTGTCATGTGCACCTCTGCCAACTAGGCCAAGTGCACTTCCAAAATACCCTTTTTACAGTTAATATGATGAGTCATTTCTAATTGTGTACTTTTCCTGCTTTATGCAAGGGCAGGAACAATTCAAATTTATCCATTTACATTTAGGACAGAAATGTAAAAAGTTGACATGAAAGGTGCCATAAATATCACCTTCAGCAAAAGTAAGTTTATATAATATGCTAAAGCTAACAGAGTGGAAATAACAGGTTTAGGACTTAAATGTTTTATAAATACTTTGACTTTAACCTGTAGCCAGAAAGTACAGAACATCCCAGAAATCCTTGAATACTGGCAGCCTTGTTATTTAATAAGGTGATTAAAGTATATAAATCTTTATGTCCACAAGGCATTAAAAATAAGCATTTGCTTTTAATATACAATATATAAATATCAAAAACATATCCCATTTGTGTGCCTAAATATATTTCTAGTTTACTTGAAAGAAAAACATTATAAGAGCTTGCCTATCATTAAGCAATGCTTCCCAAAATAACTATTTTCTTTTAAATATTCTGGCCAGAGAAAACAGAAGTACCACCATTTTGGTAATTAAGTCAGTATGGGTGTCTGACTCCATCTGACAAAATACACAGTCACAACTGGGGACTGTAGAGTGTCTACTTTGGAATTTTAAGAATTGCACTTACTGTATGTAGGTTAGCTTCAAACTATGACCTCTGGCATGTATTAGAATAATCAGCAACCAAGTGTAAAGATGCTGGGATGAGAATCAGCACATCCATATCCGATGTCATGACCTGAAAAAGAGAGGCTTCTTCTCCTAAGGTAAGGAGTGGGCAACTGTTCTGTTAGACAGTAGAACTGCTGCTTTTTGGGATCAATAGGAGTTAAAATGCCCCCTTGTTTTCTTCCCATGAGACATATACAAGGCACGGCTGAGGGAGTAAACGTCTAGCAGCAGATTCGGACCACACTAAAAGGTTCATATCTTAGATCTGGCCTGGAAATATATGGGAATTCTCCAGGAAGTTGCTGGAAAAAACTGTTGTGGATAGGATGGCCTAGTCAGCCAAGCTCAATGCGTTGCAACAATCTTTAGGATAAACTGAGTAAAAATTATAATGAAAATTACTACTGGGATTATTTGAAAATGGAATTATGCCAGAGAAAGAACCAAGAGGACCACAGTCCTCATACTGAAGTATCTAAGGGTAAACAGGTTTGCAACTCAGTGCATTTTATCAAATTTCTTTTAAAATGCAACATATACAATTAATAAAAGTAAAGGAAAGAAGTTGTACAATTTAAGGGAATTGTCAAAAATAACAGTTTATTTGACTATGGTGTCTTAATGAAAGGAAATCTGGACCAGTGTGATGGTTGTTCTGTTTTTAAAACATGTTTCCTCTAATGCTGAAGCTTAATCTACATATACTCATAGAATGTTAATCAACTACTTTTCAAGATGGTCAAACTGTGCAAGAGGTGGTTGAGTGGATGAAGTTTTTTAAATATCCTCAATTCATGGCTTGCATTTTCACACATGCCACACAGACATGATTGTATTGTGTTAAATAAGCAAGTCAAATTTCACATTTTCATGGAAACTATTGTATAAATGAGTAGTCAACTGAAAAATCCAGAAAATCTCAGAAATAATTTGACTGTATGTACAGTGCAATGTATTTCGTTTTACAAAACAACCTAGGCAGAATTACTATATGGACTATAATCTAACTGAAATCAAACTTTGAGAACCAGATGAAAAGAACTAGATGATTTGTTTTTCAGCTATTACAGAGATTCCTTATCTATATACCACATCAATGTTTTTTTTTTTGTTTTTTTTTAATTTCCGGCCTTTCGCAACTATGTCAGGCACTCAAGTTTTTACAAACAAGTATTCTGATTAAGCACTGTTAGCCTGATAATTGGTGGTTTAAACCAAGTCTTATATTTTCAACAAGTAATAGTTATTAGTTCTGCACCGAAGGGGGAAAAACTTAATTAGTTAGAACTTTTATTTCTAAGGCCACAAACATTATTTGGATTACTCAAAATAAAATAAATTACTAATGCCATCTTTGCTTTACTGATATTTTAATATCACCAAAAAAAAGGCAAAAAAGCACAGGCAATTCAGCACCGTATGCATTCTGAACACACAACAGCAACTGCATGATGAGATTTTGTCAAAGTTCAAAGACAGGCAGTGACATAAAATAACTTTATACAGTGGAACCTCGGTTTACGAGTAACTTGGTTTACGAGTGTTTTGCAAGACGAGCAAAAATTTTTAATAAATTTTGACTTGATAAACGAGCGATGTCTTGCAATACGAGTAGTATGGATACACTTTGTCTGCTGAGTGTCATGTGATCACAACTGAGCTGATGGTTCTTCTCTCGCTCTCCTTATCTCGCTCGCCCAGCGCGTCTCTCTCTCTCCTTATCTCGCTCGCTCGCCCAGTGCGTCTCTCTCTCTCTGGCAATCGTCTCCTACTCTCCGTCTGAGTCTGTGTGCCTCACTCATATAGTCAACATCTGTTTACTACAGCATTGTGACTGTGTGTGTGCGCTGTGAAGTGCGAGTCCCCATCTGGCTCCCCAAAACACGAAGCTGAGTCTCAGTACTTTAACACCAGCTTTATTCAGCTTGAAACAGCAACAGCGCTGTTATTTATTGTACCGGGATCTTTATAATGTTCCTTGTATGACCCATTGACGACAGGCGCTTATAGCATGTCTGCAATCTTTTTGGATGCGCTTATACGGCGAACTGCTACAGCGCTGGGAGACTGCGATTGCTTTGGGACGCTCTTCTGCGTGTTGTCCCGTTGGGTGGAATCCCACATGAGTTTAGAAACTCACACCAGCCATGATTCTTTTTAAAGGTAAAGTGCAGGTTAATTTGTATTATGTATTTTACTTTATATTTTGTATTAATCATTTTTATATGAATAGTTTTGGGTTGTGGAATGAATCATCTGAGTTTCCATTATTTCTTATGGGGAAATTCGCTTTGATATACGAGTGCTTTGGATTGCAAGCACGTTTCCGGAACGAATTATGCTCGCAAACCGAGGTTCCACTGTATATTTAAAAAAACACAACACTGAAATGCAATACATATTCATAATAATGTGCATTGATTAATTTATTTTGGTCCAATTTGTTCATGTCATAAGTAAAAAGAAATTAATCAACTTAATCAATTCATTTTAGAACAATACAAAATGGAAAACACAACACTCCATTCTAAGACCTTGTGTTAATCATGGTAAAATTAAAATAAATAAATAAAAAAAAAAAAAAAAAAAAAAAAATCAAATGACCAACAAGCGGCTGAGCACAGGGACATCAACAATAGAGGCAAGAGTCATTTTAATCACTACTATGTGCTCTCAATTAGCATCATTATATGAAGAGTGAAGAAACATTACACAGGATGATATTGCTTTACTCAAAGCAGCAAAAATCCTTCATTTGGGGTGGGGGTGAGGGGGAAGACTCCTAACACAGGTTCTCCTTCCTAATAATAAAATAATACATTTTATTTATATAGCACCTTTCTCATGTTCAAGGTGCTTTATCCTTAAATCCCACAGATAGAAATGCCAAAGCACCTTTTGAATGCACACTGCTGCCTAAAATCACAATATGTGGAACATGAATAGTTCTAGAGATTTCATAGTCAGTTAAGTAGTTGGATCCACTCAATCAATAAATGTTCTCAATCAGCTAGCCACTACATTATAATAATTTCTTGCCCTGCATTTGCAATGAAGACAAGACCTTCAAGGTGGGACTACTCACTGTGAACGGATGGTGACTTGTCAATTCAATTAAATTTTCGATTTGTTCCTGACGATTTGCGATTTGATTTAAAATAACACCTGTGCTCTTTTTTGAAAAAGCCAACCTTTGTAAACTAATATGCAATAGACTGCAATACATGTGGGATTTTCAAACAGGGATTGCTACAGCAGCCCTGCTGATGTCGAAAAAATGTAGCCACATTTTAAAGATGGTCTTGAAATTGTAATGTTTGTAAGTATAAATAAAACTACTAAAAGAAAAATTTCTAGGTAAAATTTTTGAGACAAAGAAATCAAAGTACGTTACATTTACTTGCTTGGCTGATGTTTTTATCCAAGTCAACTTACAATATTTATGATGCAATCGGTTACATTTCTTTTGGTTTTCCAACTGGAGCACAGGCAGGACAATTTGCTCAAGGTCACCAAGTAGTGGGATTTGAACCCACAACCTCAGGGTTTGAAGTCCATAGCCTTAACCATTACACCACACTGCCTGCCTTGTTATAGAAGAAGAAATTATGAGCTATTATAAGAAATTATAGCAATGTAGCTATAATTTCTTTGGGTAACATTTTGATATAAGCACCATTTCATTAAAGGTAACCAGTTTACTTCAGGAGCCCCCAAACCTTTAGCCAAGGCATTGTACCATCTGGTCAGGACCCTCAATAATAAGCCCAATGCTGTGAACAGAGCACAATCTTGGATCTCAGTTACTGCTAAAAATAGTAATATTGCATGATTGCAGTAGACCACTGACGCTGTATGTGATCAAATGTTGTTTGATATCTCTAGGCAAGAAAGTTTCTCAGGCTTTTTTCTTGGCATGCCCCCTCCAGAAATTAAAAGTTTTGAAATACCATAGTTTGTTTGGTCTTAAATTGTTAAGTATTGAACCATGTTTAGGCACAAATAATTAAAGGTGATGTTTCTTAAATCTACTGTATTTTGAGATTTTAACAAGTGACTAAAGATATTTTTGAAGGTGTGGGGATATGTTAAGTTTTTCTTAAGACAGACAAAGGATTCAATTGTTTTATTCCATATCAAACCATCTACTGCTCTTACATTAAAAATATTGAAGCCTAAAATTTCCACATTTTTAATATACAAAAACTACACTGTGAACAGAATACACGTGAATTTAGATCAATCGAACTATTCACACACACAAAAAAAATAACTCCAAGCCAATGGACAGGCCAAGTCTGCTTCTTGGCTATACCCATTAAGTTCTGTCTTTCTGTATTTCTTTTTTTAAACAAAGGATGAAGGCTCCTGAACATTGACAATTCAGTCAGAAACAAAAGGTTTCTATTGTTGATTAACATTTGTAAACACTATCCCTATATGTTCCTGATGAACTTTACTTATAATGATTAAGTAACACTCAGCTTTAACAGCAGAAGAACTCATCTGCCTTGAGCACAATTCCTGTATTCTTAAGTAATAATTTTTAAAGTCAACACACTTTTTCCTCATACAGTAAATATCTGCTTTTGGGGACAAGGTTTTTCAAAGATACTCCATACTGTTTAACAAACATTTTAACTAATATTATTTTTCATATATTATTTAAATGACTAACACCAGAAACATTACCCCTGCAATGACCTCTTCTCCTTGTCATGAAGAAAGCTTCCATGAAAAGGGTAAATCTGGGCCAAGACCATATTAGTAAACATGCTGATATTTTTGCAATAACCTTCACTTCAAGCATTCTGGATTTAAAACAAAGCTTTTTTTCGTGACAACAAAAAAAAAAAAAAACTACCGTAGATCCCGGAATACAAGCCGACTCGGTATATTAGCCGACCCCCTTCTCTACCTACTAAATTACATGTATTTGCCGATGACCGGTATTTAAGCCGACCCCCTTCTCCAAGCAAAATTTTCTAAAATTTTCTTAAAAGTGTCTCTTCAGGTATATTTATCATGTTTATTGGCGAGAATTTGAGACTGCCGGCATTTTTGATGGAAACCAGGAAGTGATTGCGGAGAAGTTTGGTAAAATGAAGCCTGTGTGTTGAAACTATATACACAAATATGGTACATCGGCGGGTGGATTTCCGGAGACTCGTTATAAATTTGACTAACTTAAATACGCAATACAGTGGACCCTTGACTTAAGAACTTAATTCGTTCGCAAAGGCTAACCCATAATGTGTTTTCCGAACCTCCCACTGCAACACTTACTTAACCTTTTCATAATAAAAAAGGGTTGTATAATGTGCATAATTTACCAAAACACCAATAATTTTTCTAATGTACTAACCAAAATGTTATAAAAAGTGCCTAGCCTACCAGAAGTAGGCTAGATTAAGCTAGGAGCATGGCATGTTGTTTTTGTACTTTTTTTTTTTTTTTTTTCTTGTTTGTGCACGATTGGTTCGGCGAACATCCGCTACACCCGTCAGAACCTTATAGACATCGGTGTCCAGAGCCAGACATCTGTTTCGAGTGTTTTTCATCACACGCACAACATCCCAGACAACATAGCGAGACCAGCGGGCTCTCCGTGGATTGTTGTCGGGTCTAGGAGACGACGCAGACGGAGGAGGGAAAGAAAGCAGAAGCGGGGCCACAGATCCGGCGTTATGCTAAGGCTAAAAAAACAACCATACAAGCCCTATACAGAACTTTTTTTCTGCACTGAAGGAGCTGCTTTTAATCTCATTGTAGATGTGTATAATGACAATAAAAGGCAATCTATTCTATTCTAGAAACAACAATTTCATACTGTACTCACCATTTAATTTGACATCTTTGGGCTGCAGGAAGGGAGGAGGAGGAGAATGAAACGGAAGGTGGTTATTGTTTAGAAGGAGCCTCCTTATGCAAATCTTTTCTTTGTAAAATTGTCGAGATGGTGGATTTCGACATGCTGTACATATTAGCGAGATCGGTCACACGAACAGCACTCTCATATTTCCACACAATTTCCATCTTCGTTTCGATTGTGATCGCTTTCTTTACCTTCTCTTCCTTCCTTAGCAATTATGTGTCTTGCTTACATGGTCTTAGTGAATTATATATATATATAGGTAAATCACTGCAATGACCGAAATTACATCCACAAACATGTGTATCTGGGCTCCAACTGACGCTACTAACGCTCTCGGTTGTTTGTTTACAATCGCGCAAGCGGACACACGTGACCGCATTCGGGTCGTAACGCAAGATGTTGGTCGTAAATCAAAAGAAAAAATTTTATTTTAAACTTCCCGATAATTTATTATAAATTTTATTAATAAAATCAACAACTAAAACACTTTTTTGAATAAATTCTTTATTTAATTTAAAGTACCCGCATGCAAAGTTACTTCTTCATATGAAAGATGGCTCTGTGGTTTCGTCATTATTTACTTCTGTATTGATCGGCAAAACCGGCATTGCACTGGAAATCTTGAATCTGAAACGATGCTCGTTGTATAAACCGACCCCCAAACTCCAAGCCAAAAATCTAGGACGAAATTCTCGACTTATATTCCGGGATCTACGGTAACTGTGTACTTGTTCACTCGGTCTTTCCTGCAAATATGTGGCTCAGGATGGATTTTTCAGAAATTTTAACTCCTCTTCAAAAGTATTGCAAATAAAAACATGAAATCAACAAAATCTGAATGTTGGGGGGTATATACTCTACAGTATTTTTACAAGGCAATTTGAATTTTGATGAAGATTACTTAAGAAGCCCAAGGGAGATAGACCACTCAAAGCATAATAACATTCTTTTTATGAAGCTGAATTACCTTATAGAGTTCCTCTTGGTGGTTAGAAAATGGACTAAGCAAGATAGACACTTAAAGGAAATTTGCTTAAATCTCATATTCAAAAAAAGACCATATTCAAAAATCCAAACTCTTTAAACAAACTCACCACACCAAAGTACAAGGAAAAAAGTAGCAATGAATTAGTTTAGTAATAAGAAATTGAGTGAGCTGGAACAGTCCAGTTAAATGTGTTTGCCAAATATTGACCCCTGGATACTTAATTCAGATATTCTTTATCTCTATAAATATGGTTAAGTAAAATCCTCTTCAAAAAGGTGCTGGAGATGGAACAGACACCAAAAGGTGTTTTCCAATATGTACTAAAAGTTCATAGGCCTGAACATATGTTTAAAGCTAGTGCTTTTTTACCTCTTTACATTTTACTGATATATTGTACAGTAGTTTGACTTCTTGTAGTTATAGGCTTTCAGCTTCAACATTCAGCTTTTGAATAAAATAGCATGCTTAACAACATATTTCTGCATCATTTAGAGATTTCACAGAATAGACCACCACAGGGTACATCTGCATATTTTTGCAGTTCACAGCAAATTTAGGGAAAACAAATTTGCTTCCACTCCACAACAACATTTTTGCTTGCATTTAAGTCCTCCGTGTGAAGAGATTTAATGTAGTAATCTTCATTAATCTTGGTGTTCTTGCCATAGATTTCTTTTTGTCAATCAAATGTATAAGAAAATTGGTAGGATAAAATATGCTTAATTGCCTTTACTGCAGAATGGACTCCAATATAGTCTAATAAGTAGGACCAAATTCAATTTAAGCAATATTTTATTTGCATTTTCCTTCTAAATATATTTAAAGCAACTTGTCATCCTTTATTTTTCATTATTTTTGATGCTCCTGTAATGCCTCATCTGATTATAAAGGTGTTTAGGACATGAAAAAGGAGTACTTTATCTCATTATGAGCTAATAATCTGTTAGCTGTGTAATGAACTTTTCTAAGAACACAGTTCAATTTTGAGCCAACCTGGGATTTCACAGAGCTCAGCCAGCACTTTTAGGGGCTTTTACATCTAATCTAATGGTATTGGCTTGAATTCTGGCATTTATATTCCTATATACAAGTTAGCTGAATAAGGTGTATAACATATATAGCAGAGTTAGGTCATTAAAGATAATATACTGCCTGCCCTGCCCTGCACTCTCCACTTGCACTGCATTTTTATTTAATTAATATTGTTTTAATCAGTATGCTGCTGCTGGAGTATGTGAATTTCCCCTTGAGGATTATTAAAGTATCTATCTATCTATACTGGGTGCTATTTGGAAAAGAAAAGACTATTTCAAGATTATTGTTTACATATATTGTATGCAATAATGAAAATCATGTCTTTATTCCGTTTCCTTACAAATTCTACTAAGGAACAGTAGCAGATAACAACATAAACATGAAGCAACAACCTTTAACCTGTGTTTGCAAATTATTTTGTAACCACATCTGAGAACTCATCACTTAAGGAAAAACATACACAGCCATGATTAAAACAAAAGGAGTATGTTGAATGTATTTACATAGAGTTTGGAAAGAATTTCCAAGAGTAAAAGTTACTCAAAGTTACTGCTGCTAACATAACCCACAACAAAACTGACAAAGCCCATAGTATGGCACCTATAACTTTTGTCATACAAATCAATACTTCTTTTCAAACTAAGTATTTGTAATGAATGGGGTGCCAAACTCCAGGCCTGGAGGGCCACAGTAGCTGCAGGTTTTCATTATAACCCTTTCCTAGTCAGTGATCTGTTTTCATTGCTAATTAACGTCTTTTCCTTCATTTTAAATCACCTTGCTTTTAAGAATTCAGTCCACGGAATTGATTCTTTTCATCATTAAATGGCAGCCAAACAGAAATGAGATGTGAAACGAGCCAACAGATGACCAGTTAAGCTGAGATTTCAAACTCCAACCAGTCTCTTAATGAGAAGCTGATTCTTCCTGTTAATGAAACCCGTTATTTAATTCCATGGCTTGTTGCTGCTCTCATTCTGCCACAGCAAACATTTCCACAACTGTTGATTTTTCTGTTTTTTCTAAAAACACCCTGAAAATGTTTGGGTGACCTGAGAGATCAACCTTACAGAGACCATCACCTTTCTTTATTTTCAGATATTGTGTGATGGGCACAGGTGAGCTGGTCATGTGGCGGCTTGTTTTGTGTCTCATTGTTTGGCTGCTATTTAAGGAAAAAGAGACAACTAAGGGAGTCTGAGTCAAGTTAATTAAAACTAAAGCAAAACCGGTCACTAATGAAGAAGATGGTTAGAACGAAAACCTGTAGCCACTGCGGCCCTCCAGGACCAGAGTTCGACACCCGTGAACCAGTTTGGTATTTTGTAATTTAACATATGCAAGTTGGTAATTCATGGTCAATTCATGGATTAAATGATTCCAATATTATTTACTGTGGCTTACAGAGGTCTCATCATAGTAACTACAAGCCCCCGATATCGGCCATGAATTCATGCAATGCATGTGGGTACTATATTCAAATCCTCTACAGTAAGCATAAACCATTTACAAGCATCCCATTCTGAATTCACTGAAATATTATTTTAGGGTAGCAAATTTAATTGTGCAGCATCTCAATCAGGTCAATCTTCATGAGATCATTATGTTTGGATACAAAGAAACTCAATCGATATTCTGCTGTTCACATGTTGTCTTTAACTTGTTTTTCCACTTAAAATAAGTTTTAGAATTTGAGGGTTGGTCTACTATTTTTCTGCCCTGAGATATTCTTCAGTTTGTGTTGATCCACTTGTAAAAAACAGCTTCAAAAGCCAAGTAATCCAGCCACATGATCATGTAGTGTAGTGTACAATGGGCTAGCACACATGAGAAACAGTTATTGTTTGACAAACTGCAAACATTCCACTTGAAACAGAAAATATAAAACCAAGTATTTCACCTAAAATTAACTTTTTTTTTTTTACTCTGTCAATCTGTTGACAGTAAGTCAAAATAGATAGCACTTTCAAAGCCAAATCATTCTGCAGCAAAATCCCTAAAGAGTTGTACAGGTTGATAAAACATACTTGATAAACAGCTTTAATTTAAAAATACAGAAATAACTACTTCTCTGAATGAACTTCAGAATTCTCAGTAAATAAGTAAACATGCATATGATTCAGAGCAAGATATTTCCCTACTACTGCACACAACTTAGAAACAACTCGGAGCAAAGATTATACTTGTGTGTAGATTAAGAGACAAATTCTAGTAAATGCTTATTTCTCTATGTACAGTATATAATGAATATAGTACAGGTTAATATAAAAAGTGACTACACAATTGCTTACTTGCATTTATCAATATGAATATGACTACACTGCAGATCTAAAAATCTCACATTAGATCCAGACCATGAAAATATCTTTCACTTTGATTATTGGCATTTTACTACAAAAGGATTTTTTGTTGCACCAGTGCTGCATTTTATAATGTCCAAAATAACATTAGTTTCACCATCAGAAAAATATGGCACAAAAATAGATAAAAAAAAATAAAAAAAATACTAAAAGTATAAAAACAGTACTAACTATATCACAACAAAGCAGTGTACTGAAAGCTCCTTTTTACTGTTCCTAAAGTACTAGCAATGATGTTCCATTAAAAGTTTATCTACAGGCTGAGAAAATTTGACTTAAGGCATCTTTTGCAGCATTCCCACCTCAGTAACTCGGGCCATTTGTTGTTCCTTGTAGGTAGTTTGTGGTAAATTTTTAGTTTCTACTCCAGGGTATGCACTTTTCGTTCAACCAATAACTGTCATGGGTGGGGCTCAGGTGATTTGTGCCGATTGGCTGACCACAAGCAAAGGCGCCATCTATTTTTAAATCTGAATTTCGTTACAGTATTAATGAATGTACCGGTACACTTAATGAATAATGTTAATTTTACATTTTTGTGTTTGGGTCTTATTTCTGCCTTAGAATTTTGAACCTGACACAATATTCATCCTCCCTTTTGCGCTCTTTCTTTCGTTTTTTAACCCTAATTCCGTAAATTGATTCTCTGAAATAGCAATCTGCATTTGTGATAACATACAGCACAAGAGCAAACAAAACTCCATTCTCCATTTTTTCATATTACAATGTCATCAGTTTAACCTTCAACCTTTGTACATCACATATTTTGTATTAATGTCATAGTGCAGTGCGGTTGGATCGCAACACACAGCAGAGGCCAGGAATAAAATCGTACAGGAACCCATTGGTTCCTGAAAAGAAAGATTCTGCTTTGGGAAAGCACCTCTTGCCTGACTTTTCTGCACAGTACCTGTAAATTTCTTTATGAGATATTGAACATCACATCTTGAGCATATATGGCAGTGAACACTGATTTATAGCCTTGTTGACACAGAAATATATGACTGTCAATATGCATTTGTTTAGCCAATTTCTGAATCTCTCCTCAAGGCACCCCAGCATTTATGGTTTCCAACCTATAAACTGATCTGTTAAATTACACCACTAGCGCACCTGACTTGGCTAATCATTGTCACAGTTTGAATGAGTTGTGCTCTTGATTGTGCAGGATGGTTGGGGTTCCTCAAGGAGAGGTTTGGGGGCTAAACCTGTATTAGTTTTGACATCTCACAAGTTATCAAGAAGTTTTAGGATAAACATATTATACATTTTATTATATCAGTGTTTATAAAATTAGAACAAATAAAAAAAGGGATTCCTTGTGTGAATAAGCACGTACTGCCCCGGTAAGTAGCTCTAAACATAAAACATTCTTAGGTGGAGTAAATGTTTTGCACATCATACAATGCATCAATACTTAAGAGATCATACTATAATGACAACACTGCTAGAGGTTTTTAAATAGACTAATTAGTGCAGGGTACCAATGGATTACTACGGAAACCTTAGAGTGATTTTAAAACAAACACATACACACACCAACAACAACAAAAGTCAGAGCAACACTTTGAAAAGACTATCCAATAAAATAAAGATTAACATTCTCCATTTGACAAACTGAATGGCAATCTGCTTCCTTTTACTTGTATAGTTCCTTTAATAATTAATAAAGAGAACTTTATTTAACATGCATGTTTTAATAAGCATGTCAACATGGAAACAACAGTACCATGTTGCCAACTTATTATTACCTGGTAACATCTTTCCAAAAACATCCTTCTTGTAGATATGCAAACTAATGGGAATTCCGTTGCCGATTCAAAACCATCACACCCACTATGATCATTTTGAAAGGGGAGAGTTCACTAGAGTACAAGGTGATATCAATCTACAGGGTGGGCCATTTATATGGATACACCTTAATAAAATAGGAATGCTCAGAAACTTGTAAATAACTCATGAAAGAATAAAGTTACGTTAAAACCAAGTACACCATTGTTTTTCTTGTGAAATTCCCAATAAGTTTGATGTGTCACATGACCCTCTTCCTATTGAAAAAACAAAAGTTGGATCCAAAATGGCCGACTTCAAAATGGCCACCATGGTCACCACCCATCTTGAAAAGTTTCCCCCCTCACATATACTAATGTGCCACAAACAGGAAGTTAATATCACCAACCATTCCCATTTTATTAAGGTGTATTCATATAAATGGCCCACCCTGTACAATGATTTGTGGTTTGAAAATGCCAGCTTTGCTCATACTATAAAGCAATTAAAAAATATAACCTACATTTGTCAATACTGGTATAAAATCCGCATGAAAGAGCTAAATGAAGAATTTGTCATTCTATAAAACAGTACACTAGCCTTGGGCCTTTGAGAAATATTAAAGAAGAATACAAAAAAAGATTGCTTGCCACATCTGTACTTGAAAGACAGAAATGAGTAAAAGTTTCGTAAATAATATCAAACATGCACATAATACACAGGAAAATGATATAGCACCTGGAGTTTCAACATTTTATTCTTAATGCTACAAAATGATGAGGTTAACCTTATTTCTAAAGATGTACTAAAACTGAATATTTCAACTATAACAAACAGACTTATTTGTTCCAAGAGGGAAATATTGCAAGTTTGACCATCATATGAAGAAACTGGTGGACTTACAATGTTAATTCCACTGACTTCAATAAGGTTTTAACCAGAAAAACTTTCCATGACCAAATATCTAGATTCCTTGACCTGGATTTGTGTATACAAGTTAATAAAATGTACTCTCTCAGAAATATACTAGGTAAGCTTTATGCAAAAATGAGAATGCTCCATACATACTAATACTTTAGACACATCTATTTTGTGGTCCATTAACTTTAATGCCTTTAATACTATATACATATACTCAGCAAAAAAAGAAACGTCCCTTTTTCAGGACTGTGTATTTCAACAATAATGTTTTAAAAATCCAAATAACTTTACAGATCTTCATTGTAATGGGTTTAAACAATGTTTCCCATGCATGTTCAATTAACCATAATCAATTAATTAACATGCACCTGTGGAATGGTCGTTAAGACCTTAACAGCTTACAGAAAGTAGGCATTTAAGGTCACAGTTCTAAAAACGCAGGACACTAAAGAGACTTGTCTACCGACTGTGAAAAACACCCAAAGAAAGATGCCCAGGGTCCTTGCTCATCTGCGTGAACGTGCATTAGGCATGCTGCAGGGAGGCATGAGGACTGCTGATGTGGCTAGGGCAATAAATTGCCATGTCCGCACTGTGAGACGCCTAAGACAGCGCTACAGGGAGACAGGAAGGACAGCTGATCATCCTCGCAGTGGAAGAGCCCGGATCTCAATCCCATTGAGCACATCTGGGACCTGTTGGATCGCAGGGTGAGGGCTAGGGCCATTCCCCCCAGAAATGTCCAGGAACTTGCAGGTGCCTTGGTAGAAGAGTGGGGTAACATCTCACAGCAAGAACTGACAAATCTGGTCCAGTCCATGAGGAGGAGATGCACTGCAGTACTTCAAGCAGCTGGTGGCCACACCAGATACTGACTGGTACTTTTGATTTTGAGCCTCCCTTCATTCAGGGACACATTGTGAAACATTTTTAGTTTATGTCTTATGGTGTTGACTCTTTTAGTGTTCATACAAATATTTACAGATTAAGTCTACTGAAAGTAAAAACAGTTGAAAGTCAGAGGACGTTTCTTTTTTTGCTGAGTATATAATAATAAACTATATGCAATGCTGCTAATTATAGTATATTGCCAGCTTTATGTGTGGTATGAAAATAAAGATACTTGTGATCTGGTTAATTAGTTCTTACGATATTAATATAAAACCTAAAATATATATTAGTGTATTAATATTAGTTCAGAATGGCCTTCATCTTATCAACAGATGTTTCTTTAAAACCAACTTCCTTAAACGCTCATAGTTGTGATTAACTGTCATTTATGAATATTGTACTGGGAGAAAGCCAAAGATGGTAAGACAATAGTAAGATGGAAAAACTTAGAATTGAATAAAAGAAAAAATAAAGACTGATGCAACACAGAGTATTTCACTGCACGAAAATAAAAAAGTTAAAGAAACATGTACAGTTTATACATTAAGAATTAAGAAAAGTTCAAAACAATACTACACACAGAGCTAATTTTTAAACCTGGCAAATTCCACGATGAAAATAATGATTTGAAATAAACCTTTTCTATGGTTCACGTTTGCGTTTGTGTGACAGTTCTGACTGGAATGCTTCCCTCCCTGCCGGCAATATGTGACAGTCCAACAAGCCAAACAAAACACGTCACTTTTAATGAGCAATTTACAAAGGTTTGTGTTTAAGCAGAAACATATGCCCTTCATCATCTGGCCATTTCCATAAAAAGTACATACTGCATGAAGAGGTCTAAATTCAAAATGGTTTACAAAAAGGCTGATCTCTCTTTTACATTTAACATCTTTGATTTGACAAAATTAAACTCACCAGCATGGTCCTGGCTAAGGTATGCCAGAGTTTTTCTTCACATTCCAGATACTTGTAAGATTAAACTGAAACTTTAAAAAGGCTCCACAGATGAAGGTGGGTATTGGATGAAAGAGCCATGCAAAGATCTAAAACACTGTCTGGGTTGCTGTCAATCTTGCAAATGAGGCAGATTACACAAATTTGAAATTTACTTAACTGGTAATCTGGTCATTCTTTGAATTCCTTCAGTTACAGCTGGCTTTTTTGTACACTACTAACCTTACTAATGCCAGCTAATTTTTGCATAGCAACTCCATGTCACAACAAACTCTCATATACATTTAGTTGTATTTTTGATAGGACCTGATGCTATGGCATTTGCAAAATCTCCCAATTGACTCAAATGCTCCAGTGTTACTTAGGTGGTCTATTGACTCATATCAAGCTGTGCTCATGTGCCCTTTGTAAATCACCTATAAGTTGATCTACTGTATGAGGCAGAGACTATTCAATCTGAAGGATGACAAAGTGTGCATTAACTTCCTTCATCTTTAAATTGGGACCAGATATACTGCACACAAAGTTCCCCTTACACTTGATTGTGCACAGCATACAAATAAAACTACTGAAATAATTTAAAATGAGCTACTAATATACAATTTATCAATTTTCTTAACTAGCATAATTCTGATACAGAGCACATTGAAACACATACCCTGATGCCAGTCCAATGTATTCATCTATGTTCAGTGGATTACAGTTAACCTTAAATATTTCATGCACATCTTTGGGATGTGGAAGGAATAAAAGTGCACAGTCAAAACTCAACACTTCACTTTATCTTGTTTATCTTGTAAACTATGAAACTTGAAGACAATTGCAACAGAATTCCAGAATTAGTTATTAAAATATTAAAAATTGTATGGATGTACCAGTTTACTGCATAAAACCAATGCAACCTGAATAAAAATTACTTTAGGAGTCCAAAGCATCCATTTGTACAAGTTTATAATGGCTTTCTAACGCTACGAATATTAGAGATGCTTGCACCAGCTCTGCTAAAACCAGGTTCTTTGGTTCGAATTTTCTAAAACCAGAATTGTTTTGTGGTAGCAGGAGAATATTGAATAAAAAAAATGTAGATTTCAATATGAATTAAATTTATTCTGGATGTTTTTACAAAGGCTTGTTGTATAGTATTAGAAATTATTTGATATACAACAGAACACTACACCATCACATATAATAAGCTCACAGATAAGGAAGAGATTATGAACTCTGAATTCTATACTCTTAAGTTTTTTTTTGGGTTAAAAGAAAATTCCAATGCAAAAATGCATTATGGAGATGTAATAACACATACTTAAAAAGTCCAAGAGCTGGGCCCCTCAGAAGGAAAATGCAATTTAAGCTGTGCACTGACCTATATTTTTCACATTAAGGACGAACTTCCCCATACATATTTGATCTCTGTAAAGTCAGCAAAATTGCTTAAAAGCTTTTTAAGGATCTCGCTGCATGTTACATTGCACAAATAATTTAGTAAATGCCATTTTTCCCATGTTACTCAAAGATTAACATTTTTTCCTATATTATGTTTTAGGTATGGAAGGCATAAGCCTCCTGCCCCAGTATTTGAGACATGACACATAGATCTCATGGACTATTTCAAAGTGTACTCTTTACTAAAAAAATCTTCTCTACAATTACCATGGGGAGATGCAGAAGACAAAAGATGGCAACAGTAGCATAAACACACATTTACTGTATTAAATTACTAAACCATGTGAATTTGTCAATAGACAAATGGTGTGCTAGAGTTGCCCATAACTGAAAGTATGTAAGTAAATCAGATGTCAGTTTAAAAACACTTTTGTCCCAGAAGCAGCAAAATCCTTTAAAGGGGAGCACAGTTTTTAATCCACCAACACTCAACTATTGTTTTACATTTGAAGTTTAGGCCTGTCCTGTTCCTGAGGCCTGAAATCATTCTCATTCACTCTCAACCACTACCCACTCCTCGTAACTTAACCTGGTCCACTTTCTCAATATAGCCTAAAGCTCACAAATACTACACCAAAAAACAAGCAAGCACATACAGTAAGCTCACCTGGCCATTAAGTAATCTCTGTATTATGCAATAAATGACATTCAGATACCACAAAACTAATCAATTTGTATATTAAAGATTGGTGAAAAGGTGGATAAATTGTAAATGAATAAGGTAGTCGTCTGGGCTACCAATTTTTCAAACCTGGTATTTGCTTTCTGGTAGCCCAACTTTATACACGGGGTGTAGGGTCACCTACAACTTTAAAGTTCTGTTGTACACAAGAGAATTGTACTCTTGTACCACAATATAAAAAGAAGTGGCATCTTGGAAGAGAATATTTTAGTAAACAGGTGATTTTTTTTTTAAAGGATTGCTTCACGTTGATATGTGGTAACTTTCCAATGTACACAAAAATATATTATCAAAAATGAACTGCAATACTGCATTAAAACCGCATTCATTCTCAAATTTTGTTTTCAGTTTTATTTTAGACACCACCAATTACTGTAGTTTCTAAGTCAAAATCCCGATGTGCGGTATGTACTTTACCTAGTCATACACCTTTTGTTGACTGTGATATTATAGCTGCATTGCAATTTGTTACATCTGTACCATTACACTTGTCCTAATGTCAATATTGAGGAGGTTTAGGCCTAAAAAAGCATGTTCAAATTCTGGAGTGTTTAGATTAACAGCAAGGAACATTTTCGCAAACCTCCAGTATACCCGTTATTCATATCGGTTAATAGCAAGGATCTTAGTTTTCTCAGATTCTTTTCCTGTCCTTTCAGGGATTACATAAGGCAAGATCTGTTTAAAATGGAACATAGTACTTGGATTTTGAAAGGTTAATGTCAATTTCCTAAGGCTGAACCATAGAAAATGTGTGACAGGAGCATTGTTAGACCATTCAATCACATGTAATCAACAAGCTGTTGAATAATTTAAGGCCATTTTCTCAGTGGCAGCAGGACCTCTCAGCTGAACAGAGTTACCTGCTGCATCACATTACATTGTTGTTTACAAGTTGTACATTTAATGAAATTACTTGGCACTGCATTAGCATTTCTTAAATCCTGCAGGCTGACTAATACAGTAAACAGTCTAATGTCAATGTGCTTTCTCACCTATCCATCCGTCCATTATCCAACCCACTATATCCTAACTACAGGGTCGCGGGGGTCTGCTGGAGCCAATCCCAGCCAACACAGGGCGCAAGGCAGGAAACAAACCCCGGGCAGGGCGCCAGCCCACCGCAGGGCGAGTTCACATACACCCACACACCAAGCACACACTAGGGACAATTTAGAATCGCCAATGCACCTAACCTGCATGTCTTTGGACTGTGGGAGGAAACCGGAGTACCTGGAGGAAACCCACGCAGACACAGGGAGACTATTTAATCTTAAAATTAGGCCTGCATAAAAACAAAGGTTCCCAGCATATAGCATGGTACATTCTCTGACATGGGTGTGATGCTATGCCTGTACTACAGTCATCATTACTTTGCAGAATATCTTCCGTATTTGATCTGCTGAAAAAGTTCTTCCATTATATTAACTCATTTTTTCATTTACTGTCATAATGCTGCTTGTAATTAAGATTCTTTTCACTTGTAACTGGCACTGAAACAACAAGAAGAAAATATGATCAACTTTAGACATTTTTGCCCTCACTACCCTAATTGCTTTACAGATAATAGTATGGTTTCTATTTGTTGATTTAAAGATTTGCTGTACGATTTTGCCATATTGCTCAACAATGGGTGTGCACATAAGCTTATGAAATTGTTAGGTATGCAACACTAACCAAATGCTTTCATCTACAGAGTAGGGCAATATCAATGTGGTGCGCTATAAGCAGCAGTTTTTAAAAGTGACACCTAAGTTAAGATCTTAATTGAAGAATTAGATCTTTTGTTTTCTTATCGATTTGTTTTTGATTAGGAAAATATTGTATCGATTAAAGTTCTGAAACATCTGGCAGTCTGCCAAGCTTTGCAAATACGTAGTTTGATTGTTCAAAATTAAAACCTGGTAGTTCAGGGTGTCTGGAATACCAATTTATCCACCTCTGTTGTTGTAAAATGTTGCAGGTACCTTCATCTGACAACTCATTAAAAGTTCCAATTTCCAGCAAATATAAAAACACACTACTGCATAAAAAGACCCCATCAAATTACTCAAAATGCCCGTCTTGGCACTCAAACACACCACTGTGAGAAGATATCACTGTGCAGCAGACGCAGTGGTCATTTAGCCTCTACAAGACAGCATATTTCAGAAAGAAATGTATTATTCTTCAATTTAAACAAATCTCCAAATTTGCACATGGTTGAGCAGAGGAAAGGGAGGGTGCTCGAGGGTAACATCATAGTTACATTGTGTGCACGAACATCTGTTGTCTCAGGAGACCAAACAGCAACCTTAAGTGCAACTCCGGTGTGCAACTTAATTTGACCGAGGGCTCACAACTACATTTGATACTGAAACTACAAAAAGTGTGTCACTGAACAGCTCATAGATAACTGCTAAAAACTAGAATGACAAGAAAAGTACTTATTAAACATTGCACTGAGTTGTTTAGAAAAGTGAACAATGGCTGCATATGAGCAGGCTCACTTGTAAATAATCAGCTTACTAATCACACAAAAAAATAACAGTTAATGCTAGAGGCTAATGTCATAAGAGCAAGCATTCACAATTGAATATTCTAGGTTTTGAGCCACACATCTGATTTGTGCCACAGCCAAGCAACAACATTCATACACCATACTTTTGTACAAAAATGAAACTCAATATGCTTTACAAGTAGTAGAAGGAATACAAAGAAAATAATACATAAATATAATACAAACAATCAGACAAAAATCATGAAGTGTCACTCAAGGAATTAAACTAAAGTGGTATTTAAAAACGCAGTGTATGTAGTGCTTGCATTTTCTTTTAGGTACAGCACAATAAAAATCACTAGTTAGGGAATAGTGGCTGCCCTTTTCGTGTATGTGTCTAGCCTGCGCAGATGCCACACACAATCACTGTTAGTTACCTCAGCATTGGACTTTACTGCCCTCAAAAAGGAATGAAGAAAATAACTATATTATGAATAACTTAGAGATACAATGAGAATTACTTCCAATGAAAACTTCAGTTCTGATTATGTGTAAGAATTCATGACTTTTCAAAATGCAAAAGTTTCTATATTTTTCTTTACAGTATATGAAACATGCATGAAAAGATGTCTCAGACTTCCAATTCTGAAATATGCTCAGTGATGTCAAAAAATATAAATTCATGCATCTGAGATAAGGAATAAAGATTTGTCAAATGGGTCTATATTATCATTAAGTTTTGTCCACTCAAACTTTGTTTTGCTTCAAATTGCTTATTAGTTTTGGGTGCGAGAATTGGAATGGACGGACGGACAGATGGACACAGACACACACAACACTACCCTTAACATCCTTTACAGTAAACGCAAAACCTTATGTAGGACATGTTACTGTATAAAACTTGGGTCAGGTTACCACTTAATGCGGTTTACGACCCCAGATGTACAATGGTTTACACTATTTTCTGACAGATAGAGGATTTAAACTGTGCATCATGGTAAATGAATCATCACAAACTGTTCAGTGAAAGGTAATACAAATTTAAAACTGTCACACACCCAACACTGCAAAAATGGTTTACCTTACACAAAACAAACTCTTGAAACACTACTGAAAAATATTTTGCCAACTGAAACTGCCATGATAAAGTTTTAACACCCTTAACAATTTCCTCTATTACAAATTGAATTTTGAAGATACTGGTTGAATTGCACCATGACTAAACACGCAATTTGTTGTTAACTTTTCATTTCTCTTATGAATAAATTTAACCAACACCAATGAGCATTTTGTGAAAAAAAACTGCCCCCTTTGACTTTACCTGCAATCATCGAACATAAATGCTTTCTGCAATTTAACATCAATGTTTCATATCACCAGGGAGGAATTTTTACTGTTAGAGTGCTTTGATCCAACAATGTTTAAAGTTTAACATAATCTACTCATTTTGTTTGGTTTAGGTCTGTATATTACCATAATTAATAATAAAAAAAGTTTCAGCCATTCTGTGGACTTGCTTTTGAGTTATGGATCATTTTCTTGATGTATGACCCAACTAGTGTCTCAGCACATGTACAGATGACCAGATATTATCATTACTTTTCTGGTACAACTCATCATTCCTTCATTTATAGAAAATCATCCAGGTTCTGAGGACGCACATCATGCTTTACCACACTACCACATTCATGTTTGACTACTGGTGTGATGTTCTTACTGTGGAATCTTTCATTTACTTGTACAAGTGTCAAAGATAAAGTTCTGCTTTTGTCTCATTCATCCGTAGAACATGTTCTGCTATTTGCCTTTCCTCTCAGGAAATAGGATTCAATTTAAATTTTGAATGTATTCCTTTTTTGTTTTAAAAATAACATTATTTGCATTATTTATTTAAATTTACTGTTATTAAAGAATTCATCTGTAAACAGGACCCACCAATGCCACCTACCAAAATAAAGTTTCTAGGGAAAACAAACATCCCTAAATATGAGGATAACTCAAAGGAAAAGGCAATTTGAAAATGAAGCGGTAACCACAATGGATAGAAGCGGACACAATAATACATGCTCGCATTGGGTCATGGGTAGTGTGAACACACAGCGCAGTGATCTGCCTTTAGCCTAGTTGAAGCCAAGGTCAAATGAACATGGGCTCTTTGCTTCAGAATGTTATTGAACAACGTGCTGTAGTGGGATTTCTTTGGGCAGAAGGAGTGAGACCGCATATAATTCACCTTACATAGCCACTCCTTGACTCTCATTGAGTGATCAGGATGACAAGGACACACAGGTCTCATCTCCAGCAGCTCTCACTTCTACATTTTGGAAAAATAAAAATTGTCAATATTTTGCAAGATGAAAATATGGTGGACAAGACAGACAGATGGCCAGTATGCCAACCATGAACAAATTGCTGAGGCAAGAATGTTTAAGATGCAAGTAAAAATTAATCTTACTGTAAAATTGAACTAGCAAAGTCAAAAAGAAAATTGCAGTGGAGAGGTTAATAACCTAAATGAACCATGCAAGGATGCAACAGAAAAACAAAAATAACTGCATAACAGAGCCCATGCAAGATATTTGATTAATAGTCAGGGCAAAGCAAGCCTCAAGTCATGGCCAAGTATTTGGCCAGTCACCAGGCAACAGCAAGCAGGAAGAGTGTAAGAGTACTATGTGCAATAATTATGAGGTTTAATGTTAATATTTAGTTATACGAAGAAGTCAACTAGCATAAATAGCTCTCAGTAGCTGCAGTGAATATTAACAACATCCTAAAGGGGAGAAGAAAATAAATTAAAAAAAAAAGGAAAACAAATACATACTACTAAGAATAAAAATGCTAAAATAAAAATTGCCCAACATCTGACACTGACCCCATCCTTTGTTGATGTCAAACCTAAAACCAAGACAAATTATAGTGGCCCTTTATCTCACTTAATAAAAATATGTAATAAACAAAAAGTAAAACAAATTATATAAAAACAATCTCCTGTGGGTATACCTCAAATGAAATGTGACTAATGGTATTCTTACACATCACTTGCCTTCTCCTAAATTAATAGGTGCACTGATTATACTCCAAGATCTAAAAATACTGTTGAAATAGTCACTCTGTTACAAGAATACACCAAGCACTGGGCAGGGATTCCCCTCTAGACCTTTTGTGCTAGTGGTTTCAAACTTTGTCTCTCCAGTGGTTATAGCATAGGTGTAAAGGGGAAAGAAGATTGACTTATAAGGTTTTCAGCTACTATGCTAGTTCCTATTACATGACCAGATTCCAGTATAAGCTTTGCAAAACCAACACCACTGCATAAATAGTTTTTTTTCTCACTATAACCAATATCCACACTAACGAACAAAGACTCCAAGGTATTTGAAGTTGTCCTCTTCCTGCAGCTACTCTCCCCTAACTTACTGACAGAAAGTCACACATTTCTAGGAGACAGCTCTGACAACATTACACTCAGGTGAAAACCACTCTAGTAGGTTCAAGAGAGATCTGTTTGATGAAGCCAACCGGACACAATCATATGCAAACAGAAGTAAATATATCTTTTAACCAAATATTCTGTATGCTGTCTTAATAAACCTTAAATGACAATTATGATAAGGAGATGAGACACAACCCAATAATCAATATATGTGGTGGAATGGCTTGCAATGTGGATGACAGTTTATTGGACTGTATATAATCATAATTTCAACTCACTTTTAAGAAGCTCAAGACACAAGACAATTAAATAGGTGAAATGGACAAACATATGGCCCTCTTTCTAAGAATATAGTCAGAATACAGGGCAACAATCATTTTCTAAACATTAGTCACGGCACACTCAGCAATTCTTTTCCTTCAATCTGAGAGCTCATATAAATGCAAGCAATGTAGTGTAATAACATCAAAGGACAGTAAACACAAGGATACCATTTCAACCCTAACTAATATGCTGCTTAATGTCCTTAAATGAGTCAAGCATGCCTGTCCTATGCTGTAGTAATGCCAACACAATTGTAATTTACACTTCTAACAAGTGTCATATAAAAATACATGGTGAACTCTTTAACACAAATTAAATAAGTAATCATTATTTTACAGTATCTTTCAAGGCATGGCCAATACTTTACAGAAATGTAAAACCCAAGGTTCCAAGTTCAGTTCAGCGCCTCCCAGTGTTACAAGTACCATACAGTTTAATCTTTTGTGGCATCTTACTCTCAAAACTGTTTAATCCAATTCAGGTTCTCAAGAGGGCCACCAATCCATCACACTGTAATTTAATCAGTTCTCAACTGAGACAGGTTCCTTTACATGTGTTGTATCCCACTGGATAAAAATGGCCTTTAAGTAAGTGAATACATACACAGAAAGGCCAAATTTCATACCAGATAATGACCACAATACAACAAAACCACTTCTCTAGATACCGACAGCAAACTTCTATTTATGTTTTTTTTTTTTGGTGCTATATACGGTAGTTTTGGTCAATACAGATTAAAACAAAGTGGCTAAATGAATCTTGGGGATGCTGGGATTTAAGCTATAAAAATGAAGGCTCAAAGCACTTGAGTCAAGGCATGTATTTCAGTATTTAAAACTAAGGAAAATATTACTGTACTGAGAAAATCTACTTGCTTTGAATTTTAGACTATTATTCCTGTTAAGACTCTAGCCTTGACATCCTTAATAAAAACAATAAATCCAAAACAAACAAAAAAAAAAACAAAATAAAAAACACATCACTACTTGGTAGAGCTTTGATAAACACATTACCTGGCTGCGCTGCACTAGCTTCCAGGCCATTCCAAAATGTCTCTTTAAGACCCTGGAGAATCTTGAAACTTTCACTATGGAGAATACTCCAACATCAAGTACAGACTTCAGATTGTTTTTAAACCCCATTTGAAAATCTTTCTGCATATACCTTTTAATAATCCAGTACCTTTATAATACATTTTCAAAATGTTCCACATTGTCTATCTTTGAAGTCTGCATTAGAAGACTTCTCAGACCCAGTCTCATACTTCCACATCTCCACTGCATTTATGCTTCAGTCATACTCTAAATAAAGGTTCAGCTGCATTAAGTTTTGTAGTTCTCTTTTTTTCAGAAAGGTATCAACTTTCTTCAATTTTTCCTGTTACGCTGAAGATCATACTGTATATAGCACCTTTCTTACTCTATAGAATGCTTTTGTTTTCAAAGTTTGTTTTCAGCTTGATTGATACTAAATAATTTTAAAACATCAATCCACTTTCTTAACCCACTTATCTAAGGGGAAAAAACCCAACACACTCACAACATTTCCTAAATGGTAACACATTGCAAAATTAGAACTAAACAGTGCAACCTGTTTATTAACTTGAACTAGAACTGACCACTTTATTGGTTACACCTTACAAGTACCAGATTGGACCCCCTTTTGCCTTCAGAAGTGCCATAATTCTTCGTGGCATACATTCAACAAGGTGCTGGAAACATTCCTCTGGGATTTTGGTCCATATTAACATGAGAACATCACACAGTTGCTGCAGATTTGTCAGCTGCACATCCATGATGCGAATTTCCCATTCCACCACATCCAAAAAGTGTACTATTGGATTGACATCTGGTGACCGTGGAAGCCATTTGAGTACGTTGAACTCATTTTCATGTTCAAGAAACCAGTTGGAGATGATTTGAGCTTTGTTACATGGAGCGTTAACCTTCTAGAAGTAGCCATCAGAAGGTGGGTACACTGTGGTCATAAATAGTGGACATGGTCAGCAACAGCAGCCAAACAGCTGTGGCATTTAAGTAATGCTCAGCTGGTACTAAGGGGCCCAAAGTGTGCCAAGAAAATATCCCCCACACCATTACACCACCACCATCAGCCTGAATCATGGATACAAGATGGATCCATGTTTTCCTGTTGTTGATGCCCAATTCTAACTAACTCCACCATCCAAATGTCACAGTTGAAATCGAGACTCATTGAACGAGGCAAAGTTTTTCCAGGTCTCTACTGTCCAATTTTGGTAAGCCCATGCGAACTGTAGCCTCTGTTTCCTGTTCTTAGCGGAGAGGAGTGGCACCCAGTGTGGTCTCCTCTAGCTGTAGTTTATTTGCTTCAAGGTGCTGTACATTCAGAGATGCTATTCTGCAAACCTCAGTTGCAGCATGCGGTTATTTGAGTTACTGTTGCCTTTCCATCAGCTAGAAACAATCTGGCGATTCTCCTCTGATCTCTGGCATCAACATGACACTTTCACCCAGACAACTGCCACTAACTGTATAATTTCCCTTTTAAGGACCACTCTCTGTAAACCCAAGAAATAAATGTGCATGAAAACACCAGCAGGTGAGCAGTTCCTGAAATACTCAGACCAGCCCGTCTGGCACCAATAAACATGCCATGTTCAAAGTCAAATTACCTTTCATCCCCATTCTGATGCTCGGTTTGAACTTCAGCAGGTCGTCTTGATAATCTCTACATGCATAAATGCATGGAGTTGTCGTCATGTGACTGGCTGGTTAGATATTTGCGTTGACAAGCAGTTGAACAGGTGTACCTGATAAAGTGACCGGTGAGTGTAGATCGATTGGAAGCATATTAATTTATAAAAATGTATAAAAAAACACATGCACCTGCCTGAGTATATATACAGAAAGTGACCATACGAATCGATCATAGGTAAGGCAGTGATGCTGACGTTAGGATGTGCGCCCTGATTATGTTCAGCAGGTTCAAGATCTATTTTTGATAATTCATTCAGCCTCAGATAATGCATTTGTTTAAAATCAGTATCGCAAAACGAAACCTGTATGTGTTGCAGGCTTTATCCGAGTGTTTATACAATGCCCCATCATTTGCGTTTCTTTAAAGGGATTACATTTTCGTATTCGTCCACAAGAAATAAAGATACACTTCATATAGTACATTTTATAAATAAAGCATTTGATCACCGAAAACACATTACACCGTACTCTAAACTTGTTAGGCAAACCTGTCGACATATTTATTGCAGTTAGTAAAAAATGGAAGTAGGACCAGAAGCTTGTCCAAGTTTTCACACATGCTAAAGTACATGGCTGAAAGAGTGTCATTAGCGCCACTCAAACTTACCCAACAGAAGCAGCTTCACCTCTTTAGAAGCCTTCTCGCCGTCTTCCTTAAGATTTTTATCGATCATTTTACTCCTTTCCACGGCCGCCTTGTCCTCTGCGCTAAGAGTGCAACCCATGTTGGATTTTTTGATAATTTCCCTTTCCTTAGTAAGAAAAATAAAATGTCAGCTTAGAATAAAGCCCAGCACTCCTTGCCTGTGGACCGACTGCTTCTACGATTCAAAAGACTTAAGAGAGGCGGAAAAGGCGTTGGTCTGTCTGGAGACACAGCATCGATGAGCTTCTTGAAGTCGCCGAGTAGAATCCCAAAATTTCACAAAATCCGAGACCTTTCCAACAACAAAAACGCTATAGTGACAGACGCATCAGTCACAAAGCAGGCGTTGCCTCCTTCCCGTTTTTTAATTCGATCTTTTGGAGAAACGAAGCCAAAACGTCTTAAATGTAACGTGTAACCAACGAAAAACAGAAAAATGACAAATGCCAAAACGACAGCACTTCACCTTTCAAAATACAGCCTAACCACTCTCCTATAATTATTCGAAGGGATGTAACTTGCTGTTTTTAAATAACTGTTCGCCCCGTGGTCTCGCGCAGTTTCCGTTGCAGCTTGAAAAATGAGCGAGAAAGCGAATTGTATGTAAATGAAGAGGCAAAGCGGAAGTAGCTTTACTCTCAGTGCGACAATGGGAAATGTAGTTTCAGTTAAATTATGCGTCTGGGATAGATAGATAGATAGATAGATACTTTATTAATCCCAAATATGCGCCTACGATTGTTCTATTAGTATGCCTTTTAAATATCACTAGATAAGCGTGCAAAATTAAATCAGACACGTGTACTGTGGACTGGCCAAGTTGCATTGAATGTCCTACTTTTGTTACTCAAGATACCGTTAGTGCCGATAAATAGCCTACATAAATCATTTCTAACTTGTTTTCACATGTTGACTCCATACTCATTAAAGTCATGTTCGTTTCAGTATGTCTATACACCACTGTTCAAACCTTTAGGGTCTCCCATAAATGTTTATTTATTTGTTTGTTTGTTGATTGACTGATTGATTGAAACTGATAACTTTCTTTATCTGATTTTTAATTGGTCTTCAGATTCGGCTGCAAAGCCCCATTTTCACCTACCTTTCCTTCAGTGTGCTAATGGTATACCCTCTTTACTTACCCTCAATTAGCCAGATATAAATATGAATTGGTTATTAGAGAAACCTTTACAATTGCATTAGCATCGCTGAAAAGTGTTATTCTGTTCACTTGGGTTGCAAGGTCCTGGCATTCCTAATTTTCTGTTTTCGGTTCAAAAATATTCAAAATAAAATAACTTTCTCAAGAAACATGTATGGCTATTGTTTTTTTTTTTTTTTTTCTTGTAGAATGATGTCTATACTTTTAAGCCTTTGATAGAAACTACTTGCAGGAGCTCCCGAGGAATAACTTCTGGCATCAGGGTTAGCCTCTGGAATCCCTGGGGTCTTTCTCTCTACCAGGGCCAGGGCCAGGTATCCCTGCTGTCCTGAGCCCAAGCTCTTAAATAACAAACCAGGCAAAGCTTGGGTTACCTGTCATTTATAATACAGCAGGTAGGTGGGAGACTCATCTTGTATATGAGATACCCCCCTTCTATCATGTATTGCCTTGGGGACACCTTTTTCATTACTTGAAGTCCCCCACTCTTCAACCATTAAATTATTATTTCTCCAAGAGACATAGTACCCTCTACCAATGGCGGTCCAGTGCTACAAGCTTTATTAAATGCTGTGTGGTCTTCTTTAAGCTGTATTATGTCCCAAATCCTATCATGTACTATACATAATTGACTGATTCCTAACCTGACCAGGTATCTCTTTTAACCTGCCATTAGGTAAATAAAATCATAAGTTGTACCTAGATTTCAAATGATAAAATTCAAGGTCAGTTCAACTTTCAGTCTTTGGAGATGTAGGTAGTATAGCATAGTGTATCAGTACCATAGGGGAAAAGTTGTAACTGCTGCCTCTTATTCATAATATAAATTCAATTACCTGCTGCATTTTAAAATAGACCCTAGTCTTAATTAATCTTTTTGCACCCTTTTTTCCACATTTGATAGATCCATCCATCCACATACAATATCTTCACATATACACACTTTTTAAATTTGCTTAATCCAACTTTAAGGTTGTCCAAAGCAGAAGCATACCCAGGCAATGTTTTGTGCAAGTCAGAAAGTAAGTCAGGTAGGGGATGCAGTCCATTACAGATCACCCTCAAACCAGGGCAGTCTATGAAATCCATGGCCTTGGGATGTGGGAAGTACTCAAAGAAGACCCACACTGACATAAAAGAAAACACGACTACTGCAAATACTGTAACAGGGCCAGTTTAAATGTGTCTATAAACCTTGTGTGCATATACAGTACTTGGAGGTATGCAAAGAGAAACAAGAGGAGCAGGTTCAATTTCATCAAAGCAGGCTGGGATTACACTCCAGTCTCACACAGCTATGAGGCAACAGCACCAACCACTGTGACACCATGCTTCTCACAGTTCAGAAATGTTCATCAAATTTTGTTTGATCTGGCTTCATGGCTAAATCATTTGAATTGATTTCACTAGGCTGCAGTTTCAACCCCTGACATCTGACTGACAATATGGCTCTGATCTTGAATAAACCATTTTTTCTCTGTTTATAAAATAGGTGACTTGGAATAGCATTTACCATAAAAGTATAAATAATTAGACCTCATCCTTTTGCTACGTTCCAATTGACTGACTGACAAGATATTAAGGACAATATGGTACATCGTGTACAGTATATGCAAATATTCACCAGATATCCTTTCTCTGTTATTTGTTGTCATTCCTAATATATTGCTGTTCTAACCTTATTTAGGAGAAACTGCATAGCTTAAAAGAAATAAAATTGATGAAGCATTTCTTTCCTTTCAGCATAATGCTTGCAATACTGCATTTCCTATCACTTAGGTAAATTTAAAATACATTCTCCAAAACATTTAATTCTACAGGGAGCCAGAGCTTATTTACAGCAGCACAGATCACAAAGAATGAATCTGCAATGGACAGAGAGCCAGTCCATTGGAACTCCAACAGTCCACTAATTTGACCCCACACAAAAGGAATCAATTTGCAATTGCTAATTAATCTAACATGGATGGTTTTGCAAAAGCTTACCTGGAGGAAAACCTACACAGACATGAGGAGATGTTGTAAGCACTGCACTGATATTAACTGGATGTGGGATTTAAGCCCAGGCAGCAGTGCTAACCACTGTGATGATTTTTACATCAATATGCCATTTACACTTTCCCTTAAAAATAACCGTGCCGATTCTCTTTTCTCATTTAGTAACAGAGCAGAATGGAACAGCCTTTAGGCAATGTGGCTAGGGGGATGACCTATAAAGCACAAGAGTGTTGCCTATGACCCTGTAATTAGGATATAGCAGGTTATTTATTGAGGAAATTACACATTTGTGAGTGGCAAAAGTATGTGAACCTCTAGGATTAGCAGTTAGTTTGAAAGTGAAATTAGAGTCAGGTGTTTTCAATCAATGGGATGACAATCAGGTGTGACTGGGTACCCTGTGTTATTTAAAGAACAGGGATCCATCAAAGTCTGCTCTTCACAACACATGTTTGTGGAAGTGTATCATGGCACGAACAAAGGAGATTTCTGAGGACCTCAGAAAAAGAGTTGTTGATGCTCATCAGGCTGGAAAAGGTTACAAAACCATCTCTAAAGAGTTTGGACTCCACCAATCCACAGTCAGACAGATTGGTACAAATGGAGGAAATTCAAGACCATTGTTACCCTCCCCAGGAGTGGTCGACCAACAAAGATCACTCCAAGAGCAAGGTGTGTAATAGTCAAAGAGGTCACAAAGGACCCCAGGGTAACTTCTAAGCAACTGAAGGGCTCAAATCACATTGGCTAATGTTCATGTTCATGAGTCCACCATCAGGAGAACACTGAACAATAATGGTGTGCATGGCAGGGTTGCAAGGAGAAAGCCACTGCTCTCCAAAAAAAAAATTGCTGCTTGTCTGCAGTTTGCTAAAGATTATGTGGACAAACCAGAAGGCTATTGGAAGAATGTTTTGTGGATGGATGAGACCAAAATAGAACTTTTTGGTTTAAATGAAAAGCGTATTGTTTGGAGAAAGGAAAACACTGCATTCCAGCATAAGAACCTTATCCCATCTGTGAAACGTGGTGATAGTAGTATCATGGTTTGGGCCTGTTTTGATGCATCTGGGCCAGGATGGCTTGCCTTCATTGATGGAACAATGAATTCTGAATTATATCAGGGAATTCTAAAGGAAAATGTCAGGACATCTGTCCATGAACTGAATCTCAAGAGAAGGTGGGTCATGCAGCAAGACAACGACCCTAAGCACACAAGTCGTTCTACCAAAGAATGGTTAAAGAAGAATAAAGTTAATGTTTTGGAATGGCCAAGTCAAAGTCCTGACCGTAATCCAATCAAAATGTTGTGGAAGCACCTGAAGCGAGTAGTTAATGTGAGGAAACCCACCAACATCCCACTGTTGAAGCTGTTCTGTATGGAGGAATGGGCTAAAATTCCTCCAAGCCAGTGTGCAGGAATGAGCAAAAGTTACCGGAAATGTTTAGTTGCAGTTATTGATGCAAAGGAGGGTCACACCAGATACTTAAAGCAAAGGTTCGCATACTTTTGCAACTCACAAATATGTAATATTCAATAATTTTCCTTAATAAATAAATGGCCAAGTATAATATTTTTGTCTCATTTGCTTAACTAGTTTCTCTTTATCTACTTTTAGGACTTGCGTGAAAATCTGATGATGTTTTAGGTCATATTTATGCAGAGATATAGAAAATTCTAAAGGGTTCACAAACTTTCAAGCACAACTGTAGATACTAAATAATAACCAAATAATATAAAAATATAAGATAACATATAAATAAACAAATAATATAACACCAGAACAATATTGTAAAAATAATGGAAAACAATTTATGACAATAAAAAGAACAACAAATAAAGAACAAAGAAGATAAAAACATGATTCAGGGGAGGAACCCTGTTTTGATTATAATAACACTAAGAAAACTGAATACTAGAAGAAAACACATACAGATGCAAGATATGTATGCTTACACTTCATAGAGTGAATTAAGACCAAAATTCAAATACAATTTACTGGATCCACAACCCCTGTGAACCCCTGGCATTGCTTTTTTTTTCTCATTTTTTGTTATGCCCCTTTCATTACCCTATGCCCATTACTTCTAGTTGCCTTTAATTTAGTCTGGAGCTAAAATGGTGTTGGGCCTTCAATTGGTCTATGATTCTCAGGTGTTGTAGCTAAAAGTTACTTATGGGAAGTAAACAGAGTCCTTGACGCTTCAGCTCTTTGTTGCAGCATAGCCGTTAGCTGCCAACTCTCTAAAATGGTCCTAATTTGTATTGTGAGGGCTTCAAAAACACCATAAGAGCCAAACCCAAACCTTTATTTGTTAGACTCAGAAACAGGTTTCACCCAAGAAAGCCAGTGTTTAAAGTCAGCAGACAGGCTTGCAGGGTCTACTCAGGCTGAAAAATCGGACACAAGCTATAAACAATTCAAAATACTTTTAAATGTCACAGATACACTAAAACACTTAAAATGCTCAAAAAGGAAGAGAAGACAGTTAAATCTTTGACTTAAAGGACAAGTTATCTTTTAAAATAAAGAATTTATTTAAAGAAACAATTAAAAATGCGCCCTGTGTTGGCTGGGATTGGCTCCAGCAGACCCCCGTGACCCTGTAGTTAGGCTATAGCGGGTTGGATAATGGATGGATGGATGGATGGATTTGCCTGAAAAGTCAATGAAAAACAAACAAGTAGAAATCCACAATCCAATAGCAAAACATAACAACCAGAAGCAAAATACAATAAATCAGAAAACTTCAGAAAAAGCAATACTTATAAGAAAGTTCTCTACTCTACAAACTCCAATGACACACTACTAGAACCAGCTCCTAAAACCTTGATATATAAGCTGTGGGTGGACCCAAATTAGTGACATCATGGTGGCCCCACCTCTTGGAGGGTTCCACCAACAAAACATAAGGGAAAACCTTAAATACACAAAACATAAATAGTAAACAACAACCAAACAACAATATTAACAAAAATTGCTTACTACAGTAAAAAAAAAAATCACATGAAATATAAAAAAAATCAAAAAGGAGAATAATCAAAAGCTAATGAACTAACCCTGGTTGTAACATAACACATGCTTCTTAAATTACATTGTTTCATTTAGATTTCCTTTTTTGAGTTTTCTTTGTTTTTTAGCTAATGTCATAGTTTATACTACATTCTATTATTACAATTATTTCAAGTATTTAATGGTTTTGACTTTATTGGATTATCTAAATTAATAATTTTGACTTTACCCATTCTTTCTTGACTCATGTTTTTAGCATTTTGTTTGGCCTTGGTTAATTGATCATTTTTCTTTGACATTTCCTAGTTTGTTCTTTCTTAAAAGCTGTTTTTCTTTTGCTCAAAAATTGTGTTTCTTTTTCTTTTAGCTGTTTAAAAAAATATTACCATCCCTTGCTCTTGTTCATTTTGTTAGATAATCTTAATAGTTTTCACTTGCTTAATAATTGTCTAATAAATATATAATTTGCATATTAATAGGTGGCATGAGTTTTGGGGAAGGATTTTCTTTATTTGGTCTTTGACTTTGAGCAAAACTCAACATAACAGACATAGATGGGCAGGTCGAAGGCAAATAGAAGAAAAACTTAGAGGAAGAGCCCCAGCTAAGTCCTGACAACATGTCTATCGGTACATATAACATCCATTTTTTAGGGTTTGTCTACTGCCCAAGTAACCAGTCATTGGCCACAGAAAATAATAATGTGTTAAATTATCTCTAGTGCATGGCTTTCAGTTTGGTGTCAGTTTAGCAATAACAGAGTAAAGCAATTTTTAGAGTGTTTAGCATTCAAGGCAATCAGTGTTGTTCTGAGTATCCCACATCTCAGCTATATGCCTAACAGCATTAGTTGTTCTTGCAAAACTGCCATTGTGGCTTATATTAAATTGACCTCTTGTCATATTTAGCCTCTCTTCAGTGCAGCCTACAATAAACAAATAAAACAATGTTAGACAGAAGAATAATATAGAACTGCACAGAATATAACATTTACAGGGCAGCATGATGGTGAAGACTCAGAACATCATGGTCTTTGGCCCATTTTCTGTGTGTGTGTATGTGTGTTTTCCCTCTGGTTAGCTCCATTTTCCTTCCGCTTCCCATGTTTAGTGTGTGATTGATGGCTATAAACTGGGCAGTGTAAGCGAGTGTGTCTGGTTTGTGCAACAATGTTTATTGAAAGCCATTTTTCAAAACATCATCCAAGCATCAACTATGCAAACGTGTGGCCCAACAGGCACATCCCATGCATCATCCATAAAATTTAAAATTGTAAAACAGTACCAATAGTTTTAATCCGTACTGTATCTTAATGTGCTGGATTCTAGTAATCAAAATTTATGTGGAGAAAATAAAATAAATGCAGCTTAATTACATGTTCAGAACTAGTGGTGAGTGGCGCACAAAATTTACAGAGTTATATAATTAAAGTGAAAACTAATTCTAAGAGTATTGTTCAGAGACCCTTAATATACCTCACAAATAGTTTGAATCTGATCCATCCATACCTCCATCCATTATCCAAACCACTATATCCTAATTACAGGGTCACAAGGGTCTGTTTGAATCTGATAGGACTATAAAACAGTTTAAAAAATATACAATACATAAAAACAGACTAACAACAATTGATTATATTAAGGGCATTATAGTTAGCATGATGGCAGTGAAGTATAATTGAAACAAGTGAGCTGAATAAATCAGCAGCAGTTTAACAGTGCAAGAGAAACAAGGTGGGTGCTTGTCCTTTATATGTTTCTTATGACCAATTATGCATTACATTACTGATAAAATTAGGAAGACTGATAAAACTACAATGCTGCATGAATCTTTTTAAGGGGTTTTAATGTGGGTTTATAATAGCAGGAAGGCCAGCATTAAAAGGCCTCAGCAGCAGCAAAATGTTTAGCTCTCAGAGTAGATTGCTTTCACCCTTTCTGCAGTAGTTCTTGTATTCACAACACATTACCCTGATGTCTCCTGTTTTTAGTGTACATTATTGTAGCTTCCTGAAATCGTTCTGTTTTCATAACTCTCAGTACTGTTGAAATCACAAAGCAGCCTGTTTGCCTTTAAAGCAAGAGAAATAATACAGTATGCAGTATATTTACTATCACTATAAGCACAATACACTCCCAACGAGTACGCTGTATATAAAACTTATCAAATCAAGACACCTCTTAAACATTCACTCTCTGTACTTTTCAATAAGAACTACCACCAATCCACTGCAGGGCACACACACACACCAAGGACAATTTAGAATCACCAATGCACCTAACCTGCATGTCTTTGGGAGGAAACCCACACATACACAGGGAGAACATGCAAACTCCATGCAGGGAGGACCCGGGAAGCGAACCCAGGTCTCCTTACTGCGAGGCAGCAGCACTACCCACTGTGCCACCATGCCGCCCCTCAATAAGAACTTGATACAAATAAATAATAAACTATTTAACATTCAAAGTAAATTATTTTTTTCATTGCTTTCACATACTATATATCACATGCTAGGGGAAGAAAATGAACTGATGAGCTGCATTGATCTTGTACTGTGTACCCATGTGGCACTTCCTATTCATTATTAAGCCTACAGCCATCTTTGAAGAATTCACATGAAGAAGCATAACCAAGTCACAAGCATCGGTTTTACAAGCCTCACCTAGTCGTAATTTTGGCCATTTATTGGGTTCCTTGTTATGGATCACACAGCTGTTATGTTCAAACTCAAGGTTTAAACGTGTTGTCTCAAAATGTTGTTTAACTTTGAACAGCTGAGTGTGTTGTCATCTGTCTGAATGTTAAAGCTGAACTGAAAGGGGATTTTGCAAGAGGATCGAAAGTACATTAGCAACACTACAACAGAATGGCTAAAAAGAGGAAATTTAGGATTTTAGTGTGGCCAAGTGGGTTTAGTAATAAATGGATAGATGGAAAAATGAAAGACTGAATACAAATTCTATTGCTAACACTTAATTATTTTTGTAGGACATTTTAGGCTTGAAACTGCAAACTGAACTTTGGTTAGATGTGATAGACAAAATAGCTCACCTATAAGCATCCACTGGATCTGTAACTGGAAGTGACCTTGATTCAGTCACAGGAGGTTATAACTTCCTTCAGAACTATAGGAATTAATCTCTTCCTGCTTTCTTTCAGGGAACTGAAAGCTGATGAATTGCTTTCTTTGGGAGTTACCATAAGAGCTGACAATCCACTCTTAAAGTCTCTTTGGCCTGGAAGCTCCTTTCCATAGGTCTTTGGAGGTGGGGAGTTCCTAAACTAGCTCTTAGATCTACTCTTCCAAGCAATGCTCTGTGTCAGTGAATGATAAACCTGATAAACAGCATTACTTCAAGAAGGGAACTTCAGTGCCTACACTGCATTAGAAAACATTTGAAAGTTGATATTACAAGAACATCCCATCAGTAGTTGTTTTTGCTGGTGTGATGATTGCCTCTTGTAGGAGTCAGAAGCTCCTACTTTTCAATCTGGGATGAATTGGTGGTAGGCTTGTCTTGACCTCCTTTCATCTTTCTTCATAGAAAATATTCATGATTTTCAGTGGCATTTTGGCGCAAAAATTCTAGTGGAGCCATAGTAGAATTTTCCTATATTGTATCAGCAACAGTGAAAGGGAAGGTCTATAGGACGGTAGTGAGACCAGCTATGTTATATGGGTTGGAGATGGTGGCACTGACCAGAAAGCAGGAGACAGAGCTGGAGGTGACAGAGTTAAATATGCTAAGATTTGCATTGGGAGTGATGAGGATGGACAGGATTAGAAATTAGGACATTAGAGGGTTGGCTCAGGTTGGATGGTTGGGAGACAAACTCAGAGAGGCGAGATTGCGTTGGTTTGGACATGTGCAGAGGAGAGATACTGGGTATATTGGGAAGAGAATGCTAAGAACAGAGCTGCCAGGTAAAAGGAAAAGAGGAAGGCCTAAGAGAAGGTTTATGGATGTGGTGAGAGAAGACATGCAGGTGATGGGTGTGATAGAGGAAGATGTAGAGGACAGGAAGATGTGGAACAAGATGATCCAATGTGGCAACCCCTAACGGAAGCAGCCAAAAGAAGAAGAAGTATGAGTGCAGATATCTCTAATGTTTACATGTACTCACCTAACTAATGATGTCTGTCCCTCATTTGTTAATGAATAGTCGAACATGTAAGTTCATACACCATTAATTTCACAAAAAAATTGAGCAAACAATGGGATGCTGGTACCTGGTCTGTATCAACTAATACTAGATTGTCGTGATAACCTCTGACGTCATCTGACAAAATACAGCAATTTACTTCCCACTGCACAGGAAAATCTATTATTGGCTATAAAGTCTGTAAAAATGAAACAGCAACAACTTAAGTATAGAATCAAGTGGCTTTGAGGTGAATAAGGTTAAGCCACAGTTACATGGAAAGAATACATAGAATGCATTCACTGCTTCAGGTAAAGTGCATATTACACATCCAGTAATATCGCTAACTATTGTATGGCCAGGTATTTTTTGGTCCATGTGAGGCCAACCAGCAATTGCAGAGTTGATTTTCTGCATACATACTGTACCTGTTCTTTCTACACCAAGTCTCTGTGCTTGTTTGAAACAGAAGCTTCATACAACAGGCTTATTTTCCACAAACTGGAAGGAGCTCAAGTATCTGGCCTTAGTGGCTTTCTCAGAATTAGCACTGTTTTTTTAATGATGTATGAGAATCAAGACGCTGTATAGTCTTTTAACATTTTAAAGTCTTTCCAGATTTTAACCTCCTTTGTTTATTTTGTTTTTCTTCAAATTACTATGGCCACATTTAAGGTACGAAGAGATCTGCTACCTTTTCATTTGTGTTTACTGCATAACCTTAACTGGGAATAGCAAGCATGATTTAAAAACTCCAAGGTGGTTGTCATTTTAATATGAGCGATGACCGTCAAACCCCAGTACTAAAATAGACATTTCAGGTTGTACATTTGCACGCATACCCAAGGATACAGAGAACACTCCAGGGCCAATTAGGGATCCTGCTTTTGGAAACTGGCTTACAGCACTTGATACCTGACACAAAGGCAATTTGAAATACAAGAAGTAAAAACTGATAAGTAATTACATTACAAATGTGTTACAAAAGCAGAGAAAATTGTTTTACGATGACAAAGTTGAAGTTTGTGACAAATATTAAAATAGTAAATTACTGAGGGATGATTACTGTTATTTTGCCCAACATCTGTTTGGGCTGTCCTCTACAGGCTGTTAATTCAGATTCACCGCTGATGTCTTCACAATTTATTTGGAATCATGTCAACATATTTTATACACTACCTTGCTTGCGTCTGAGCTGACTTCTCTTATATCTGAACCTGTAAAACTGCCCTATTCAAATTTATCGAATACATGTCTAATTTGCGTTCTTTTACTGTATGTATGTTAATAGGAAATAGGAAGCCAGCAGCTGCTGTGTTTGTAGTCAACCCAATTGTTTCACAATAATATGACTTGCGAAAAGCACCAGGTACTGCATGCTTAGATCCTCCGTTTTAGCGTGATTAAAAATTATTGTACTTATGATTTATAAATATTCTGCACGAAAAACTGGCTGTGAAAGCAGATTAAAGGATCTTTTTCTCTCCCTCTCTCTCTTTTTTTCGATGCGTGTGTGATTCCAGCTCTTCGAAAATAACAGCAGTGATGGTGACAGCAGTGACGGTGTCACTCTTGCGCAGTTTGACCCTAGTAACACAGAATGAGCGCCTGTTATAGCTCAGCACTACATGCTGTGAAAAGAATAGACGGTGGTGTAGCGACCTCTGTCGGGGAATATTAAACGGTCGCTGATATTGAAGAGAAACGTCATAAATCCGCAGAGCCACTCTCTCCTGTCCCAAATGCAGACATTCGCCTAGAAATATTATTAATTCTCCGTGGATCTTTTTGTGCTTGTGTGCTACAATTGGTTATGTAAAGATATTTAATTGACATGTTTTGGAATTTAAAAAAAGGCACAAAAAGTACAGTGTAAAAATAAAAATTCTTCCAAGCTAAACACAAACTAAATGCGGAAAATTACAGATTGGTTATGTATTAACTTAAACTTTGTTGAGTTGAATGAATTCAACCAGTTTATAGAGAAGATTATTCTCAGGAGCCCTATAGTCGGGCAGTAAAGCATCATTAAGACAAAGGCATTTTAGGATTTCCAATGTCAGACAGCATTAAGGAAAACTCTCATTCAACTCTCTATTTCCTGAAACCACTTTATCCAGTTATAGAGTAGTGGGGACTTTAATCTGTCCTGGTGGTATTACATTTAATCAAGGATGAATATTAGACTGGTCAAAAGGCCACTGCACTCATTTATTCAAACACATTTTTAGGATGTGAGAGTACTCAGAAAATGTACAAAAGCTCAATAAAGCCCCTATTATAGACACTGAAAAACAGCACATCCTCCAAAAGTGATTGTTTGGAACAGAAAAGCAGGAGTCAAAGCTGATGAGGACTGTTATTTAAATACAAATGGGATAAACCATGCATATGACCATAGCTGTCTGGGCATTCAGTAATAATAAGGTCCACTGGAGACTGGCAAAGTGGAAATCATTTTTGAAAAAATATTTTACATCACAGTGCAAATGGGATACTCAGAGACAATCAAGAAGAAGAAGAAGAAAAAGAAGAAGACTGTGGTCTGCAACTATGCAACACTCTTTTTTTCGTAACATTGCACATCATACTGCATGAAGCAAAGTAGTAGCATCAGCATACTATGGAGATATTCGTGTTTTGTCATGAAAGATCTGTATCAGCAAAAGGAGTCATCAATTGTACAGAAAAATCCTTTGGGAAAACCTATTGCATTCTGCAAGAGATATCGGACTTGAAATTTTTTCCTGCAGCTAGAAAATAACTCTTTGTCTATATATTGTGTCAATAATAATAAAAAATATTAATATTAATAATAATAATAATAATAATAATAATAATAATAATAATTTATTTTATTTATATTGGATGGGACTTTCTTAGGGAGCTCTTACTTTCCACCACATTTAAAACATTGTCCATCTTAGTCTATTTGGCTGTTCTAAATTAGCACCAAATTGGGCATGTGGACTGTGATGAACTCGTACCTCATTCAGGACTGCATATCTTGTTGCTGGTGAAGTCTCCGGCCCCTCATGAAGCTACGTTAGATTAAGCTGGTTTAAGAATCTTATATCTGGTTGTGTTATTCTTATTTAGGAAAGTGTCCATTCAGATTCAGTGTGTAAGGCAATATATACAATAAATATTGACTAGCAAGTCAATAAATGTGTTTACTGAAAGCAGTGTGTATTGTATGACTCTTTGTCATATGTTTTCTGAAGTAATATGTAATAGCATTCAGAAATTGACAGGTACTACTATAGGGTGGTCCAGATCTACTTATGCAATTTTCATTACACTATAACAACGTGCAGCACAGGATGTTGGAGGAATTTGGACCACCTGCAGTGCATAGGAACACGATCAACCAAACGAAATTATTGCCCGGACTGGTAACCAATCACCCAAAATTGTATTGTTTTCCTGCAATTCATTAAGAGTTGCTTAATTAGATCTGGACCTGTACTGTATAATAAATTAATATTGATATTGACTACTTCCATCCATCCATTTTCCAACCCACTGAATCTGAACACAGGGTCATAGGGGCCTCCTGGAGCCAATCCCAGCCAACACAGGGCACAATGTAGGAACCAATCCCGGGCAGGGTGCCAACCCACCGCATTACACACACAAACACACCCACACACCAAGCACACACACTAGAGCCAATTTACAATCGCCAATCCACCTAACCTGCATGTCTTTGGACTGTGGGAGGAAACCTGAGCGCCCAGAGGAAACCCACGCAGACACGGGGAGAACATGCAAATTCCACGCAGGGAGGACCTGGGAAGCGAATCCAGGTCTCCTAACTGCGAGGCAGCAGCGCTACCCACTGCGCCACTGCGCCACCGTGCCGCCCTATTGACTACTTATTGCTATCAAAGATGTCTCTGATACTGCTATACATTTGACAAGAGTTCGTTCTCAATGATGCCAGGTGCTTTCTGGATATACTTTGACTATCCACAACCCTGAAATTAATTAGGTGGGTCCAGGAAATGAATAGATAGACACATCTCATACTGAATGAACACTTTATTTTGATTGAGTGCTGGTCATTATTTCATAAAACTTTTTTTTTTAAGGTCAGAGCAGTCTGGTCATTTATTTCATGCTTTGTTTTGTACTGGTTATTCCTCCCTGATTTAACTAGGACTTAAATTCTCTTTATTGTAGGTGCTTTTGCTATGGAAGAATGCATATCCACCATGTTTAAAACATAACACATATCATCAAATGTCACAGCAGGAGTGCCTACAAAAATACATACAGGTATGTTGTTTCTTTATGGTGGTGCAGTGGTTAGCACTGTTGAAGCATGCATGTAGTGTTTTAGGTTAGAATCCTGAACCAGTCCCTAACTGTGTGGAGTCGCACGTTCTTCCTGTGTAGATTTTCCATCAACACCCCAAACAAATGCGTGTTAGGGGAACCGATGGTTGTAAATTAGTCCCAAGTGAGTATAGGTGTGTGTTTGTGAAACCAGCAAAGGATTGTACTCTATTCTGGGCTAGTTCATGCTCTGTGCTCAATGTTGCTGGATTAGGCTTTAGCTCCTTGCAACCCGGTAGTGGGTTAGGTGTATTCTATTCTGTTTTCTTTGTTTTTATGAAATATGTTTCAATTTGTCATTCATTTAAATTTTAATAAAATATATTTGTAAGTCTTTTCTTGCAGTCAAAGATGAATTCTTTCTTGCATCATAAAAGTTTAGAACTACTAGCATTTATATTTTGTGTAATGGCTTTTTAAAAAATTTGCAGTACTATAGGTGACAATTGCTATAATGACATACATTTTGTGATTTTCAAAAGCCGTTACTATAATAATGGATTTTTGTTTTTTTATTGTGCTGAAATACTTTCTTTCTTGCCTCTGCATTCCACAATTCAGAATTATGGAGAATTTTCAAAATTGTTATAATATGCAGGGAATGGAAAGTTTCTGTTCTTTTTCATCAGTTCCTGCAGATCTTGAAAAGGCTGCTGTTTGACTCTCGGAAGCCTCCCTGATAAGTTTTCTTCTTGCCTGGAAATCAATTTTGAAGGTATATCTTCATCTTTGCAAAGCTTTAGTGGTGACATATGTCTGCCACTGCTTCATATGGGTCTATATCCACTATGTGCAGGATTTTCTCCAGCATCCTAAAGATGTATGTGTTAGGGTATCTGATGATTCTAAATAGGCCTCAAATTAGGGTAAATGGACCCTGTGATGAACTGGCACGTCACCCTAGTCTAGTTTCTGCATGGTGCCTGATGTTATGTTTTCAATAATGCAGTATACAATAAATAATGCTCAAGTGCAATTTTCTAAGTATAGTCTCATATGTAATTGTATAGTTTGTGGCACAGTATGTCTGTATGTAGCAGAGGTGAAGTGGAACAAGCCTGCTGTGGAGAAGAGATACACTCACACTCAGAAGCTTGATTATTCACTTAAGTTGAAGGAGCTCCCTGTGGCTCAACTGACTCACTCTTTATGAGGTGCTGACCTGAGTTTTCATCCCGGCTGCCCAGTGGGGAGTTCTACTCAGGCAAAGAGAACCCAGTTACACCTACGTATAGCAAGATGAAAAGAAAAGAAGTAAAACATTTTGATGAGCTTTTGCCCTTTGACCCAACATAGTTCATGAACTCCTCTTTACATACACATTTACAAAATACCATTGGGTCAGGATCTAAAGGTGCTTGATGTGACACCTTCTGCTACCCTACTTGGGAATTGTTCCAACTAAAGTCCTCTGTGAAAATATTTTTTTTCTAATAAAAGATTCAGCACCTTTTCAGTTTAACCAGATGGAAAATATATGATAAAGGCAGATTCTGAATATAATATGTAATATGAAATAGATTTTAAAATGTAGTCAGAAAAGCAAAAATGTTTATAATATCAATGATGTACTGTATATGCTGCTATAATGGCAGACACAAAATAATACAGCTGTGCACATCCAAATGAACAAAAATAATGTAATGTGAAAACATTGATTATTTTTCTTCATTAGAGAATTTAAACAAACTCATTTTACATTGCTTGGGATTGAAAGTTATTTTATTCACTGCAAAAGACACCATACAATTGAAAGTTTAGTTGCTTAAGTGCTATGTGTCAGCATACACTGTTTTATGTATTTTTAGCTTTATTGTTGTTTTTGTTATTCTTAATATATTACTTTTGATATTTTATATAATTTCTGTTAAGCTGGTTTGTGATTTTATGTTTATTCACAGTCTTTTTAAATGTTCTTATGTTCCTTGTATTCTGTGGGTAGAACTGCATTAGGTGGTGTCATTCTGATGTCACTGCTGCTGAGTCCTTCTTCTGGCTTTGGAAGTCAGCAGTGGAATACTGAATTTACATAAGGAGTTTTGTGAGCATTACTATTTGAATTTATTGTGTGTTGTGTGAATTTCTCGCTTGTTTTCTTGGGATATGCCATTAGATAGTTTTTGGAATTACTCACCTTGGATTGACTTATGACAATTCCTTTTTTTCTCTTTTGAACATTTTCCTCTATTTTCCTATTTTGTTAAAAAAATCTTCATTTTATAAATATTATTTGTGGGCATTATGTCTAATATCCAGAGTTTGACAGTTTCTCAACCTTGTGAGGCATTTTGGGGATATATTTTAAAGCCAATTCCTCATTTATACAGTTAGGACCATAAATATTTGGACAGAGAAAAAATTTTTCTAATTTTGGTTCTGTACGTTACCACAATGAATTGTAAATGAAACAACTCAGATGCAGTTGAAGTGCAGACTTTCAGCTTTAATTCAGTGGGGTGAACAAAACGATTGCATAAAAATGTGAGGCAACTAAAGCATTTTTTTAACACAATCCCTTCATTTCAGGGGCTCAAAAGTAGTAGAACAATTGACTCAAAGGCTATTTCATGGGCAGGTGTGGGCAAGTCCGTCGTTATGTCATTATCAATTAAGCAGATAAAAGGCCTAGAGTTGATTTGAGGTGTGGAAGATTTTGCTGTGAACAGACAACATGCGGTCAAATGAGCTTTCCATGCAGGTGAAAGAAGCCATCCTTAAGCTGCGAAAACAGAAAAAACCCATCCGAGAAATTGCTACAATATTACGAGTGGCAAAATCTACAGTTTGGTACATCCTGAGAAAGAAAGCAAGCACTGGTGAACTCAGCAACGCAAAAAGACCTGGACGTCCACGGAAGACAACAGTGGTGGATGATCGCAGAATCATTTCCATGGTGAAGAGAAACCCCTTTACAACAGCCAAGCAAGTGAACAACACTCTCCGGGGGGGTAGGCGTATCGATATCCAAGTCTACCATAAAGAGAAGACTGCATGAAAGTAAATACAGAGGGTGCACTGCAAGGTGCAAGCCACTCATAAGCCTCAAGAATAGAAAGGCTAGATTGGACTTTGCTAAAGAACATCTAAAAAAGCCAGCACAGTTCTGGAAAAACATTCTTTGGACAGATGAAACCAAGATCAACCTCTACCAGAATGATGGCAAGAAAAAAGTATGGAGAAGGCGTGGAACAGCTCATTATCCAAAGCATACCACATCATCTGTAAAACATGGTAGAGGCAGTGTGATTTTTTGGGCGTGCATGGCTGCCAGTGGCACTGGGACACTAGTGTTTATTGATGATGTGGCACAGGACAGAAGCAGCCGAATGAATTCTGAGGTGTTCAGAGACATACTGTCTTCTCAAATCCAGCTAAATGCAGTCAAATTGATTGGGCTGCGTTTCATGATACAGATGGACAATGACCCAAAACATACAGCCAAAGCAACCCAGGAGTTTATTAAAGCAAAGAAGTAGAAAATTCTTGAATGGCCAAGTCAGTCACCTGATCTTAACCCAACTGAGTATGCATTTCATTTGTTGAAGACTAAACTTAGGACAGAAAGGCCCACAAACAAACAGCAACTGAAAGCCGCTGCAGTAAAGGCCTGGCAGAGCATTAAAAAGGAGGAAACCCAGCATCTGGTGATGTCCATGAGTTCAAGACTTCAGGCTGTCATTGCCAGCAAAGGGTTTTCAACCAAGTATTAGAAATTAACATTTTATTTCCAGTTATTTAATTTGTACAATTACTTTTGAGCCCCTGAAATGAAGGGATTGTGTTAAAAAATGCTTTAGTTGCCTCACATTTTTATGCAATCTTTTTGTTCAACCCACTGAATTAAAGCTGAAAGTCTGCACTTCAACTACATCTGAGTTGTTTCATTTAAAATTAATTGTGGTAATGTACAGAACCAAAATTAGAAAAAAGTTGTCTCTGTCCAAATATTTATTGTGCTAACTGTAAGTCTGCTTAGGCCATAGCATGCAAGTAGCAGTCTGAGGACTGGCTGACTTGGATGAGCCTTTTCTGGGCTGGACAGTGAAAATCCTGGTCCTGGAGTCTCTGGGATTTTTGTAAGATTTTTGAAAGGAAAAGAGAAGGACCAGGAGATAATAATGTCGGTGGCAGGTGAAAGGTCAAAACTAGGAGATCAAAATTACAGTATATTGCACAAACAAGTCAAAGGAGGAAACCAAAATTAAGATTTAAAATCAAAGTGAAAAACAGATTGTAAAACCAAACCAAACCTTATACTAGGCCTACTTGAAAAGGGAAACCACTGTAACTACAGCTAGTGATTTACATTTTATCCAACTGAAGGATATTTTCTTTTTGCTCTAAAGCCAAATTTACTGTGATATCAATGACATATTGAATCACAGTCAAATACCCTATCAATTGTGGTGCATAAATAATAAAATACACAAAAATAAGATGTATCATAAATATGCAACAACAACAAACTTAACATTTTTCTGGGCTTATCAGTGTTTATCTTAAGATAACTGAATAGATTAAATGCCATTTTAAATTTTTTTTTGTTAGTGTGGTGTTAAAGTTCTACAAAAAAAGAGTTAATTTATTTTGGTCTTATTAAAATATTTGCTTCACAGGCTTAATTGTGGCATATGCAAATTTCAGTACTGGGGCCAACTAGTCAGCCTTTTTGTAGCACTTTTTCCAAGAATCCTAACATTCTGACTATTACTTTCTTTTCAGTAATGTAAATTCTTTAATTTGGGGTACAGACAGTTTAAGTGTCCTGTCAGAATCTCTTAGTCAGTCAATGAAAATTTGTTTCAGATATGAATGGGACAATTTAACCCCTCAAAAATTAATATTGCACTTAATGAATCAATTTGGAATTCTACACAATTCAGGAATACAGATACCACCAGCTTAGAGGCTTTGAGAAATAGAAAAGAAATGTTGAGCCCCCCTGGCAGTTGCATGTGTCTATTTCCTTCAACCTTAGTGAACTGTTAAGATCTCCATCAGGAAATTATTCATCTTGCACAGATGTTTTCCAAAGTGACACTGAGGTGCTATATAAACACCAAAAGGTAAAGGTAATGTTTTAGAAGCTGTTAATTTTCCCAAACAGAAATATCGTTGCCCATAAATATAGTAGCGGTACATTTCGGTGTCTTGTATGTCTGTAGTACTAGGGTGTTGTACATGTCCTATGTAAATATAGGAAGTCAAATGTCATGTCATTGTGTTTTTACTGGTTCATTTTCTGCCGGTTAGTCAGTCATGAATCTAATATTTATTTTATGTAAACCCTCACACAGTATACTCTACCATAATATTTTCTGGAAAAACATTGAAAATATGTACCAAGTGTGTCGTTGATGCTCATATGGCAAAACAAAATATAAAAACACAATTGCAGAGATTGACATGGAGAAGTGCAAAAGGAATTAACCCTTTTCCTAATCATTTCAACATACTATATATGTAGATAGTGAGCTTGTAAATAGACAATAGATAGATTGATAAAGATGAGCTACTCATAGATAGATTGGCAGATAGAAATAAACACGGAACAATAGATAAATCAAATGTATGTGAACGCAGATAGATAGATAGATAGATAGATAGATAGATAGATAGATAGATAGATAGATAGATAGATAGATAGATAAGAACACAATCTCCACCAACAGATAAGAGAGGAGCTTTAAGCATTCCATCAGTTTCCATGTTCATAACAGTTCATAACAAATTGAGCTGCGACTTAACACGAAGCAAGCGATCTATATCTCCTAGTTCCTGACTTGTTGCAAAATGAGATAAATTATTATGTTTTTCTTTTTTAAAGATCACACAGTGAATCATTTCTTGGAATTTGAAACATGTAAATGATTATCTTCTGTTTTTTTCAGATCTAGCTGAACAGCCAGCCTTAATACTCACAGTACAAAGGTACATGCAAAAGGTCAACCTTTGATAGCCTTCCCCCAGGACACAACAGGGTGTCACTTCATGCAAGGACTTCAAAGCCATGAGTCAGAAAGGCTTCGGGTCCTTTACTGCTTCCTGAAAGAAAAATAAATAAATAATTGCAAACCAAACACTCCTTGGTGATAACATGACATTCAGAAACTGTACTTTCAGATGCTTCCCTGAAATCTGTAGACTGGGCTCCTAGTAAACTATCATAAAGGCTTGTTTGTGAGCAATGTCATTAGTAGTAGAAAAAGAATGTTATGCTGAACATTTTCAAAATATTTACTATTAAACTATCCCAGCAATGTGTAGTTTTAGCATTATTGGTTCTGCTCTATTTTGATTCACATAATGGATGAATAATTTTATTCTGGAATCTAAATGACATTATATTTCTTTGAAAACATATTACAGTGTGCAGTAGTCATAGGTTAAATTTACTGGAAGAATCTAAAGTTCTTTACCTATGATCAAGTTGCCTTTGTTTAAGGAATAAAGATATAAAGTACACATGAACAATTTGAATATTTTGGTCAGTGATAGATTTTGAGCTGTTTTAGTGCATACGGACCAGTCTATTGTTTATGAGTTGTTATGAAGATTCTTTATCTTTTTTGAGTATGTTTTAAAATTGGTATCATTATTTATTCATGTTTATTCTCTTTGTAATGTTTAACAACAGTTAATGTAATCTGACTTACTAAGTTTAGTAAAGGCTTTCACCATACATAGAAGAACAATCACAATAATAAAAAGAAGTGTTTTGTACTGACATGGCTCCAGCTCCAAAGAAAAAAAAAGACTTGTATTTGCAAAGCTCCTTTGAATAAAGTTAACTAGAGAAACGTACCTTCATGGCTTGCAGGAATCTTCAGTACTGTCTAGACATTTATTATTCACACCGTTAGACTAGATTTCTAACAGCTAAAACAATAGCCCTGTCAATTGGAGTTCCATTCTACTAGAGACTCCTGGGCAAAAAAGAGTTCAACTTAATAAGCAATCAGCACTAAAATGAGCTCTAAATACTAAAAGTACTTGGTTAATTTTTTCATTTAGCTCTAAAATTCTATGAGGTGACTTTTTTATAATTCCCACATCACGCTATTTAGAGTTATAGCAACAGTACTGCTGTTATGACCTTACTGGATTTATTCTAAAAGTTTAGAACAACTGTGCTGAATCAGAGATTATGTGACTAAAAAAAACAGTTCTCATCAATAATAAAGCAACTAATGGTGTAATAAATGATGAGTGTGTATAATGGCTACTTCCAAATAAACAGTATCCTGGAATAGAAGTTTCCTAGTTAGTCAGTCTAGACTAGTCACAAACTGTAATGTCACTTATTAACGTTATTGGTGTGACTGGGGCTTGACGCTTTGGAGTGAAGAGAGTACTCAGTCATACTGCACTGTAAGTTAACTGATTTGTAGCCTTTTGAACCTCAATGCTCTCTTTGTTCACCTGTTGGATAATAATATTCGTTAGTACATTTTTTCTAAGCTCTTCCTAAGAGACCTACAGTAGAATTCCATTTTGGTAGCCCTTCTCTTACATTCTGAATCTGTGCATTTTCTGCTCCAACAGTATTCACTAAGTCTCTGTGTTCTAGAGAGAAAGTCCAGGACATTTTGAAGGCCAAGCAAACCCTTGCCCAATAAAATGTATCTTACCCATTCCTTCTCTCACCTTTTATAAAAAATAAAAAGAAAACAGGACGGTGCATCTATATGAATGATGCTGATTAAAGTTGGAAAAAAGAGGCACGACGAGTAAAAAAACACTATAGACATGGCAAATGTCATTCACTTAGTAAATGGCTACATACTCTTTTACTATGTAGATCTGAATGCCCCAATCATTTATTACTTATCCTAATATGTTTACATTTAACATCCTGTCACAGAGATGCAGCTTGCTAGGAGTCTAGGCACCAAAAGTTTCATAGATGGCCAGGTGGCTCTTTAATCTTGGTTATGTTATGAGCTGGTCTGTCTCTTATTTGGCATGTTCTCTGGATGAAACTGATGGCACAAGAGACACACTGGGTTTTTGTATTACTGTAAATTTACACTAGCCTTTTGCTTCCCTGCTGCACCTATTGGACTAATGAGATGTTGTAGTGTAGGAGCCAACTCCCCTCTCATGTTCAGGTCTCATGCCCTTTGACCTATCCTGGCTAGGCACAACTTTTAGTCCTTGAAACTTCTACCAACTCAGCATTTCACTCATTGTCCTGGGCAGGGAAAATTTGTTTTTTTGTCCTTGCAGAGTAAGAGCCTATAACTAAAAAGCGTGTAGAAACCCCTTGATTTTAGTTTATACAGGGTCAGACCTGGCATGCAGTGAATAGGGAAGGCATAGCAAGATCTTACTTATTCTCTGAATACATAGTAGATTACAAGAAACTTTTTCTTCTTACTAGTGAAAGTTTATCTAAAGCCTGTCACACACGTGCGAGTAGGAGGCAATCAACAGGTCCAGAGGTGAGTGAATGGCTACAAGATGGGGGGTGGTATGATGGTGCTAATGCCTCTCTTTCTGACCCTGCAGAACTAAAGAAGAAAAATAATCATTTCATACCCGCAACAACTCATATTTCAAACGGTTCACCATACACTCCAGACCCCACCATGATGACGTCAATTCCGGCTCCCGCTGATGACGTCACTTCCGGCTCCAAAATGAGGACGTCACTCCCGGCTCTCGCTGATGACGTCACTTCCTGTCCCACCATGATGACGTCACTTCTGACTCCCGCGGATGACGTCACTTCCTGCTTCCGTCATTTCCTGTAGCCATCTTATAAAAGCCGACTAAATGAAACAATGGATGTTGAATGTCTGATAATAATTCTTTATTTATCAACTTGACCGGAAGAAAACATTATACGGGGCCAATCCCCAAACCTTTATATTTGTCTTGTAACTTATTATATCACAAGCGAATGTTCCATAACTTCAGTTTCTAGTCATTGAGTATGTCAGACCAGCGAAATACAGTTGCTGATCTCATCACTGGACCATATCAATTTACCTGACTGGAAATTACTGGGCATATCAAATTTAACAAATGCATGCTCACCCTGCAGCACAGTCGTGTTCACCCCTTTTTGTGACAGCCAATACAATACAATACAATGACAATAATCTCAGACTTTTTTTTTCTTTTTTTCTATTCTGTCATTGTACATAAAACATAAGACATCACACAGATGACATTCTCTTCTGTCTGTGAGGTCCAAACAACCTTTTTCATTTTTCTTTGTTGGTGCATTGTATGCATTTTACTTCAGGATGAGTATTCATTAGTTGTCAGCTCTTACGCACACAGAGCCTGCCCCTACAATTATTTATTTATTGGCACAAATCACAGACCAGTTGGAGAGAGTCACTGGGTATGTCACACTACGTGACCGATCTTCATGGGAGCATACCACTGAGTGCCTCCTATTTACTAAAATAATCTACATAAAGGCTGCAGCTGAAAATTGCTGGAAAAGTCATTTGATATGACATAACCCCAATACATGCTTTAAATGTGAAAACAAAACACACCAAGAATTGTTTAAAGTCCATTTTCATTTTGATGGTCCTGTTAAACAGGAATGCAGGTACTTATTGTAGAGATTAATTTAGATAACTTTTGGGATCTTTTCCATTTGGATCTATTTTATATAAATAATTCTAGCACAACTACCTCAAAATAATAACAAACAAATCTGATACAAATGGTATTAATGTATATAAACAGAGTATGTGGTACAGCAAATTCAAATTGATTGCTCACATTCCCCACATTACAGTAGCTGGCTGAGCACAATTGTAAAGTCAGCTGTTATTTGCCTTAATTTTACATTGATTTTCTGAACTAAAATATTTGTTCTTACTGCGTTATAAAGTGCTTTCTGGAAAAGCATCGTATGAAATAAAAAGATGTTAAAATAATGTGTGACTATCTGCCGGATTGGTTCATTGTGTTGAACTTGCATAATGGGAACTACTCTGCCCCTGCTCCTGCCAGGATGATGTCCAGACTGTCCTACCACAAAATAAGCATGTAAGTAACAAATAGCATATTTAAATGCGCTACAATTCTGTGATTATGCACAGAAATCTGATTTCTAAAATGCTATGTAAACACTTATTCGGAATAGAGAAATCAGGTTATTTGCCACTGAGAAAACTAATAATACTAATAACTAGATAGCCGATGCCCGCCGTAGCATACGACGGTGTAAGAATAGGAACGGAGAACGATGCATTGCCTTCGTCAACCGTTTGTGTCAAGAAACAACCCACTGATAGGAACAGGCAATTGCCAGATCCCAGAATAGAGATGACGTTGTACAAAAACCCGTCGACAGAGAAGATACTGTCGTTCATTTTATAACAAAAGCTTAGGAAACAACCGTCACAGTATAACAAAAATAGCAAGGTGTATGGGAGGCAGCGTGGGGAAGGGTTTGGAAGAGGACGAATAGGAATTGAGAAATGCCGTGTTGGCTGCGTGTGGGTGGGACCGGTTTTGAAGTGGAAGCAGGACGAACCAGAAGAGAAATATATATAAGAGATAATAATACAGTTTATTTAAAACTAGCAGAATACCCGCGCTTCGCAGCGGAGAAGTAGTGTATAAAAGAAGTTATGAAAAAGAAAAGGAAAAATTTTTAAAATTACGTAACATGATTGTTAATGTAATTGTTTTGTCATTGATATGAGTGTTGTTGTCATATTTATATATATCTATATATCTATTTCTATATCTATATCTATATCTATATCTATATCTATATATATATATATATATATATATATATATATATAGCAAAATACCCACGCTTGGCAGCGGAGAAGTAAAAAGAAAAGGAAACATTTTAATAATGACGTAACATGATTGACAACGTAATTGTTTTGTCATTGTCATGAGTG
>JANRMT010027041.1:87450933-87464835 GCA_026402145.1 Polypterus bichir lapradei
AAGGAAGCTGTAAGGAATAAGCCTGCCAAATTTCAGCCTTCTACCTACACGGGAAGTTGGAGAATTAGTGATGAGTCAGTCAGTCAAGTCAGTCAGTCAAGTCAGTCAGTGAGTCAGTGAGTGAGTGAGTGAGGGCTTTGCCGTTTATTAGTATAGATTAATCAGCACAGGTAGATTTCTTTGTGAATAATCTGATTATGTGGCCTTGTAAACCCTAAATCGGGTTAGTAGTCTGCACATGTCCTTTGTACTTTGTCAGCCTGCACAAGTATTTGCTTTGCACATGCTTTCAGTAGCCACAGTTAGAATCTTTCACAAAATACATTTCCAGAAGCAAAAATATGGGTGATTACTTTATTCCTTCTCTTGGCTGAAATAATCTATTTCTTAAAAATCATTTTAGACAATGGGTGGCCCTCTCTGGCAGTGTCTTAAATTGTTTTCAGTCTTATTTAATATGTAAAAAATTCTCAGTTAGTTGTTTTAATTGTACTTCAGAGATCCATGATGTTGTATATGGTATACCATAAGGATTCTATTCTGGGTGTCCTGCTTTTTTCAATCTATATGCTTCCATTCGGTCAGATTATCTCAAGGCATAATGTGAACTACCACAGCTAAGCAGATGACACACAGCTTTACATATTAATAGCATCTGATGACCCTGACACTCTTGGCTCTCTGATCCAATTCCTTAGCAGTATTTCTGAATGGATGAGTAGTAACTTTCTCAAACTAAATAAGGAAACATAGAAATCTTAGAGATTGGCAAGTATGGAAATAGAAAGGGTATTAGAAATACACTTAATCCCTTAGGTTTAAAAGAATTTAGGGGCAGTTATTAACACTTATTCTAAAATGTAAATATATTAAACATATTACTAGGACTGCATTTGTAGAAATAAAGCAAAAATTAGACCTCTTATAACATTCAAGATGCTGAAAAAGGAATTTACGCTTTTGTTTTTAGTCAACTAGATTGCTGTAATGCACTCCTAACTGGACTACCTAACAAAGACATCAATCAGTTACAGTTAGTGCTGAATGCAGTAGCAGGAATCTTAACTAGAAAAAGAGCACATCTCACCAGTTTTAGTGTTGTTACATTGGTTACCTTTGTCATTTAGAATTGGCTTTAAAATACTCCTAATGGTGTATAAAGCCTTAACATTGCAAATCTTAACCTTAGACCTTCTGATGGTGGTCTGCTTATAATTCTAAGATCCAAGCTTAAAAGAAATGGTGAGGCAGCCTTTCGCTGTTATGCACCTAAAATCTGCAATAGCTTACCAATAGAAATTCGCCAGGCTAATACTAGGGACTGTGGTGGGTTGGTACCCTGCCCAGGGTTTGTTTCCTGCCTTGTGTCCTGTGTTGGCTGGGATTGGCTCCAGCAGACCCCCGTGACCCTGTTCGGATTCAGCGGGTTGGATAATGGATGGATGGATGGATAATACTAGGGAAGATTTTAAAAACTGCAAAAAAACCATTATTTTAATTTGGCTTCCTCATAGCTATATTTTAGTTGTACTAAACAGACTATATAAGCACAGAATTATCATATTATTTAGGAATTTGCAATCTTTACTAATCTCTACTTTTCTCTTTTGTCTTATCCTTCTTCTATGGCAGCATTTTGTGCCACCACCACTTGATCCAAGGCACTGTGCAGCCACCTTTAATAATGGAATGAAGGTAAGTGCCCCAGCTGTCAAAGAGATGGACTTCATTGAATCCTCTCAGATGAAGCCTGGAAACAAAGAGGAATAATTTAAGAACATTTACGTTAGGTAGAATGCCCAGTGGGGGCTGTGTGGTTATTTGGCATTGGAACCTTTGTTTTTTCTGGCCTTCCGGCCATTTGACCTTATCACCTGTCTCATCTTTAGAGACTTAAATTATGAAATTGTATATAAGGATGCTACTCTTGTACTATTTATATATCTGCTTTATAAGATTGTATATATTAATTTGTTTTTTCATTGTTACTTATTCGTTGATATTCTTGTCTAATCGTATTTGTTTTTCTTTTCTTGTAACTTTATCTTTGACATGTTGTAAAGCAATTTGACCTTCGTTGTTTGTATGAAAATGTGCTATATAAATAAGTCCTGCTTTTATTCTCTCATAATGGGTTTCTCTTATCATTACCCTCACTCATAAAATTTCACAGATGTTTCATTAAACCTCATAGGCACCATACGCTTTCTCCAAATTACAAGCTACAGCACCCATGCTAAGACACCCTGCTATAAACTTGCCATTTGAATGTGAAGTTGCCTCCAGTAATGGGGTTTTAGCCATCGTTTCATACACTTTTTCAAATATGGGGACATTACCAACATGTGCCTTTTAGAAAACATTTAGTACACCTCTGCAGAACAAAACTATAAGACTGGAAAGTTAGATCTAATAACTATTTAATTGGGAATAGAAAAATGAAAGCCATGGGTAGAGAGTGCTGAGAACCCATGTGTTATTTTTACAGATCATAAAACTTTTGTTTATTTGAAATAAAATCAAAATGACTTGTGAAATATGTGAAACACCCAAAATGGACTTTGTTTGTTAGTGTAAGTAACTCTATGATTTTTTACAGAGTAGGAGATGAAAATTTAAAAGCTAACGCTTTTCAACAGTTTGAGAAGGAGGAACAGGTTTTGGAAACAGAACCCATCTTTCATCAGGACAGATTTTGGAACCAAACAATTTAGTTGAATTAATCATATCTACAAATACCATAGCTGACAATCCAAGCACTTGTGATGTGGTTACTTTTCATCCCATTTGAAATTTGTAGGCATGTTTTATTTTGGAGTTATGCTTATTTCTTCACAGGTCATGTGTGAATTATTAGAACCACTAAATTGATTAATTTGTGAAGCGTTACATAGGTGCATGCCTATTACAGTATGCAATAGAAACAAAGCACCTGCTGGATGTCCATTAGAGTTATTACAACCACCACATGCCACTGCCATCAATCAGATCAAGGCAGGAGAATCTGCAAGATTTTATGACCAATCTACCACTCTTTAAAGGTTATACTACAATTCTGGTAATAATTCATTGGCTTTTCTGAATGTGTACATTTTGTTCTCTTTAAAAAAGTTTCATAGTGCAAGTGAGTTTGTATGCTCAATAAAATGAGAATTATTTTGACTGCATGGTTTCCCAAAGTCAATACTATTTGGCACACAGCCTCAATTCATATTTGAAATTTTAGAAATGCTTTTGAGCAAATATTGATATACAATTAAATTTTATATCAGGTTACCATTCAGAAAGCATTAGTCAAATAGAACCCCCCAAAAAAACAAGATTTGCACAAGTATTTGTGGTGTATTATCAATTACTCACAATGAAACCAGAAAAAAAAATCTTCAACTTGCTGAATTTTTTGAAATGCTCTGTAGTACTAGGGTGTTGTACCATGTTAGCCATTATGAATGTAGAGAAAAGCCAAGCAAAATGACACCTTTTATTGGCTAACTAAAAAGATTACAATATGTAAGCTTTCGAGGCAACTCAGGCCCCTTCTTCAGGCAAGATGTAATACAGAAACTGGAATACCCAGTGTTTATATCCACACACTAGGACAAGAAACAACATTGGTAAATCTCTAAATGGAAAATCTTAAATGTAAAAAATTAATAGGTTCATTCAGGCTAAGATTAATTTAACAAGAGAGAGAAGAACAATGTATAGTCAAGATCTTTGGATAAGATAACTGTCCAACAAAGTCCTTTGAAGTTTGTGATGAGTTTTTCAAAACAATATGGGTCTGTAGTCAGGTTATCTGTGTCAGTCTGAGAGATGCAAACAGTTCTCATACCTGGCTATAAAACTCTTGTCTCTATTCAAGCCATGTTGTAATGTATTAAATTTTAACATGACTTTAACTTCCCATTCTTTTCTCTCTTGCTGTGTTTTGAAGTTGCCCATAAGCACTGTGACTTTAAAGTCCCTCTTACAGTGTCCATGGCTGTTGAAGTGGGCCGCTACAGGAACATCTGTGTTGCCATGTTTAATGTGGAATCTGTGTAAATTCATTCTCTGGCGGAAAGTTTGTCCAGTTTCTCCCACATAGAGTGCAGTGTCAGGACATTTCACGCAGAGAATTAGGTAGACAACATTAGATGATCTGCAGGAAAATGATCCCTTTATGTGATGTTCAAGTCGGCAGTGTGGTATAACTATACGGTCTGTATTGTAGATGTGGGCACACGTTTTACATCTTTTCTGTAGGCAGGGAGATGTGCCATTTTCTGTCGGTTCATTGAGGGAGCTTCGGACAATTAGTTGCTGAAGGTTTGGTGGTTGTCTGTATGCCAGGAGGGGAGGTTCAGGAAATACATTTTTCAGTGTTTGGTCGTTGTTTAGCATTGGCTGAAGTTCTTTTATAATTTTTCGAAGTGTTTCAAGATGTGGATTGTAGGTGACAACAAGGGGGATATGGTTCTTGTTGTCTTTGTTTTTATATTCCAGAAGATTATCTCTGGGTATGGCAGTAGCTCTTCTTATTTGAGTGTCTGTTGTTTTGGGGGTATAACCTTGTCTGATGAAATCTTGTCTGAGCTCCTGCAGTTGTTGATCCCAGTCTGTCGGGTCTGAGCAAATACGATTGTACCGTATTGCTTGGCTAAAAATAATGGAGCTCCTTATATGCTTGGGGCGGAAGCTGTCACTTCTTAGGTAGGTCCGTCTGTCTGTTGGTTTGTGAAAAACAGAAGTTACAAGAGTGTTGTTTTTCACTTGAACGGTGGTGTCAAGGAAACTGACTTCTGTTTTTGAGTAATTCAGCTTCAGCTTTATGTTGGGGTGAAAAGAATTATATTCATTATAAAAATGGAGGAGGTCCTTCTCACTGGCAGTCCAGATTATGAAGATGTTATGTATGTAACGGAGATACAACATTGGATTTAAGATGCACATTGACATGAAATCTTCCTCCAATTTTGCCATAAATAGGTTTGCATTGTGAGGTGCAAACCGACAGCCCATTGCAGTCCATTGAAATGCTCTTAAATCCATAATTATCAGCATGTTTTCTTTTTGAATGTTTTAGATTGCTTCACGTGGAATCTAAAATATCCTGTACTCCATGTCCTTTAAATTTCCTAAAGAAATGAAATCTACTTTCTGGAAAGAATGCTCTCTGAAGTCACTTCAGCATCTATTGTATCTTACATGTTTCCTGTCTCAAATCAATGTATTCTAGCATGTTCTCTTGAAAATCTACCTCTTCTCCTCCCGTAGATATTCATGGGGATGTGCAGTATAAAATCTAGTATATTTTTGACTCCAAAAGTCAATCACAATCTGATTGTATGTCCGAGGTTCGATCCCCGAGAGGGGGTGCAGTGAGTGTGTACGACTGATGAGTCCAGAATTAGGGCGAAACAAGTGTTGCGTATTCTTTGCATTATTTGACAGTAAACTATTCAACCATTCTATGATCTGCTTCTCGCAACTGAAAGAGGACACCGTGGCGGATGTTTGCCAACTTGCAGACCAACCACAAGTGTTACCTGGTAGGTAACTACCCATACAATCAGATTGTGATTGAGACTATGAATGCCATGAATGTAATTACCCCGATCTACATGCTGTCAAATAAACGAACCACACGCTGTGGTGCAATGTAAAGAGGTTTCGCCGCTGACGTCCGAGGTTTGATCCCCGACAGGGGTGCAGTGAGTGTATATGCCTGATGAGCCCAGAATTAGGGCGAAACACGTGTCGCGTACTCTTTGCATTATTTGACAGTAAACTATGCAACTAACATAGCAGGTTAGGTGCTTTGGATTGGATATACTAAATTGGCCCGTGTGTGTCTTCACCCTGTGATGGACTGGTGCTCTGTCCTGTATGTCACTCTGTTCTAGCTGGGAGAGGCTCCAGCACCCCCTACAACCCTGTTCAGGAATAAGTGGGTTAGAAAATTAAATGAAATTCTTTTTATTTTTTAAATTTTTGGTTTTCTTTCATTTCCTTACTACAGATTTTGGCATTTTTATTCATTTAAACTTTAAGAAAGCATGTGCTATTAGGGGCGGCATGGTGGCGCAGTGGGTAGCGCTGCTGCCTCGCAGTTAGGAGTCCCGGGTTCGCTTCCTGGGTCCTCCCTGCACTAAGTTTGCATGTTCTCCCCGTGTCTGTGTGAGTTTTCTCCAGGTACTCTGGTTTCCTCCCACAGTCCAAAGACATGCAGGTTAGGTGCATTGGCGATTCTAAATTGTCCTTAGTGTGTGTGTGTGTGTCCTGTAGTGGGCTGGCGCCCTGCCCGGGGTTTGTTTCCTGCCTTGCGCCCTGTGTTGGCTGGGATTGGCTCCAGCATACCCCCGTGACCCTGTAGTTAGGATATAGCGGGTTGGATAATGGATGTATTTGAGAAATTTTAATTTCTCTATTTTAACAAAAAGAAGATGCATCATTTTCAAACAAAGCCATACTATTATCTACATAAGCAATCGGAATACACCCAATTCGTTTTTGTGAATCTTTGGGTTTTTGGGACCTGCAGATCATGTGTCCATTTTTTGTTTTTTATTTAGGTTTTGGTTTTGAAAGGCTTTTGGCTCACATCTTCTTGTTTTATTTGTGAAATGTTGTTCGGAAGTGTGTAGTGTTCGCTGCACTTATGATGTCACCAAGATTGCACTATGCAGTAAATACACAACAGTTTTCAGCACACACTATCCCTCAGTGGATAAAAGAGACTGTTCTCACTTAGAGTAGGTAGCTTATTTCAAGTAAGCCCTAGTGCAAAGCTGATTTTTGGTTTAACTTCTTCAGTGTTTGAGTTTTGTCTTCCTGGTTACAACCTTCTTTCTCTTCTCCAACTATGTCTTATTTTCTTTACCATCTCCTGGTCTTATACTACATACAATAATTCTTGGACTTTTCACTTAACCGTAACATAATACATCTTTAAAATGTAATTCATGAATGATTGGAAACCAAATGGAGCATTAACTAATCCATATGGTATATCTTGATATTTGTAATGGCCAGTAGTATTGCTAATGTCTGTTTTACAGTTATTCCCCTTCTTCACTCTAATAAGATTATAAGCATAATGTTAATTAAGTTTAGTAAAAATATAGTTGGACTAGTGATTTGGTTTAGCAATGAGGACATAAAGGAAAAAGGATAATTATTTTTAAATGATTTAATGGAGTTCCTAAAGTTAGTCTACACATAACTGCAGGTAGCTCTAATTTTTCAGGACAAAAAAACTGCTGTCACAAGACTAGTTGACAGTTTAATGAATCGGTTCTTAAGATTTTTTAAAATATGTTCTTCCATTGCTTAAGACTCAGGTCTAGACAATTCATATATTTTACTATTAAATAAAGGAACGCTGGGAAAGAGATCTATTGATCAATCATATTCATGACTTCTGTTTGCTGAAAACGTCATTAAAGTCTTTATACTGAAGTATTGGAATCTCTACAGAAAAAAAAACATGATACAACTGTAGTATAATTAGAGAGACAATCTCTGAAACATCAGGTATCCAAAAACTCCAGTTCCTTTCAAAAGGATTTTTCAAAAAGAAAAAATGTCATTTCTTCAGTGTGTAAGAAAACTGTTAGTCTCATAATTCAGGAAGTGCTATACTGTATACTCAATTAGACCCTTCTGAAATTGACTATCATATATTGAACTAATTCTTAATTTATATTTTACAGGAAAATAAAGTGTTTTTTTAATTGTTTGAGAAAAATATAATTTAAAAAACACAACTTTAAACAACAACAACATTTATTTATATAGCACGTTTTCATAAAAAAAAATGTAGCTCAAAGTGCTTTACAAAATGAAGAATAGAAAAATAGAAGACACAATAAAAAAGAAACATAAGTCAACATTAATTAACATAGAATAAGTAAGGTCCGATGGTCAGGGTGGACAGAAAAAACAAAAAAAAAAACTCCAGAGGATGGAGAAAAAAAATAAAATCTGTAGGGATTCCAGACCAAGAGACTGCCCAGTCCCCTCTGGGCAATCTACCTAAAAAAAAAATAAAAATAAATCAACAAACAATGAAGACTCACTAATGTGCTTGTCTTGAGGTCTTGTATGTATGTTATCATCCAGTTGACAGAACTGGACAACTCTATTTAATTTCAAAATCAACAGGGGTGCAGTGGTGCTCAAACATGAAGAATGACTTCAATCACCTGCAGTTCGCCCTCTGGTGGTCTTTCCGAGTGTCAACTGGATGATAACATGCATACAAGACCACAAGATCACCCCCCACCCTACCCAGAAAGGGGTGGGTTAGGGTTGATTTCACCCTACCATATTTTAAGTTGACCATTGACAAACAAGTGTGCCATGTTTCATGAAAATCGCTCCAGCTGTTTGGAAGTGATGCTGAAACATACGTGCATACACTCACACATACATTGACTTTTATATATATAGATTCTGGCCAGCTGACTAATGGTAAAAGGCCTAAATCTGTAATGTTCTCAGTTAACCCTGAATTTAGTAAATGTCTCCATCCATCCATCCATTATCCAACCCGCTATATCCTAACTACAGGGTCACGGGGGTCTGTAAATGTCTCAATTTTTTAAAATTTATACTAAGTCCAAACGTGTTTAAAAGATAAGATACTTTGTTGATCAATTTTTGCTACAATCCACAGACAAAGGTGTATTGCCATTTTTATTCAGTTATTTGGAACACTTTTTCAATCTTCACAACCCCCATGAATTTGTCTGTTTCTCTTCTTGGAATTTAATTTATCCTTCTTATTAATTTCATAAAGCTTTCTTCAAACACATGAAGATTTAATGAAGACTTTTTGACATTTTAAAGCTAATCCCATAATTTTCTCATATGTGTGTTCAAAGAATTTACAATAATTCTGAACTTCTTCCACTAATGCAACATTGTTTTTCTGTAATCATTCAAATTCATAGCAAACCCATTTCATCTTGGGGTTTGTCATTTTGCTTCAGTTCAAGTTCATGTTCTGCCATAAATGTAAAAAATCAGAGTGCAGATTTAGCCTCAAGAACCTGGAGATGAGAGAGTGCACAGTTTTAGCACACACCTTGCAGTTCAACTTGGACACGTCATCAGTGATGTTACCTGGGGTCATCGGGTGTTTTGGGATTTTCAAAGTCAGACACCCTCACCCAGACAACCCAGCTGGGAGTGATCAAGTCATGACTTGTGTGGTCCACAAATCCCCCTGCTTGATTCAAAGCCATTTTGATGTCCTCTCTATGATGTCTTTGATTTTCGTGATGGCTCTCCTAACTGTGCAATCCCATGAATCCAAGGAACTTAAGTGCCATGTATAAGGTTTGACCTGTAAAGCTTCTACACCTTATCTCAATGATCTCACTCTAGGCCCTCTATCCTCTGCTGCAGCATTTACCTCCAAGCTCCACATACTTGGCCCTCTTCTTGTCAATGGCTTCCTCCATTTGATCTTTCAACGGAGCAGTCAATTCCAGCAGGACCACTTGCCTAGTTGTTTCTGACCCTGGGACTATGCCTGGTCTGAGTGTGCTTTCTGCAATGGTGTCTGGGAATTTGAATTATTTCTCTAGGTCAGCCATCAGCTGCCAGTCTCATGCTGTGGCAAATAGCCTTCCTGGCAGCTTGGGCTGCTTCTGTAGCCTCTTTCCAATCCTTAAGAAGGAGATGTCCATCTTTACTAGCCGGTGTTTGTTTTGAGCGGTCCTTATGATGATAACATCTTCTATGACCTTCAACACCTGATCATGGTGCCAGTGATAGTGCCCTTCTTCTAAGACTTTTGGGCAACAGCTCAATATATACTCCAGGGACCCTTTCTGCTGGCACAGCAGGCATGCAGGCATTTCAACAAGGCCCCAGTAGTAGAAATTGATGGGCTAGGGAGGAGTCAGAGACTGACTGGATCAAAAACGTGACCCATAGTGACTCTTACTTTCAGAGCTCGGACCATGAAATGTTCTGGATCATTGCCTGCTCCCATTGGGTCCATGAACCCTGCTGCTGCAACACTACTATCCTGCTGGACTCCCCCACCTTGAACCTCCTCCAGACCCATCTAGCACCTTTCTTTACCCTGGGCCTTGTCAAATAAGCAAGAAAAATCAATAATACCAGACCTTCATATTGCTAAACAAAAAGTTAAAGCTGATGTTCTGGGAAAAGTCCCAACTCCATAATAAGATTTTTTTCTTAACTAGCATGCAAAGGTTTTGCATACAATCCTGAAGCTAAGATGCTACCATCCTAAATAGGACATACCTCATGAAATCACACCATTACAGCAAAAACAATATGGCCATGGGCATAAAAACACAAAATGGCTGTATTACAATAACCTTAAAAAGAAAGGGAAAAATGCAAAAAATACATAAATACATTTTCCATTTTTGGGGGTGTTTAGAGGTGTTAAGAAAGGTTTTAACTGAGACTTGAAAAGTAGAATGGATATTGAAATAGGTAGAAAGAGCCAAACTATAAGACACAGAAAGAGATGTTTCAGGATAATATTGCGTCCAATAAAACTGGGGTCTAGTTTCTGGGATGAAACATTAAGGTGGATGTCCCATGTGGGAGCCACTTCTTCTGTCCCTCTTTGTATTCTAAAGCTATCTTTCTCCTTTTATCAGCTTTGTCTTTAAAACAGGTTCCTGCTGCCAGCGGGTTCTCATAGATTAATTTTCATTTTTCATAATGTTGATTAACCTACTCAGCCAAACATGCAATGAGTTGGTAACTGAACCACAAGGAATTAAGAAAGATTTATACTGTACTCATACAAACATTTAAATGGAGACTTCTCAATGGCAGAATTAATGAAACGTTCCTGGAAAGCTTGGCCATGGGCAATAATTCCCTCCAGTCCCACTGTTAAGAATTAAATATAGTGTACACTAGAGGAATTTCCTAAATCCTGATTGTCCCACTTCATCCATCCATTTCTGCCATTCTTTCAAAGAAAATTCCCAAAATACACAGTCAGATATCACAAGCTTATGCACTCTGTGAACAAGGTAAAGCTTTTTTTATAAAAACTTTTATAAAGTACTTTGCTGTGGGGAGTTTTTATTAAGAGGAAGCACATTATGTATATTTTAAAGATGAATCCACAGTAATGAAACTGACAATGTGACAACCAGCTGAACAGGAATATGCTCTTAGTGCTTTATTACTTCCAGTTTCCTTTTGTTCTCATAAACACATCTTAGAAATATGCAAGGTATGTTTTCTGAAATTGAAACCTTCATTTTCAGTACATTGTAGGGTGTTTTTGTTCACAGTTACATTGATTCCCTGTTGATCTCACTTTAAACTGCAAGAACCGGCATGGTACTTTTTATAATTATTTAAAAACGCTTCGCTTAAGAACTGCAATTTTCTTGTGGCAAACTAATGTATAGCATGATTGTGAAAAAAATAACTACAAAACTTATCATTTAATGACCTCCTTGATTTTAGACACTCTCAGATTTCCAGCAAGCAAAGAGTCTTGACCCTTTAACAATTCAGGAATGAACTTAAATCCCTGTGGCACATTTTCGAATGGAGGGATTCATTTTGAAGCCTTTATAAGATCAATCACATAATCAGAGACTTCTAATTTGCTACAAAACTGCTGGAAGGATATTTTCTGGTTCCATAAAATGCTCAGCAAATGCCTTTATGTTTCAGCTCCCTTTATGATATTACAAAGTTAAATATACTAAAAAACAATGTTTACATAGTTTGTATCTTAGCAGAGTTTAAATATATTAAATCATTGTGACCTGGAAAATTAATCAACAGGATGCTGCTTCCAGCTAATGATACCACTACTTCAATGCCAATTTAATGGCTAATAATTCTCCATTCTCAACATCATGGTCTGTCTGACTGGTGTAAATCTGAAAACAAAAACAAGCAAAAAAAAAAAACATTGTTGAAATCTTTTAGCCTTTTTGTACCTCTGAGGCCAACCTTGCAACCTTGAGACTCAAAGCATCAGACTGTAATTTGACAACCAGAATGCCTAAGAATAGAGGTGAATAAATCATTTAATGTCAAAAATGTCTTGTGGACATTTGGTATTTACATTAATTTTTTTTGGGTCACTGAAGTGGAAGGGGTTATAATGGCAATAAAATTCTTCAAAAACGCCTTCTATTAATTTGCCCAGTCCACATAACTTAATGTTATTCTCCTTCATTGTTAACACAGAGCATGAAATTTCATAACAAAGGAAAATGAAACACATTGCTCCTACATAGCCAGGTCAAGATGACATAGATGTAATTTGTATGTGATTGATAAAAATGTATCACTCTAAACTAATGTGGGATTGGGAACTACTACTACATTTAGAAAAATACTCTTTACAAATTACTAAAATACTGTCAATGCATAAGCTAATCTATTCTACAGGGCATTTGTGCTGCTCTGCAGTGGTGTTAAAAGCAGTCTTCACTGTGCGCCCTAATGAATTATTGTATTTATTAAGTTGTAAGTGCTGGTTGAATTAAGCCTTAAAAACACAGTCTACCAGTTTATTTGATTAAAAAGAGATGATATTAATGGAAGTGGGTAGTCATTTTTTCCATGGTTTTATTAACTTCAATTATGAAATGAGCCATCTTTTTCTTGACCAAAAAATACCAAAAGGATTATTGAGCAGGTGAAGTAGGCAATTAGAACATTAGAACGATCTAAACGAGAACAGGCCATTCAGTCCAACAAAGCTTGACAATCCTATCCACTTAATTACTCCAAAATAACATCAAGTAGAGTTTTGAAAGTCCCTAAAGTCCTACTGTCTACCTCACTACTTGGTAACTTCTTCCATGTGTCTATGGTTCTCTGTGTGAAAAGCATCCTAACGAAATTTACTCCTAAGAAGTTTCTAACTGTGTCCCTGTGTTCTTGCTGAACTCAGTTTAAAGTAACACTGTACTCATTTCTTTCATAATTTTAAACTTTTTAATCATGTTATCTTTTAATCTCTCTTTTCCTTAACTGAAAATTCTCAGCTGTTTTATTCTTTCCTTATAACTCATCCCCTCTAGCCCTGGAATCAGCCTAGTTGATCTTCTCTGGACTTTTTCCGGTGCTTCTATGTCCTCTTTATAGGCTGGAGACCAAAACTGTACGCAGTATTCCAGATGAGACCTCACCAGTGCATTGGTTGTATGACATAAAGAAGGCATTGAAACAATGTTTTACCACCCGAATGAGCCATTGTAATGGACAGTCATGCTGATTGGAGCTAGGTACTGCTCTCCACCTGCTCCTGTCAGGGTACATTTACTGTACATGCTCGGGTGCCAGAGAAGCATGTGATATTATTATGTACACTTTATATAAAACTGTGGCATGCTATGTGCATTCCCCAAGCTTTTGGATAAAAATAAACTAACATTTGGGAATGATTATTGAGTTGATGAAAGGCTTCTTAGTTATGGTTAAGACTTGTTTGCCAGGTCATTTAGACTTCATGGCTACTAACTTCCGTTCTGCCTATCCACTTCCTGTTCTGGTTAACTCCTAACTGCTCTTCGTGGAACTTTTGCTCATGCCGTTAGTCACCACTGGATATAATACATTATTCCTTTTGATTTGTGTTAAATTTTTAATTGTTTTGTGAAGCATGTTGCCTCTGTATTAGGTGAAATATTCATCAAAGAATGATTGATTGATTGTGTTTATGTTCTTGTATTTGGTGGAATAACCTAGTAACACCATCACCGTATACAGTACAGCGCAATCTCTTTGTATCATTGTGTAGCTCATCCCTAAGTTCTAAAGTTCATATTCTTCTATCTAAGAATAACTCATACAAATATACCTATCTATCTATCTATCTATCTATCTATCTATCTATCTATCTATCTATCTATCTATCTATCTATCTATCTATCTATCTAT
>JANRMT010027041.1:87464845-87476614 GCA_026402145.1 Polypterus bichir lapradei
TATCTATCTATCTATCTATCTATCTATCTATCTATCTATCTATCTATTAAATAACTGAAATAGCTGAATTCCTACATTGGCCTTAGTTTTATTACCACCTTAGGAATTACAGATTACATTTAATTATATTGTGACTTTTGGTTCTGATTTTTAATCATACAATGTCTCTCTATGAACAAATTAACAGATGTAAGAATGTCTTCTGCGTACCTTATTGTCCCTCACTCAGGTTATAGAATAGAAGTAGCTGTGCCAGTTTCTTTTAGTTTTCCTCCAGTCTCTCTTGAGATTATTTCAAGTCCCGTAGATTACACCTTTCAGAGGAAACAAGGGTGTCCAGCTGTGATGTGTGTATAACACATTGCCCAAGAGATTACAAATAGATGACCGAGTTCCTCTGGTGTATCAGGTTGCTAAAACAAAACATTAAAAAAATGAAAAATGACATGGAGATACTGTAAGAGGGAAACAGGAGTCTATCAGGTTCTCAAATCATGGTAATATGAGGATTCCCATTATATTATCAAAAGACTGAAGTGAGATGTAAGATTCAGCTGATCACATAGTACATGCTATTTTAGCATTAAAAAAACAGCTAAACATAACTAAACATAGAGAATGCATTTTTGAAACTGGCATTATAATTACTGTATACATATGAGTCTGCATTTTATAGGAAGGCTTTCATGACAATATCTCCAGTCTCCTTTGAAATGATTTCATATTGAACACGTTTTTATTTTGACTAAGCACTTTGAAAAGGTTTCTGTCAAAGCCAGTCTATTGGAAGATACAACTTGAGTTAATGATAATCACATTTTGCAGGAAACCCAGAATTAGACATTAAAACAGATCTTTATTTAGTCCATTATATTTTTTAATTGGTGTTACTGTTGGTTTTAACTTGTGAACACATTTTGATATGCATATGCAGTACAACTATGAAAAACTGTTTCATAAACAAAAAAATGATCATTAGTGTAAGTTCATTTATGATATACCAGATGACCAAACAGTGCTGATTGAATTCTTTGTGTGATTCGTCAGCATACTTTCTTCAGTCACAAGAGGTTTAATTTATGTTGACCTCAATTAATGACTTTTTGGTTTTGAAGAATGTGAACTTGGCAATCAAAACTAGTGAATAATAAAACTGCATATTTATCTTGCTGATGATGTATAAGTTATAATGGATGGCATGCAGGGGCTGGCGTTCTAGCCACAATGGAATGGGGATTCTTACCTGACCAGGAGGTCCATACAGTGGACAGACCAGGGGAGACAACATTGTTCAAGTACTTTCTTCCCTGATGTGTTAGGTGGCAGCATCTCTGGGCTTCAATACCCCATAGGCTACACACAAGACACACTGGGAATTGGAGTCCAGGAGTGCAGCCCTATTGGGTTCTGTGGGTGCTACCGGGGGGGTGCTGCACAGATGAACCAAAAGTACTTCGTTTGTGTAATGCCCTGGCGCAGGAAATACTCCTGGGTTTCAAATAAAACTAGTTGCTCTACCTCATCCAGGTGAGTTGGAGTTGGTTGGAAGAGGACAAAAATTGCCTGGTAAGAAAGGAGAAGGAGGAGAAAAGAGAGAGAGAAACAGAGAGAGAAGACTTTGTTATATTGTTTATTTAACATAGCCTGTTTTGAAAGTTAATGGTGTTAATAAACTTTATAATTGACCTCAGCACTTATGGTGGTTGTGTCTGTGGTTTAGGCTGCTGAAACTCCCCTGCGGGTAATAATGTAACTCATTCCTATGTATCTATTGTGACGAACAGCCGGGTCCCATGCCCGGCCGGGACGCCCCTGCTGCATATGTTCCGGGGGAGCCACCATGGACAGCTCAATACCTCCCCCGGGACGCTTGGTGGCAGCCTCCCTGGCCGTTGTTCGTTTCCCAGTATCCCACGTGGCTCCATGGGACATGGAGTCCTCCACAGCCTGGTTGGGAGATGGGGTGGCCGCTAGGGGGTGCTGCCGAGAGCCAACAACCCGGATGGATGAGTTATCAGCCCCACCCGGAGGTACAATCAGGACCAGCTGGTCAAGCACCTGGAACACTTCCGGGTGGGCTATAAAACGGGCCAGCCTCCCTTTATTTGAGGTGAGAATCGGGAGGAAGAGGACGAGGTTGCCTGGGAGGAGTGGTGGTGCCAGGAAGGGTTGTTTGAGCTCTGTATAAAGTGCTTTGGGACTGTGTTGGGCCTGTGGGACACGGGTAAGACGTGCGCCCACGGGCGAAGAAAAATAAAAAGACTATTTGTTTTACACGTGCGTAAGTCTGTGCCGGGTCGGGCGCTATATAGCGCCTTTTACACTATATTCATTTATCCATTAATTTTCTGAACCCATATATCCTGGTGTAAGGGTGCAGGGAGCCAGTATAGAGCATAAGGAAGGGGCCTGCCGGTCTGTCACTGAGCACACTTACCCATACTAAAAAGTTTACAATTACAGTTATTTGTCAAACTAGCCTCTGCTTCTTTGGTATATGTAAGGAAATAGGATACAAATAATACTAGCAACAGTAATACCTTCTTTAAAACTTACTAATTATTAACTCAGTTTCCTTGGTCATGATAGAAATATACAGTGTGTAACACCAGTCAATTTTAAGATTATGCATAGACAAGGCAATTTTAATTTATGTGATTGGAAACTTCACATGGCATGTTCACCCAAAGACACATCCAGACCCGTTGCCCAGACCATATCTTAAGGCAGGCCATTGCATTTCTGTGGGTGAAAATGAGTCAATATGTGAATCCTATTACACTATTTTAACAAAGCATTGATTTCAAAATGAAAGAACGGTACAGATGCTGATGCTCTAATCAAGCAAGATTTGTAGTAAGAGATCTGTGCTACTTTGAGCAACAGACAAGCTCACATCTACAGAGCAGACCTCTTGCTTAGACACCACACAATTGACTTAACGGAAGAAACAGCATTAAGCTGAGGCCACCAAAATAATAATAAAACCAGCCAATAAACACATTGCAGGCTTTTGATTATTAATTAAATGCTACAGGTACATACAAAATGTATAAAGCAAATGAGGCAACAAGGTGGCTGTGGGACACACACCCTCATGTAGCAAACCACAGAAAATGGTCAAAGTAAAACTTTGCCTTGTATGGAACTCCATCTGTCTTTGTTCAGTACAACCTGGTTAGGATTATCCATGCCCAGGTCATCCACAATGATTAAACCTGGAACATGTGATTCAGTCTGACTCTGCTAAGTGCCTTCTTCAAGGCTAATGCCAGCACAACTTCCACTTTATAGCTGAATTCTGTTGACAATACGAGGATCATAAATATGACAATGAGGTAGGTAGTCCTGTAGTAAAGGAGCAGAGGCAATATCAATGGGCAATGTTACAATATCTATAATGATTTTTTTTTTAAATTGCAACTCTGTGCTTTGTATTTATTAACAGACCACATTGGTGGTTTTGGACATATGTACAACCTATTGCCAAAAGTAATGTTGAAGTACTACTCTACACTGATTAATCAGTTGAGAGATATGCCCGAATACCACCAGACAGAGACCACGTCTTTATAAAAGCACACATGTTTATTGCTGAAACACACAGTCCTGCACAGCACACAGCTCCCAGCACCAATCATCCCAAATACGGCCTTTCTCTCACTGTCCGTGGGCCTCCTTTTCCTCTCTCCACGGGAGCTTTGTCCTGCTCCCACTCCTGACCCCTTTTATTCCCACCCGGATGTGTTCCAGGTGCCTGATGACACTCTAACCTGCTTGAGTGATTCCTGGTGTGGCGGAAGTGCTGCCCTTGCACCCGGAAGCACTCCGGGCGTCCCTGGAAGGATCTTCCTCCATCTTCCTGGGTGTGGTGGAAGTGAGTGTTTCCCGGGGTCCATGAGGCTTGGGGCACCCCCTGGTGGTGGCCACGGGCCCCAATCAGCTTGAGTCTCCTTGCTCCTTTCCCGTGGTCCCCTCAAGATCCAGGGCGGTCCTTCCAGGCATCCCGGCTGGGTCTTGTCCCCCAGCCTCCTGTGACACAGTCTGGAAATGATATGTCATCAGATTTGCCTATCAATCAAAAATTTCCCAGTTTAGTTCTTTGTTAATCTAGAATTACATATTGTATGTGTATTTAATATGAAAGAGTATTTTTCCTTCATTAAAAATTATTAAAATATGGGCCTAGTAGTCTAATTGGATGAGCACAGCCCCCTGAGGTCTGCCTACAGTGATGGTTCTGCACACATTCACACTCACTAGGAATTTAATTTTACTAAACAGACTAATATTCACATGTATATACACTACAACTGAACTGTTTTATATTTATGTTAAGTTTATGTTTAAGTTTATTGAAATTTAAGAAGTTCAAGTCCCCTGAATACAAAAAGGCCTTGTTCTCTGAAAAGGACCGTTTTGTATAACTCTGATAATGACATTATTTTTCATTTTTTAGTAAACTAAACTTTTTCTTAACCTCTAGTAGTTCTTTTTCACAAATTCAAGCTATTCACTTGACTGGAACTGCTTAAATGTCAATAAAAAGTGAAAACATGGGGGTGATCTAAAAATGTTGACCTGCAGTGACCATTTGTAACTCTTTTTTTTCAGTTTATCAGCTTTACAGCATTTTTGTCCAGGAGAACCTGAGTTGACTGATTTACCCCAAAGTATATGATCCTGTGAGTCTTTAGATGTCAAACCCTTAATTTTCATATTTGCCGTCTCTTCATCTCTCCACGTTTTTCACGGCCTACATCTTGGGCTCTTCTCATTCATGTATTTCCTGCCTCTGATGTCCTGGTCTTACACATTACATTCCCATATCATCCAATTGTTATGAATAGCGGTACCCAAGCACATAAGTCCTAAAACCACTTCCAAAATTGCCCACTGGATGGGGCAATCCTGTCAAAAAGACACAGAGAGAATCATAGAATCTTTATAAAATAAAATATTAATATCCTAAAAATACTCTTAAATAACAATGAAGCTCTATGGAGCACAAAGGCAAACGCATTTGCCCAAAACAATGAGGCCATCCAGTGCAACCAAAGTCACAATACAGTAGGCCAAGAAACAAAAACAGAACACGAAGTCAAAAAAATCCAGTGAAACAAAAAAAAAACACAGTAGAAACACAAAGCACAAGAACTTGCCACTCCCTAGAACATTGAAATGAACAGCCAGGGACTGTAGGAAACCCTCTGGTTTTATAAGGTAGAAGGCAGGTCCTAGAAATGATTAGCAGGTGGCCTCACTTCTTAGGGGAAAAAGCAATACAGCAGATAAATACCAAAAGTAACATTAACATAAATAAATGGTTCAACCAAGAACAAAATAGACATAAAACATGAATTTGATCTCCAGCCAGGGGAGGAACCCAGGCTGAAATATAACAACACTACATCACTCAACTACTTCACCAATAGAAAAAAATCTGCCATCCTGGAAAGTATGTTTTGGACTGATGGATGAAGTCTTGCAGATGAATGAAGAGCTAACTTTTCCTAGACTACCCCTAACACTAATAGTGCATCTAGTATGGACCTAGTTCTCACACTTCACACACCTCATAGAGTTTCTACCTACTCCTTTATTGCAGGCCTTTGCGACAAGACTGGATCTTATTGTGGTGTGATGGTTTATGTTCCTCTCCAACCCATTGGGCTATGCTGGTGGTGTTCTTGTAAACACAAATAGAGTCACTCATATTATTGTGGTCAATGGAAACAAGCCAGACAAACAGAATCTTTTGTCTAGGTTTGGGCAGCTCTGAAAGTATCCATGCCCATGCCAACCACTGGCTTGACAGTGCTAGTCCCAAGCCAGAGAAAATGAGGAGGACTGATGTCAGGATGGGCATTCGGTTGTAAAAATCTGCTCCAACCTCTACCCCATATGACAATTACCAATAAAACTCTTTTGATGATATTAGTTACAAATATAGTCATAGATTTAGGCTTTCAAGATGTTTTGGTTGAATGCCTTAACCTATTTATATAAAAGCTCAGCTCACGCAGGAGAAGCAGGCTGCAGAGCAAGTTTTTGTCCTTTGGTTTTGAGGTAACCATTGTTCCTGTCCAGGTGAAGCTCCTTCAGGATGAATAATTATATTCATTATATTCTGATTTTTTTTTTATCTTACTCCTGTCATGCACGACTTTGGCAGAACAAATATTTCATACTACTATTTTGTTGTCACAGTGAAAAATTACCACATGGCCAACATTATACCTAGTAAACTGCACCTGGGTTCAGTTCTGCCTCCATTGCTTATTACTAATGTGTATAGTATACAGGAAATAAACTTGACATTGGATTGGATATTAACACATCTATTTATTTTTCTCTTTATCTGCTGATATCAATATTATGCCTTGCCTGATTTATTGTGCATTGTTAATGTGAACAATAGAAATGTTTCCTGTCAAACAACAAATCAAGAGGTAAGGTGCTGCTTACTGCCTTAAACCTCCAGGATCCTTGTTTGATACCTGGCACTGTCACTGTCTGTTGACTTCTTCAAATATCGGCATTGGGTTTTCTGAATATGTTTCTTGTATATTTTGAAGACATGCAGTTGGATTACTGTTGAATGTAAATATTCAATGTATAAATGAGTATAGCTACAATCAGAAGTTTGCATTCCCCTAAACCAGCATCGGCAAAATAGGCTTTGTCTCCCCCATGACAATATAACTTGATTATTCATGTTTGAAATTGGATTGAAGAAAATTTTATCCTTATGCAGTTGCCCACATGTGTGCATGGGGGACATTTTACAGGCTCAAATAGTGGAATCTGTCAGCCAGACTGGGGATTGATGCTCTCACCTGACCCTCTCTCCTCTTATTCCCCTGCAGCCCAGCTGAGGACCCTGACTCATAGTGACATCACTATTGATCCACCCCCTGCCGACATCACTTCCGGACAATCCTGATTACATCATTTCCCTTTCCCAGCCTCATCAGTTCCAGTTCCGGTTGTCCTGACTCCACCTCTTCCTCCTACCCACCATATTTATAGAGCAGTCTCAGTTTGCTAGCCAGTTCAATTGTGAACTCCGCTTTGCAAAATGTGTTTTCTTTGCGCTGCTGTTTTTTTAGTATATCGGGTGGCCATACCCAAACCTTTTTCTGTCTACTACCTGATATTTTATCACAGCAGAAACACACATTTTATCTTCATAAGAAAACATATGTGCTGCATTCAACTGAATGAACTTATGTCATTATAGTTTTATTTGAATATTATTTCTTAATGCAACTACAGAAATCAAAAGTAAAAATTATTGGCAGTAAAAATGTGTTTCACAAGAAAAACACAATAAAACGATGAACACAGGCAGAATGAAAATATATACATTTTAGGCAGAGAATGGTAATAATTTAATGGAAGACTTTTGAATGGAGTTGTAATTCAGACTTTAGGTTGAATTACAGTACCTTTTGCAAAGATATAATATGTATTTTTGTTATCCCAGAATCCCTCCCTGAGAGCAGTTAAACAATGTTTCAATTTCATTTCATAGTATGCTTCAATAAAATTTCTGAATGATATCTCAAATACTCTGTGGCACAGCGAGTAATGCTGACTTACAGAACCTGGACCCCAGTTGGATTCCTGCTTTGAGTGACTTCTTTGTAGAGTTTGTATTTTCTCAACATGGCCTTCCTTCAATGGTTCTAAGATGTATTACATTCTTAAGCTATCTGGTCCTTGTTAGTGAAGGTGTATATGTGTGTCCTGGTCCCGGACTTAAATTCTGTCCTGGTTTAGCTGCCTATAGTTACTGTCAGGAATCACTCAAGCAGGTTAAGAATATGATTGGCTAATCAGAATTCAGTTATACTTTCAGAAAAATCAAAAGTAGTCCAGGAAAATTATTTCTGTATATAACAAGTCATAGCGCAGTTTTACACAAATACGTGTGAAAATGTGGTTCCTGCAAATTATTATTTCATACTTAAAGTACAATATTTACAAATGACAACAATTTACAGCCTTGTATTCATGTTATATGCAACAATAACAAATTAAACAAGAATTTAAAACAAAACCTTTTTTGTCCTAGTCTATAAAATGCAAGGAGATATCTTAAGTGAAAGAATGATCTTCTGTTATTTCTGAAAATGTAATTAAAGCAGAATTCTGATTTACAATTTAAGTGAAATGATTTGCCTGAGATCAACTTTGACTTCAACATACTATTCTACAGACTCTTGCCACTCAACTGGCAATATATTCATTTGTAAGTGACTTACTTTCTTTTGTGCTTAATAGGATGTTACCTTGTTTCCATAACATATATTGTTGTTATAGAATATGATTAGTGCTGCATGTCATGCAAATGGGTTAATTCATTTGCACCATCTCATTGCTTAAAGTTATATAAAGTTTAAATCACTGTTCATTCAGTTAGACTGTGAAATCAACTTTGACCTCATTCTACTGAGTGCATGTCCTTTTTTATACAAACAACAAAAAAAACATTGTGAGCAAAACATATTATTGTTCTAATGCTACAATTTAATGTGAATACTAGGCCTTTTGTTCTGGAAATGACATAATATGAGTGAAGAAATTATACAAACAACTGTGCACTTAGCACCAGTTTCATTGATGTTCTTCAAAATCAGGCAAAAGACATGGAGGGAAAATTATCTTGAAAATGTGAAGCAATGCTCCTGAAATAGGCTTGAACACAATATAAAACTCACGCATGAAAAAGAGGATGAAAAATGGAATTAGCAGAGCATGAGATAAACAAGGAGATGATGAGAACATATTAAAAACTCCTTTATACACGTGGTAGCACTATAATCACTTCCACTTAAGGAGCTCTGTTTTTTCTTATTAGAGGAGCTGCTTGTCCAAAAATGGAAAGAGTGAAATTTCAGAGCAAGGAAAAAATTTACAAGCTCATCCAAGGGACAAAGATCCAGAGAGAAGATTAAAGTAAGGTGGAAAGTTTTCAGATCTGGCCTGACTCCCTATATTGAGAAATGTTTGATTGCATTTATATACAGTAAGTTACATGAACTGTTACATCTGACAGTGAATTATAGTGAGGTACTGTGACATTTTGGGTACTGCAAAGAACTGTTTAATTATCTTATTTCAGATGCTATTGTAATGTTGGACGGGTTTCATCAGACAGAGTGAAAAAGCATGAGCAAAACTGGAGATTTATGTGAATTAGCAATGGTGAAAAAAGGAGCACAATACAATTAAATCAAAATGTATGATCCAGATATTGAAATGCTGTCTGAATTCATCCACGTTACTGCCCATGGAGATAAGTTACATCATCCTAGCTGACTCAGCCACAAAAATGATTCACTGTGTTACCAAAATCATAATGTTGAATCATTCTGATTGCTGCTGACTTCAAACAAAAAACCCATATCTATTAATATGTTCCATTTGTGGGCACTACAAGCTGGATATGCTCTATTTAAATCTATAATAATAAAAGGCAAAGCCCTCACTCACTCACTGACTGACTGACTGACTGACTGACTGACTGATTGACTGACTGACTGACTGACTCATCACTAATTCTCCAACTTCCCATGCAGGTAGAAAGCTGAAATTTGGCAGGCTCATTCCTTACAGCTTACTTACAAAAGTTAAGCAGGTTTCATTTCGAAATTCTACACGTAACGGTCATAACGGTCGATAACGGTCGACAACGTCCGCCATGTTGAACTTTCTTATTTATGGCCCCATCTTCACGAAATTTGGTAGGCGGCTTCCCTGCGCTAACCGAAACCGATGTATGTACTTATTTCGATGGTATGACGCCACTGTCGGCCGCCATATTGAACTTTCCAACGTCACCAATTTTCAAACTTCCCGTGTAGGTAGAAGGCTGACCCCATCTTCACGAAATTTGGTAGGTGACTTCCCTGCGCTAACCGAAACCGATGTATGTACTTATTTCGATGGTATGACGCCACTGTCGGCCGCCATATTGAGCTTTCCAACGTCACCAATTTTCAAACTTCCCGTGTAGGTAGAAGGCTGACCCCATCTTCACGAAATTTGGTAGGTGACTTCCCTGCGCTAATCAAAACCGATGTACGTACTTATTTCGATGGTATGACGCCACTGTCGGCCGCCATATTGAATTTTCCAAACGTCACTAATTCTCCAACTTCCCGTGTAGGTAGAAGGCTGAAATTTGGTAGGCCCATTCCTTACAGCTTACTTACAAAAGTTAAGCAGGTTTCATTTCGAAATTCTACGCGTAACGGTCATAACGATCAACAACGTCCGCCATATTGAACTTTCTTATTCATGGCCCCATCTTCACGAAATTTGGTAGGCAGCTTCCCTGCGCTAACCGAAACCAATGTGCATACTTATTTCGGTGGTATGACGCCACTGTCAGCCGCCATATTGAACTTTCCAATGTCACTAATTCTCAAACGTCCCGTGTAGGTAGAAGGCTGAAATTTGGCAGGCCCATTCCTTACAGCTTACTTACAAAAGTTAAGCAGGTTTCATTTCGAAATTCTACGTGTAACGGTCATAACGATCAACAACGTCCGCCATATTGAACTTTCTTATTCATGGCCCCATCTTCACGAAATTTGGTAGGCAGCTTCCCTGCGCTAACCGAAACCAATGTACATACTTATTTCGGTGGTATGACACCACTGTCAGCCGCCATATTGAATTTTCCAACATCACTAATTCTCCAACTTCCCGTATAGGTAGAAGGCTGAAATTTGGCAGGCTCATTCCTTACAGCTTACTTACAAAAGTTAAGCAGGTTTCATTTCGAAATTCTACGCGTAACGATCAACAACGTCCGCCATGTTGAACTTTCTTATTTATGGCCTCATCTTCTCGAAATTTGGTAGGCGGCTTCCCTGCACTAACCGAAACCAATGTACGTACTTATTTCTGTGGTATGATGCCACTGTCGGCCACCATATTGAACTTTTCAACAGTCTTTGTTACTTATGGGCCCATCTTCAAGAAATTTGGTACACGGGTTCCCAACGCTAACTGAATCCTATTTACGTACATATATACGTCCATAGCCTGCAGCTTGGTCACCATGTGAGGCGGCGTTGGGTCTCCCATCCCATCACCTCCCACGTTGTTGGCTGCCTGCCTATATAATGCCGTCTGTCGCTCCAGTCTCTACATTCCCTTCCTTGCTTCGCCACGGGATTCACGTCTCCCTGCTGATAACTACAGCCTTTTTGTTTAATCCACGGCTTCTCCGCTGTTTTATTGTTTGTTTATTACAATTATAGTTATTGTATAGGTATTTTACACTTACTTTACATTACTCAGGTACCCATTTCCTTCATCATTCCAACCCCCATTACCATGTCTATCGAGGTAATCACCATCGATCAAAGAACTGTCACTTACCGAGTGGTTTCCATGCCCGGAGATGGTACCTACCTTTTCCATTCTCTGTGTTACATATTGCACGGCCATATCAGGCTCACTCTTGATATCTGGAAGAACATTGTGTCTTATGTATTGAATGACTGGGACAGGTTCAAGGTGTGGACTGATGACGGTACAGGAGATAATTATACTACACAGGAGCACTAGAAGAGTGAAATGCTTAAGCCCTTCACCTATGGTTCTGCATGTGAGTTGATGGCTGCCGCTGAATTGTTCGGTTGGTGCTTTCAAGTGTACCGAAATGGCCAAATATTTTACACCTTTCGACAACCGCCAATGCCTCTTAAACATCTTAGATTCACAGGTGACGATTTCAGTAGTGGACAC
>JANRMT010027041.1:87486614-87574621 GCA_026402145.1 Polypterus bichir lapradei
TATATACCCGCATCTCGCAGCGGAGAAGTAGTGTGTTAAAGAAGTTATGAAAAAGAAAAGGGAACATTTTAAAAATAACGTAACATGATTGTCAATATACAGTAATTGTTTTGTGAGTGTTATTGAGTGTTGCTGTCATCAAGGATTTGATTATCATTATTTCTTTCAATCAGGTTCGTATTTGTACGATGTGTTGTGTTCAAGTTACATTCCGTGTTTATCAATCGTTGTAAAGATAACAGGTTTCATTCATTGAATCATTTCTCACTGCGTCAATAAACAGCTCGTCTTCCTCTTTATCTGAGATGTGACACACTGCATGCACGGGTTTTTTTTTACACTGTCTTCCTTTAGCGGGACATTGACTTTTTCCACCGTGTGTTTTGTTTCCGCAGTAGCTGCACTTATGAATATGCTTGTATGTATCAGACGCTTCATATTTTTTTTTTTCAGCTCTCTTTGGAACTGTTGCTTTTTGTCTGTGCACTACGTCAGTTCACGTGAGCCGCTTGGTGTTCATGCATCGAAGGTTCCCAGCTGTGCTGGTGCCATCTCGTGCGATGTCCATGGCTGTATTTAATGTTCGCTAAGACCCGGCACTTAAAAGTTTCTCTCGCAGTTTCGCTGAGTTTGTGCCAAACACCACCCTGACCATCTCATCTTCCTCTGCATAAGCACATTCCTTCACAGTCCGTGAATATTTAGCGGCAGTGTTTCTATTGGATTGCTGCTGACGGACGGCCTTATATGGGCAGGCACTAAATTACAAACGCCAGCGGCAGCCTGTCTATGAACCTAATTTAAATTAGGTTTACACCGTGCTTTTTTTACGAAGTAGCAGCACTCATGAATATGGTTGTACGTATATGTCAGTCACTCGCTTCTTATTGTTTCGCTGCCTTCTCAATTATATAATGCATGTTTTCTTCAGCGCTTTTTTGAGCTCTTCCTGGTTTTCTACGTACTGCGTTGATAGTCAGTTCACGTGATTACGTGGGAGACGTGATGATGTCACACGAAACTCCGCCCCCACGGCGTTCAAGCTCATCTCCATTACAGTAAATGGAGAAAAACAGCTTCCAGTTATGACCATTATGCGTAGAATTTCGAAATGAAACCTGCCCAACTTTTGTAAGGAAGCTGTAAGGAATGAACCTGCCAAATTTCAGCCTTCCACCCACACGGGAAGTTGGAGAATTAGTGATGAGTGAGTGAGTGAGTGAGTGAGTGAGTGAGTGAGTGAGTGAGTGAGTGAGTGAGGGCTTTGCCTTTTATTAGTATAGATACACACCTATCTACATTATATATACACACATACATACATACACACACACACACACATATATATATATTTGTGTGTGTGTGTGTGTATATATAATGTAGATAGGTGTGTGTATATATATATATGTATATGTGTGTGTATATATGTATATGTGTATATATGTATATATGTAGATATGTGTATAGATATATGTATATATGTGTATATATAGATGTAGACTCAAACCAATTATGACAGCAGCAATCCAAGCTGTGACAAAACACTAAAAAGGAGGCGTGTCAGACGTTGCGGTACATTTTCTGATGCAGCTAGACGAAAACAACTTTGTGACGCTGCCGCCAAATACTCGCAGAAAAATCCACAAGTTAATAGACACACTGTCGCTAAATACGTGCAGGCAAATCCACAAGTTCATAAAGACGCTGTCACTAAATACTCGCAGGCAAATCCACAACTTAATAGAGACGCTGCTGCAAAATACTCGCATGGCGATTTGGGTAGTGAACACTTAGATAAATGAAACCTGTTATGTTTACAACGGTTGACAAACACGGAATGTGACTTGAACACAACACATCCTCCAAATACGAACCTGATTGAAAGAAATAATGATAATCAAATCCTTGATGACAGCAACAATCATAACAGTGACAAAACAATTACTTTGACAATCATGTTACGTTATTTTTTAAATGTTTCCTTTTCTTTTTCATAACTTCTTTAACACACGACTTCTCCACTGCGAAGCGCGGGTATTTTGTATAGTATATATATAAAACACACTGACAAAGTGGGGGAGGGATAAGCAATGCAAAACAAGATCAAGCAAGAACAAGTCAAATAAATGTAGAAATAATAGCACATGCTGGGCGGCACGGTGGCGCAGTGGTAGCACTGCTGCCTCGCAGTTAGGAGACGCGGGTTTGCTTCCCGGGTCCTCCCTGTGTGAAGTTTGCATGTTCTCCCTGTGTCTGTGAGGGTTTCCTCCGGGCGCTCCGGTTCCCTCCCACAGTCCAAAGACGTGCAGTTTAGGTGGAATGGCGATTCTAAATTGGCCCTAGTGCGTGCTTGGTGTGTTTGTGTGTGTCCTGCGGTGGGTTGGCACCCTGCCCGGGATTGGTTCCTGTGTTGGCTGGGATTGGCTCCAGCAGACCCCCATGACCCTGTGTTCGGATTCAGCGGGATGGATGGATAATAGCACATGCTATGCCATAAATGTTATGTGAGAAGGTGGAGATAACAATAGAAACAATAAAGAAGAAAAAACATTACAGAAAGAAAATTTGAAATTTGGAAGAATAGAAAATACACTTTAGGTGTGAATGAGGCGCTGAAATGTGAGAACAATCAGGGGCGGAGCAAAGACTCATGTTATTCAAATGGTACAGCAGTGAACTCTCCACTTTCCTTTTTTATATTACACAAAACATTTAATGAGGTATTATAATCCTTTTCTTGCATTGTATGAGCAGTAGGGCTGAAATGATTCCTCAAGAAACTCAAGCAATTTGATTAGTAAAAATCATTGAAGCAAATTCTTTGCATTGAAGCTTCGTTTAATCTATGTAACTACACTTCAGCGAGCTCAGCGTGTTTTGATTATTAGTATCGTACAACATGCATATGCTGTGGATACATGACATAAAGACATGATTTGAAGGCGCCAATTGCAAAATGGAGAGGGAGAAAATAGTGAGGGGTGAAGAGACAAGTGGATTTCAACAACATCCATGCCAACACAGTGTCTATTTTCTGTAGTAGGAAACATTGCATCAAGGTGCAGAGCAAGCCTCAGTTTTGAGCATGCTGATATGCTCACGTTTCTTCATTGCAACCACCACAGGCTCCTTTAAAGGCTTACACACACCATATCTAACTCATCCAGGGGATGTGATCCTGCCAGAATTCTTTTTTTTGCCTCCTACAAATGCCAGAAAGTGTTCCAAGAAGACAGTAAAGGCTTATGTTATGGCTGAGCTGTAGTTAGGTTGGAACTTGTAGTTCTGAAAGTTAAGTGGTCACAACTTAAATGCAATTTGTAAGTGTTATTATTATTATTTATTTATGCCTCAGTATTGTGCTATATGTATGACATCTTTAAAAGTACTTTCTAATTGATACATTATTTTTGTGGTTGTTTTTTCGTTTCATACAATGTTTTCTTTAAAATCCAGAACGTAATATGGCACTTAAATGCACTACATGGGTTTAGTTTTGACAAATAATTCTATTATATGCAATTTAAGCATTACAAATGTTGGTCTTTCTAAAAAGGAAATCAATTAGCTGTTAATTTTAAGAGAGGTGTGTTATTTTCTTTTTTGTATATTTACTATTGCTCTTACATCGATGGAATGATCAGTAGAATACTTGATTACTTAAATAATTGATTGCTGCAGCCCTAATGAGTAGGTGACACATTAAGGGTGTTAGTAAAGCTCATCAGCTTGTTCACTGGCAGGATCAGACTGTGCTCTACTGCTGTCTAGTCTCATTACTGTAGTGGTCTTGCTTAAAAGCTCTAGTGCTAGCTGATATGTGCCCTGCATGTAACAGTTTCTTGCTCTCATGACTACATTTCTTGTCCTAGGACATGGTTTGGTTTTAATCGTGAGAAATTATTTTAGCACTGGAAAAGTAGGTTATTTTCTTCAGTTTTATTTTTTTTATTTCCTGCTTGCAACTACAGTTTAAATCACTGTCTGTGTTGAATTAGCTCATGCACCTTATGTTCCTTTGTTTTTTAGAAGTACTCTGTTTTTTCCTTCTACATTTCAAAGATGTGTGGGTTAAGTTGAATAAATTGACTTGAAGTTGGTGAATGCTTGGGCATGACCTTGCCTTGATATGGTTAGCTTATTTAGTCCAGGACTGGTTAACGCCCTGCACTTGGTGTTGCCAAGGTCAGCTCTAGAAACGTAATGCTCTGAATTGGGTTAATTCAGAAAACAAATGACCAAAAGAGGTTCCTGTTATTGTTTTTGAAAGTTTTATTTCTTATATTGTTTACCACATTTGCTCTAATATCGAGAACATGTTGACAATTAACATGTTCAGACTGTTGTGAAGCCTATAAGGAGTGTTGGTTGACTTTGGAGGTTTTAGGCCAAGTAAACAATATGATGTAATGGTAGGAACAACAAACTCTTTCAATAATGAGATGCTAATAAATTAGATACACTCATAGCAGAGCAAAATATGATGTCCCACAGATCACAGGCTACTTGTCACTACAGTCCATTTTAAAAAATTAATCTTGCTTTACTCTAGTTGATGCCACTGTGTTCCCTTCCTCTGATGGTTTTTTTTTTTTTGATTACTACATTTCTTATTCATTATGCTCATTTGTTCCTATTCTTTTCTAACACAGAGCACTTTGTCCTCCCTTAAATCATATTCCACACTGACTCCTGCAGCTCTCTGTTGGAAAGTGTCCTTTCTAATCTGTTATCACAGCTCATCTAAACTACACAGCAAAAGACCACAGTCAGACTTTGCAGTAGTGCACACATAATAAAGATAAAAAAAAAAAAATCCTTTTGTTAACTTAACAAAGCCTGAACTGGCCTGGGGCTGGAAGACATCAGTAATTTACAGCGTCAGTACGCTCCAGTCTAGTGATACTGGAAATCTTGTTTTGTTCCTGACTAATCTGTGCTCCTTGGGCGATTCCAAACTTTGGAATCACGTCTTAAATGTACCCTTTTCAAAAGCAATCTCTCTTATGTAGCTCTGTAAATAGAAATAGGTTTATTTGTTAGGAATATTATCACTTTTCATTCCTGTTTATTGCTTTCTTGGACTATCTGACAATTTTCTGTTTCATTAACTCATCATTTATTTACCATCTTGTGTTCAGTATTGCTTCTAACAAGTCTTATTTATCGTGCTTCTTATTTTTTGCTTCTATTGAACACCTGGTAAAGGCACTCTATAACTAAACTGCATTCTTAATATTATTATCTTTTCCAGAACAGATGAAATGCTTATAATAGATGTGTGTCATTAATATTTATTTATTTGCCTTTTTACATAAAGACAATCAATGGCATAAAATTTAAACAATATTAACACCAAAATGTAAACACGCTGAAAAATCAATGCACCAAGAATTTAGTCCTGCGTTTAAAAGGAATTTAAAGCACATCCCTGGTATTGCACTGATGCCTGCATATAGCTGATTATAAACAAGTTCAAAAATGAGCACTAAAAAATATTTAACTTCCATCAATCCCTCTACATACCATTATTTAGTCCAGCAGCATCCAAACAGACTGGGTTCTAGAACTCACTAATAGCCAATGAGCAGAAAGCTTATCCGCTATTTGTTAAATGAGGAGAACCAAGCCAAAAATGAAAACAAGCCCCCATCCCACCTTGCTCCTCAACCCAATACCACCAACCCACATGCCAGACAATCTGCTACATTTACTGTAAGTAGCCATTAGATACACAGCTTCAAAACATACCATCTGGTTCAAAATGTGACATTCTTTGAGATTAACACCTTATGAACAAATGCAGCTGGGTTCAAAATAATAACAAAAAACTTTCAAAAGACCTTACCTGGCTTCTACAAAGATGGTTAGATGGTACACCATTTGGGGGAGAAACAGAGAATGTACAAGTTCAATAAAGTCGAGCTGCACACGTTCACTGCTATGGTCTGTTGTTGAGCTAATCCAGTTGTGTTACTATTTATGTTCATTTTAAATTACTTGCTTATCTCTTGAAACTCTGGTTATTACATTATACATCTGGATTTAGGCTTTTTAAACTCAGTTTTGAGACATTACTTTATCATGATTTTATATTTTTGTGTCTTTTTCTGGTACCGCCTGTTTTCCCATTTGACCGCAGTTTGAGCATTAATTGTTCTGACTTTCTTAGGTTCTCAGTGTTAACACTATCACTTTGACGAGATGAAAGACAGGTACTGTGCATTCTGTGTGTGGTTGCTAATATTCCTTATTAGTGTTATAAACTGATTTCCTGACTTCAGCTTTTGGGTTTAACAGTTTGGTTTAGATGAAAGATAAGACAACTACTGTGCATCAACTCTCGATTGGTTTTCTGAGATTGCTCCTCCTCGTCATCTCTGTTATTTCTTTTTTGCCCCTCTTTCTTTCGCTTAACATAATGTTTAACAGTGTACTGCAGTGATGTAACACAACATACTTAGTCATTTGCGTCTTTCTCAAATCATCCACTTCAAGGTGTACATTGTATGTTGTTGTCATAAAACATCCTTACACGATGGTTAAAGTTTGGCTTGTGCAAGGGTTATCTTACTTGGGTGTAATGACAACTATTGAGTAGGCATGTTGAGTAGCAGGCGTGTCATGTAGTGCTGCGGGCTCTTCTCAGAGTTTTCACTGTGTAAATCACATCAAACTGACTGTTCAGTGGAGCTCCTGAATGACAGAGCCCCAGAAGTCTGCAGTGCACTGTATGTCGAAATTTATCATTATGGCAATTTGTCACTTTCAGAGATTAAACTATACATTTGCAGCCTATATAAATTAGTACTCTTTGCAGCAGTAGCCATTCTGTGACATTTTTAAAGCAGCAGTTGTACAGGAGAGATGCCAGATGTCCTCTTTTTCCTAGACATGTCCTATTTTTGAGGCTTAAATATCAGGCTGGCCAGGTTTTATAACATTTCCAAAACTGTCTTTAATTTTATTTTGCTTGTTACAGAGACTTTGTAAATAAGCAGATTTTTCAATAGTTTAGTTTGGTCCATAAATGTTTCGAACTTCCAGCGTAAAGCTATACTATGCACATTTTGTGAAAGATGACATAGCTCATCAACAGGAGGATGAGGCAGTGTCACACTATGATTAGACACTAAATTATAAATACAAAAAAAAAATGCCCAAACAAAAGTATAAAATTAGATTAAAAAATTAACACCGGTGTTTCTGGCCTGGGCAATTTAAATGAAATGTCAAATATATAATCTGTAGAGCTGGGATAAACATGTCAGTAACAAGTAAAGGTGGCAGCACATTACAGGCTCATGTTCACAGCAAAAAGTACAAAACTGCTGTTAACAGAGAGAGCTCATCAACAAAAATGATCAACTTTTATGCAAAAGAAGGTAAAGCACAGAATACTATGCATCGGAGGGTGTTTCGGCATTTCACATGGTTAAATATCACAGCAGTTATGGATCCAAGGATTGTACATCTACATTGATAAAGGAAGATATTTCCAGATTCCAACATGGCTCAAAATATTGTATGTGCTTGCACTGACAGACAAACTTATTAATAATTTGATTGGACCATGCTCTAAAAGCACTTGAAGATGTACTTTGTTGTGGTGTTGCAACTGATAGCAGCAATCACAATGCTGTCAAAATACTGAAACTGTAATTTTAAGATAGGATGTATTTGTTTTCTTTTATGCTGTTATGGAACAGAAAAACAATCATGCAACTGTTTTAAAACTTTTTTTAAGAAGTTGAATAAAAACTAAAAATTCGGACATAATTGTAAGTAGGCTTTGCGCCCTAGGAACCAATTTACCTGAACTATTCTATAACATTTCAGTAATTATTTACAATTCTGATGCTGATCTTTCTGATCAAAAAATAGGTTGTTATAATAGCAACTGACAAGAAGAATTCTTAATTAATTGCAGAATTACGGTATTTGAGGTTTCCTCTCGAGTGTCTCTTTCTCTTGCACGATTTGGTTCAAAAACTAATCAGCACATCGTAATCTCATAACAGGCTTAACTATAGAATTTGTTATTGTTCTGTACAGACTTTTTAGCTTAGACTGTCCTCAAGAAACTGTGACACACAGACAGACACACACACACACACAGACAGACACACACCCATCATCGAGATATCAATGTTTTCAGTATCAGGGGACCCTAAAATGTCAAGATCCGTCAAAAACTGGAGATAGAAATTTTTGACGAATCTAAAGCTTTCTCTCCTCCCCCGTATACAATAGATTATGGTGGGGGAGGGCAAAGCAAAAAAGTATAAAATTTATTTGTCTATTTTTTTCTTTATTAGATAAAGTAATAATAAGTTGTTGCTGTGGAGGCATGTGTTAATAAGTGCCTCAGCCTTCATTTCTCCCAATCCCACTACTTATTTTATGTAATTTCCGGGGCTTTCATTGATGTTCTACTCCCATGCCATTCTCCTTTGGTAGAACAGGACCCTCAGAAGAAAAAATAAACATTGTTGTTGTTGGTCTGTTCACCAAAAAATAAAACCTTTCTGTTTCAGTTCCTGAATAGGAAATTTCATTCATCCTGCTTCATGATGAAGTCTGTGTACTATTTGTTCATCAAGTAGTCGTCATGCTCCAATTTTGGATACAGCAGTACAGAAGGTAAACATCAGGGAAGAACAGTGTGAAAGGTACAAGGATTGATCAGCATGCTCTATCCCAACCTTCTTCCTGTGTACAGAGGAGCTTAATATTTTATATGTAGTGCTATCTCCAAAATCGCATTGATACTTTTTGGGTCTTGTATGGGTTTGAAGCCATAAACATTAAGAGGCATAAAAAGCTGGGGCACAGGGATCTTTTCACCATAAACAACAATGCTATTCACACATCCCAGTTTACAGTGGCTGCTATTTAAAAATTCAAAGTTACAACTGTTTGGCCATCCACCATATTCTCGTGACTTGGTTTCCAGCAACTATTATTTATTCCTAAAATCTAGAGAAACACCTACGTAGGAGAAGTTTTACCATGAATCAATTGAAACTATGGAGCAGTGATTAAAAAAGTGCATTAATGTGGGGACTATGTTGAAAAATGATAATAGTCTGGGGGTCTTCTGTCATTGTTTTATATGTCAGGGGCACAGCATGATGATCAAGATTCATAGCAACGATAAACAATAAAAAAAAGAACCATCAAATTTTTCTATCCTATACAGTATATGCCAATTCATGTGGGCAGTGTTTTGGTATAAATCGACAGACAAGAGCAGACTTGCTATTCTTGCCATTTTGAGTTTTTCCACCTGTTCCATAATAGACCAATGACATCTGGTGATTTATGCAAAAATGGCTGCATTGTTTCACACCAAGATTTTTTCAAAGCTCCCAAATGAAAGAGTGCTTTTTGCTTGTTGAAAGACAGAAAAACCTGACTGTTCCCCTTTAAGGAAAACAAAAGGCTGATGGAATGTGAACAAAAGGGCATTATAAAAACATAAGGCAATGGGAAGGTGTAATGTAGAAACAAGAAATATCTTTTTCTTCTATGCAAATTCACGGAAAACTTTTCTTTTCTTCAACAAAGAAGAACTGCTGCTCGTTTACTTACACACACTAAACAATCTGCTCACATCACTCTTGTCCTCTATGATTTACATTGGTTACCAGTTTCTTCAAGAATCAAATATAAAATTATCCTTCTCTTTAAAGCCCTGCATGGTTTAGCCTCTCATTAACTGTCAGAGCTGCTGCTTCCTTACACTCCGGCCCGTGCATTACGATCATCGGACGCTAAGTTACTCAATGTACCTAAATACAGGTTAATAACTATGGGTGGCAGATCTTTCAGAGTGATAGCCCCTAAAATTTGGTATTCTCTCCCTCTCAGTCTTTGCAAGGAAAATCTATTATTAATTTCAAATGTTTGTTAAAAACACATCTTTTCAATGAGTATTATTCTCTTTTGTGTATGTAATTTCTACTGTCTTGTTAATGTGTGTATTGAATTGTGAAGTGTTCTTGAATATATGAAAGGCACTACATAAATAAAACATTATTATTATTATAACAAAATCAGAGTATTTGAAGTCAATTCTACATGGCAAAATTTAAATAATTGAACAATTGATAAATGAATGAAAGTGATATTTTTTTAAAAATTCAATTGATCTGAGGGAAGTTTTAAAATGATGTGATCTCGTATTCATGTATTATTTTAATATAAACCTTACTATGATGACTTACCTGATTTGGAAGTGTCATTCTAAGGAAATTATAGAAATAGAAATTGCTGAAACTCTTAACAAATACACCTCCTATATTCTACAAACTGAGTATAATATACTTTTATGACTTTTTTATTTGTAAGAACAAGATACTTTTATTAAAGAAACAAATTTTCCTGTTTCTTACCATACCTTGTGCTGCACCCACAGTACTACTACATTTCTTATATATAAACGTCTACGCGTGGAAGTGTGTGGGTCTGTCTGTCCTGCCCAAGTGGCTCCGTTATCTTCGATTAGATTTAAATCTTGCCAAGGCACCCCCAAGTTAATGAGTTGGAAGAAAAAAGAAGTGCTAGGCTACAGCATGAACCTGAAAAAAAGCGACTCTCTCGCCAAAGTGAAACCGCAGAGGAAAGAGTCTTAGCCGCTAATACACAAGTGAGGCAAGCACATCAGCAAAACGAAACCTCCAAGGAGAGAAAAACTTGCTTAGCCGCTGATAGACAAACAATGGAATTGATGGATGGAAGTGCCAGAATCCATTATATGCCCTGGTTCCATTGTTAATGAAATATCTGGAGACATACTCTCTAAGGACATAGTATAGTCTTTTGCCAAGCGAGCCGTTCTGTGCCCAAAAAACAATGTTGTTGAACAACTTAACAATCAATCATTGATGGTGAGAATGTGACTTATCTAAGTGATGACTCCATTGTAACTGATGACGAACAGGAAACACACAACTTTCCTGTGGAGTTTTTAAACAGCATTATACCATCTGGAATGCCAAATTATAGTCTTACGTTGAAAGCAGGATGTATTATCATGCTCCTTCGAAACCTAAATACAAAGTGTGAACTGTGTAACAGAACTCACTTGGTTGTTACAGATTTGAAACAAAATGTAATTCAAGCAGAAGTTCTTACTCGATTAGCTGAAGGTGATAGATACAGTGTTGATTCTTCAAATTGATTTATGTTCATCTGAAACTGGATTGCCTTTCAGACTGAAATGGCGGAAGTTTCCCGTAAACCCAGCCTTTGCAATAACTATTAATAAGTTGTAAGGTCAAACATTAGATCGTGTTGAAATTTATTTGCTGGAACCAGTTTTTTGGAATGGACAGTTATATGTGGCGTTCTTCACAGTGAGACAAAAGCAAAGTGTCAAAGTAAAAGTAGAAGAATCCTCAATTCAGGGCAAATTGATTAAAGATTGTGCCAAGTTTTTTATACGGACTGTTTACCATGAATTTTTTTAAGGTGTATGACATTGAGTGTAAAGCCTGCGAGAACAATGAAAATAATATCATGAGTGCCAACTTAACTGGACCAGTGGGACAACATCAGACATAGATCCTCATCCCTTGCCTAGAGTAGTTCCTATCAATTACCTGACATCTCTGCATTTCAATTTTTTTTTGGACAATTTCAACAGTTTCTAGGAGCCCAGGCTTTGTACAGCACAGACGTACACAGCTACTTCATTTATAAACAGGATTTTTAAATGAAAATGATTTCCAGCCATACTAGCGTTTTCACATCATTTCTGAATGAATCTCTGTCCACACTAAAACAACTGAAAATGCATATGCCTTAGACGTTCTCCTGCACTGGGCATGCGCACATTGGAGGAAAATCCTTGAAGAAGTGGTAACACCACACACCACAGGATTTATCACAAAAATGTGGCAGCCGGTAAATTATTTGCATTTAGTACACGCATGAAGTATTCAGAATGTACAAAATGTAATTTAGATGCATACAGGTAAGCAACACAGCAAGTACCATGGAAAACAACTTTTCATTGCCCACTATGTTAGAGTATGGTATTCTTCCATGAAAGGGTGACCAGTATGGGAATGAGAAGCTGTAATAAGAGGAAGGGCCATATAATAGGCATGAAGCAATCAGTGTGTGACTAGAATCTGCGTTTTTAAAAATCTACATTTTTGACCTTCCACATTAAAATGCCAAGGCTGCATTTTCAGAAATATATGTCTCTGGAGAGTGCTTTCAAAAGTCTCAATTTTCAGGGATTGAAAATGATGGGATACTGTGGATGAATGATGAAAACTGAGGTTAATGTCAGCATTTTTAAACAAAAATATAGTAGTGTGGACTTAGCCTAAATATTGCTGGGATGAACAATTCTTGCTTTTCAACATCATTTCAAGACCCCATTGATGGCACATGCTGTCGGCCAAAACATAAACTGTTAAGCTAATAGTTTAAAGTGAGGTGTATTTTTATAAGAGGAAAACTAGAAAAACAGACCAACACTTAAATGTAACCATGTCTTTGTAAATATTAATTAAAATGTCATCCTAAAATTCACTGCAGCTCTCTGAAGGTAAAATGCATTCTTCAAAAAGTGACAAGAAAATTCCAGTAAATCCACACTTGACATTGTTCTTAAAATTATTTTAATTTAAGGTTTGCACAAATTCGGGAATTCACCACTAAAGTTAATTTGAAGACTTACATTTTCTTACATCGTTGACCCAGATAATAAAGGATAGGATTTTTTTGCAGGTTCTGTAGCGATTTCTTGCATCATGGCAACTATTCTTCTAAGCAGTTATAAAAAATGGTATTGCTGCCAACACTCACTACTGCCTATTGAATGTTATTTTGAATCAGATTTGTGTGTGTGTGTGTGTGTGTGTTTTGGTTGTTGAAACCTAATTTGTGCATACTGTGTTGTAATACACCTCTGTTCCTCCATTTACTTTTGAACCCCATCGGTTGCAGGGGATTACAGGGGTAGCGTGGCAGCTTCAGGTAAAGTTTAAAATGCTCAGAGTGAAAGTGAGAAATTCTAAAATGCTTTTATGATTTTTAATAGCTCTAAGAACTGTTTGGTTTAGTTGTGGGTGGCATATGCATTTACCATACTTTCAGATCACATTATTTTTCGAGGATATTGCAAACCAAGAAGTGATTATTATGTGTGCATAATGTTATGATATGCTACATTTTTTTTACCATTAGTTTTTATTATGAAATATATTTGGGATTTGTTTCCCTATAAGGCAATTGAAATAGTGTATACTGATTATTGCTGCTATAGAAAGCCATTATAATAATGTGCACTTATTATTATAGTAGCTTTCCATGGATTCAGTTTCTTGACCGCATGATTTTCAGAAAGGTGACCACAATGTTAAACATGGACTTACTTCAGTTTTTGGTTTAATGTAACAATAGTTCAGAATAAAAAATAACACTTTAAACATTTAATTCATAAATAATCATTTGTACATTGATTTAATAATAATATTGTAAATAGAAATGTTAAGGAGCTTGGAAACTAAGTATAGAAACAGAGAAAAAGCAAACCCTAAAAATTCCACAACTTTCTATGTTTCCAACTTTTAATATTCTTTCCACTTTTTGATATTTGGTATCAATTAGGATGAGCGATATGGAAAAAAATCTCCTGTAACCCAGTCATGAAAGCCTTCTGATGTTTAGGTTAATCTGCATTGTATTACACACTAAACTTGGATTGTCAAGTGCAAATCGGTTCAAAAATGTAAATTAAATTGGATATAAAATAATATTTTCAAATAACTGCCACAGGTTTTTTCAAAACAGTTACTATGGCAATATGTCTCCACGTTATCTTTCCAATATAGAATTCCCACACAAGTTACCAAGTTATACTGGCTATTTGGCAATGGATTCATTTCAGAACACAAACCTAATGAAAGAAAAAACATTTGAAGACAAAATAATCATCTTGAAAACTGAAGCTGAATTCTCCTTATATTCAATATGACTGGTATCAAATAAGTTGTTACATTTATACATTTTAATGTTTTGTTCCACAAAATGCTATTTGATATTATCCTTGAAAGTATTTCTGAAAAGCATTCTTATTATTACAACTCTGGCTTTTGAGATGGCATGGTTCTAATGCAGTTTTCTGATATGGTAAGGTCATGGTTGAGGTGTTGATGCTCCAAAAACTCAGAGGTTTCTTCTACAATCTGGCCAGGTATCCGGAAGTCAATTGCTGCTGGCTGCTGTGGCTGGTCTCTTTTGGGACTCGAGGTACTGTGCGGATTCCGAGACTCGAGCGTGCAGCCAGTGCCTTGTAGAAACTGGAGAAAATTCTCTTCAATAGATCCCTCACGGCTTGGTAGCCTGTCTTCTCCTGGTGTGTGCTTGAAGAAACAGTTGAGATGTTTGCTTAGCTCCCCCCGGATCTGACGGTTAAGACAGCCATAGAAAAATGGGTTTGAGGTAAAACAGAAGTAGCCTATCCAAGTTACAATGTTTTCCAGCTGTGCTGTAGAATCTGGTTCAACCATAGTCAAAGCTGAGTATAAGTGGAAAGAGAAGTAAGGGAGCCAGCAGAAAAGAAACTGTCCCCCCACTGCTATCAGAATGATAGCTGCTTTTCCTCCACCAAATGCCCGTTGTGGAGTGGTCCTTGGTGCTCCAGAACTAGTTACCATAGTGGACCTACTACTCAGCGATTCTGATCGCTGACGGGGGGTATCCATCCATGTTGGAAGAGGTCCATGATGCATGGCAGCCACTCTAGCCACCTTAAACATGCTGCAGTACACCACCAAAATGATCAGAACTGGGCAAAGGAAGTAGAAGAGTGTAAAAAAAACTACAAACACCTGATTGTTTGAGTGTCCTCCATTCCACTGTAGCGAGCAATGGCCATCAATCAGAACTCCATCTTGGAAAGGAGAGGAAGATCTTCTCTGGGAACTCCATCCTACCAGCGGGACAACAGCCATCCCAATGGCTTTGATCCAAATGCACACCAACACAGTGACCACAAGACCAATGGTCATTTTCACCTCATATCGCATGGGATGCACCACATAATAGTATCGTTCTACATTAATGGCTGAAATAGAAAGAATAGACACACTAATGAAGCAGACACTCAGAAAAAGATATCCACGGCACAAGGCCTCACTGAAAAAGGCCTTGTCAAACAGAGTGGAGCTTAAAAGGATTGCAAGAGGCATGAGAAGAAGGGCAGCCAAGAGGTCCACAAGGCAAAGATGAAACACAAAGACAAATTTCCTCAGCTGGGGAGTTTTTATGATGACCACCATAACAGCTATATTTCCAACCACAGCCACCAGGTCTACAAGCAGCATAAAGAAGAGTGCTATGGACTGAGAAAGCATGTTGTTATCCTGTGAGGCCAAGGTTGCATTGCTTGGATGAGCCAGGAGTTGATGTGAGTTCTGGAAGATGGAGGAATTCTTGATGGACCATATAGCGCTTGCTGCTGAAGGCTCCATGGATGAGAGGAAAAAGGAGACAAATTGCAGAGGCTTACAGGGTCATCACCCATCCTCCTTTCAGTACTGGGCAATAGTTGGTGCTTTAGTGGGGGGCGTCAATCTTTGACTATAGTAGCCTAAAGTGCTAACATGCAGCGTTGAGCCTTGGAAGACTCATGCACCTTGCCAAGATGTTTAATTTGCTTACAACAACTGGCATCTCAACTCATGCCCCATTGGTTCATTCTGACTTCTTTACAGCACTTTTGTTTTGTAATCTCCCTGAGTTTGCGTTTGTGCTTGAGACAGGAACACTATATTGGCCATGAAAGTGCTCTCTATCTCATTTCATTAATATTGTTTAAGGTCGTCAAGCTGTTCATTTCTGGAAGGGTCAAGCTTCACCTAGGAGAAAAGAGAAATATAAACACATGGCAGCAAATTAAAATTCATGGTCAGGAAACATAAACATGTGGATTTCAGATACACAAAATGAATCTGCTTATTTCTGTAACAGAGTGGCTTTCAAAGTCAGCTCCTACTCAAAGTATTTCAAACAAACGTTACAATCTAACAGAAGAGCTACTACACAGTACATTCCTATATTCTGTGTATTACATAACTTACTTAAGGCCCTTAAACAGATGGTTTTAACTCCACCCATCCATCCATCCATCTTCCTGACCTGCTTATCCTGAGCAGGGTCGCAGGGCAGCTGGAACCTAGTCTCTTTCTTCATACTCATGTGGTCATGTTCCAAACCAGGATGTTAAAAATAAGACAGTGAACATAATTTTGCCAAAGTCCAAAATTATACTTAGAGACTCTACAAACCACTCAAACTCTATTGAACCAAAGCAGAGACATATAATTTTTCAGCTGCCACTTATGACTATTAAATAGTATAATACTTTGTTATACTTTGTTAACAGTTTATAGCAGGGGTCTCCAACCTTTTTTCCCCTGAGAGCTACTTTGACAAAATGAAAATGGCCGAGAGCTACTCATGTTTTCTAACATTTCTTCTCATAGCTTATTTCAATCCAAACAAACTGAATAAGCTTGTTTTGCCTGAACATTTACAAAATAATGGTGTCCACATTTTGTATTAAAACATCAAAAAATATTTAGTTCACCTGCAAGTGCATTTTGTATGTCTGTATGCATTTTCTAGTGTATCTCACACTATTGAATTAAAACATGAATGCTGTCAAAACAAAACAATGCCATTACAAATACACAGATATTACTTATTCATTTGTCGTTGTGTTACATGTCACTGTTTCACTTCACAAGAGTATTCACATGTTCAGTTGCATGTCTGATGTGTTTATCAGATAGTCAGATGACTGGCACTGCATGGAGTCAACAAAAGAGGCAGGTGTATGGTGGAGTGTAGCCACTTAGGTTCACTCTTCTGGAATCATTTAAATGTTCGTCTGCCAGTCTTGTTCTGAACTTTGATTTCATGACATTCATGTCAGAAAAAGCAGACTCACTGGGGTATGTAGACCCAAACAAAGCAGACATTTTCAGAGCTGCTTGGTTGAGATTCTTATAGTTATCTGGCTCTTCTAAGCTCCAGAAATGCTCAGAATGCTGTTGAGACTTTAACTGCACATTACTTTGAAGGTTTACTAATATATAATATATAAAATCTTATGTCTGTCCGCTTTTGACGAGAGAACTACTTAACGGATTTAGATCGGGTTTTTTCTATAATTTGCTTGAACATTCCAGTTGATTTTGCAACTTCTCTCATTTCACTATGTATCATAGTTTGCTTGCGGTTTTGATTTATTTGCGCGGATCCAAGAAACACACAGCGGGCCGAGGGGAGGGACCTTCCTCACTCACTCGCCAGCTTCGGGGTGTGTTCCTTAACTCCGCTTGGCTAGCGAACAAGAGAACAATTGAATTCAACTTTCTTTGATATTTAAAATAAAGTGTTACTTAGGTCTTGATGAGTTTGAGTCCGGATATTCTGTTAAGTGTATGCCACATTGAAAAGATAGATTGCAATTCAGATTGTGGATCGTGATATGATTTTTTTGGAAAGATCGCCCATCTCTAATTTAACTAATCAAGTTTTCAAATTTATTTAGGATTCATTAACCCTCTGGCGAACTACTTGGAAAGGGATTGCGAGCTACCGGTAGCTCACGAGTGACATGTTGAAGACCCCTGGTTTATAGCCATTAGCCATTTATCTCATACTAATTTTTGGATAATTACCTGAGGTTTTTAACTCTAAATGTGTCTGCTGTGAATGAGTGTATTAGTGTTATTAAAACATGTCCGGCACTGGTTCCTGCCCTACATCCTCTATTACCGATCCTAACTTTGGATTAAGTAGCCTCAGTGAATGAATGTATAGAAACTGTGTATTTGTGCCAAATGTGCTTTATTAGGTTTATATATTATACTTATTTAAACACCAATAGCATAGTGATGGTAAATCTGTCTGTTTCAATGACATTGTGCTTTTAGGAACCTCTGTTCACCAGATATGTGAGCATTTAAGCCCCCCTTTCTTTGTGCTTCTCTTTGCCAGACATTGCAGCCCTCTTATGGATGCTGGATGCCATTATGCCTGAACACAGATGCCTGATGCTGGATGGTTTGTTGTTTGTTGTTTTATATTTTTAACAAGCTGTACTACCTGTTTAAGGCAGGTTGCAATCTAAATAATCAACGTAGACCTCAACATTAATATTTGCAGTGCATCCTGCAATGTGTATGTCTCTGCTATATGCCATTTGTTATGGGATTCAAACAAAGCAGTGTTAATGTTTGTGATGCACCACCTTATTGGAATGACACATGAAAGGCATTTTATTACTAAAAATGTTTGCAGTGCAGCATCTTTTGGAATGACTGGATGGGCACACAGACACTTATCCTTTTATTAAGGCAAATGTTGTAATAATCTATATCAATAAATAGCAATATCTACTTGTCTATTCTTTATGCATTGCGACCCAGTATGCAAAAATGCCATGAAACTTTTTAGTTCCCATCCTCTCATCCACGCGTAGATGAATGACTGCTTTCTGTTGAAAACACATTGGTACTCCACTTCCTGCAATAGTCCTGCATCTAAATACCAGAGCAATATGAAGAGCTCATCTGAGCAGAAATTCATAAGCATAATGCAAATAGAATGGTGGCTTCCTAACTCTATAACACAGGCAGACCTGAACTGAATTGAAGGACAGTCTCCTAAGGCTTGAGATATCTTTAGATATTTTACACACTCACATATACATTAGACCAATATAGAACTGCTAAATAACATGTATGAAACTTGAATATCCAAAGAAAACCTGACGTAAATAGGTGAAAAATACAAAGCCTATACATTCAGTCCAGCATGCATAGCCCCTCTCCTGGAGCTGTAAGGCAAACACACTATTTACATGTGACATTGTGCAATACTATATGCAGTATGCATACTAAACATACAAACCTCACAGTTAGACTGATGTGGTTGTCTTCAGAGTGTCTCATCCAGAGTTAGTGCCTCCCTTTTGTACCCATTTTTCCTGGATAGGTTTCAGCCTCTGACAATAATGTCAAATACAATGGATATCAAAAGTCTATGTAATTTTTGAAAAGGATCTGCTTTTGATATAAATATTGAAGATGAAAATAGCCTGATATGTCATGAATTTGCGTCAACAAAATCTGAACTTTCTCAAAGGTTCCCTAGGCCTTTCACCTCCACTGTACACTATATTTTATCGTGTTATGCTATACCAAGCTATGCATTTACCTAATATGAAGCCTTTTAGTGGTGAAACAGGATTGCTAAGCAACAATTATCCACTAATAAGTAAACTTTAAATACATAATAGTTCAGCTATTTTTTGTAAAATCTTATCAGTATTTTTAACAAGTACAGCAAAAGAGGCTGCAGCCATATCAGTGTGCATGTGTATGTAGCTTTGTGATTTTTTTTTTTTACTCATTTTTACAAATTATCATATTCTGGGTCCAATTTCACATTTGTGTGTAGGCGGGTTGTGTACTCTTCTTTTCTTCCCACAATAGGGGAGTGGGAGGCTTTGCTGGACATGGAGAGGCATATCTCTGTACAATATTCATTTTAATATTTTAGCACATCTAATCTTCACACAGAAAAAGAGTAACTCTTAATGGTCGTATTTCTGTTCATCACTTATTTATACTCCTATCTATTTTCTTTAGAGAGTTGTAGAATTACTTAAGGACTGGATATTTTCTGGAACAATTGTATTTGGCTGTGAGTAATTACTAAGGTGATTGAAGTGTTACAAGTGCCCTGAAAGGATTATCCTGGATGAGAACTGGGACCAGAGAGCTGCTCTCTGAAAGTCAGTTTTCTTTTGGTGGACTTTAATTAGGAAGGACTGAGCTATAATGGGCTGTGTAGTGATGCCTCCCTCCTCAAGATCTCCGACTTGAAATTGTTCCTGTGAGTTTTCTCCTGAAACCCCACTCTACTCCTGCATTACACAAACACATATTTTGGCCATTTCACATTACACAACTTTTCCAGCGATTTTCATTTGCAGACTTCATTTACATAAGCTTAGCAAGTTAGAGACAGTCATGGCGTGCTTCCATGATCACCAGACGCATAGTCTGATGCAGGGGTCCTCAATCACGGTCCTGGGGGGCCGCAGTGGCTGCAGGTTTTCCTTCCAACTGGTTTCCTAATTAGAACTCTGTCCTCGCTGATAATGAAACTTCGTATTTAACTGTATGCCTTGTTAGTGGTTTCATTCATTTAAGAGAAATTGTAATTTCGCTGTAGAGTTTCTTTATCTGAGAGCATTATCCGTGTGTTTTGTGGACTAGAACAGAATTTAACTTAACGCTCCTTTCAATTCTCCTCTCATTTATTTCTAAACATTTTTTTAATGGTGCATATGCACAGATTTAAAAGGGAGCATGCTGGCTGGAGAGCTGCTGGATTATTGGTTATCTGCATTTCATCATTAACTAACGTCTGATTAACAAAACAGGTGACAATTAAAATTTTAAATACAGCTGCTAAAACTAAAATAGGCAATTCAGGGATCTGAATTGTAACAGGCAAGATAACTAAAATTAAGCCCAAAAATGTATTGCTTTAGTAGTAAATAAATGGGCTCTAATTTAAAAATTAGTTGAAGTAAAAACCTGCAGCCACTGCAGCCCTCCAGGACTGTAATTGAGGACTTCTGATCTACAATGTAATGAAATTTGTCTTTGATGAATTAGGGTGCTAACAAGCCATATATTTAAACACCAAGTTTCATTGTCAGCAAGGATTGAGTTCTAATTGGGCAACTGGCTGGAATGAAAAGCTGTAGCCAGTGCGGCCCTCCAGGACCGTGATTGAGGACCCCCTGGTATGATATATCCAGTGACTCAATCCAACCAGTATGCAACTCACCGCAAAAAAATCAAACAAGTTGTATGTATGTATAAGCTTGTGTGTGTGAGATGACAACAAAGGAGTGCTCACCCAGAAGTATAATGTATATAGTGTAGTAACAAGATACAGTCATATGAAAAAGTTTGGGAACCCCTCTTAATTCTTTGGATTTTTGTTTATCATTGGCTGAGCTTTCAAAGTAGCAACTTCCTTTTAATATATGACATGCCTTATGGAAACAGTAGTATTTCAGCAGTGACATTAAGTTTATTGGATTAACAGAAAATATGCAATATGCATCATAACAAAATTAGACAGGTGTATAAATTTGGGCACCCCAACATATTACATCAATACTTAGTTGAGCCTCCTTTTCCAAATATAACAACCTCTAGACGCCTCCTATAGCCTTTGATGAGTGCCTGGATTCTGGATGGAGGTATTGTTGACCATTCTTCCATACAAAATCTCTCCAACTCAGTTAAATTTCATGGCTGCCGAGCATGGACAGCCTGCTTCAAATCATCCCATAGATTTTCAATAATATGCAAGTCAGGGGACTGTGATGGCCATTCCAGAACATTGTACTTTTCCCTCTGCATGAATGCCTTTGTAGAATTCTAACTGTGTTTGGGGTCATTGTCTTGTTGGAATATCCAACCCCTGCGTAACTTCAACTTTGTGACTGATGCTTGAACATTATCCTGAAGAATTTGTTGATATAGCAGGTGCTTTTCTTGGAATGCGGTGATCTTCTTCCGACATGCAAAGCGCTTTTTGTTATAACCAAATAACTCAATTTTTGTCTCATCAGTCCAAAGCGCTTTGTTCCAAAATTAATCTGGCTTGTCTAAAAGAGCATTTGCATACAAAAAGCGACTCTGTTTGTGGCGAAAGTGCAGAAAGGGCTTCTTTCTCATCACCCTGCCATACAGATGTTCTTTGTGGAAATTGCGCTGAATTGTAGAACGATGTACAGATACACCATCTGCATCAAGATGCTCTTGTACAGTTGACAGTTTAAACCTCTGAGATAGCTTTTTGTAACCTTCCCCTAAACCATGATACTGAACTATCTTTGTTTTCAGATCTTTTGAGAGTTGCTTTGAGGATCCCATGCTGTCACTCTTCAGAGGAGAGTCAAAGGGAAGCACAACTTGCAATTGACCACCTTAAATACCTTTTTCTCATGATTGGACACACCTGTCCATGAAGTTCAAGGCTTAACGAGCTAATCCAACCAATTTGGTCTTGCAAGTAATCAGTATTGAGCAGTTACACGCATTCAAATCAGCAAAATTACAAGGGGACCCAAATTTTTGCACAGCCAGTTTTTCACATTTGATTTAATTTCATACAACTAAATACTCCTTCACTAAAAATCTTTGTTCGGAAAACACCCCAGTACTTAGATGTTCCTAGGAAATGAAAGACGTACCACTGTTATCTTTTTTCTTGAAAGCAAATTATTATGCAGGCTGAGAGGGGTTCCCAAACTTTTTCATATGACTGTATAAGAAACATCAGTGTTTTGGATCTGACAAATAGAAGAGAGAATTGTCTGTCTGATGTTGTGTGCCTGCGGTGGGTTGGCACCCTGCCCGGGATTGGTTCCTGCCTTGCACCCTGTGTTGGCTGGGATTGGCTGCAGCAGACCCCCGTGACCCTGTGTTCGGGTTCAACGGGTTGGAGAATGGATGGATGGATGTTGTGTGTTTTATGCACCATGCCAGAATGGGAAAAAATAGAAAAAGAAAGCCAGAGATGAAGTAAACATGCCTGTAAAGATTTTGTGGTTTACTGCCTCTTAGATCACGTAAGGCTGTGAGTAACCTTTGTATTTAATGGGAATGGGTTGTGTATGATCTGCAACGTGTGTTGTTATTGATTAAGCAATTGACATTGCTCTGACATTTGTCTGCGATTCTTGAAGGGGACCAATCCCCCAACCCCTCCACTCTAATCTCCGAGAAACTCTGCCATAAAGCCTTCACTCAGGCACTGTCTCCATCAGACAGCATATTATTGATGATCAGATTTAGGGATGAGCTTGTGTGATATTTGGCAAACAGGTTCTTCTCACTATAAGTGAGGTTGTGGCCAAAAATTTCAGCCTTGCCCTTCTCTGAGGGTGGCATAGGGTCAAAACAAGTAGCATAAAATAATTCAGTGTAACCTAGTGACATTTTCAGGTGACAAGATCAGCAACTCAGTTGTCAAGTTTGACATCTCCTTCAATTAGAAGTCCCGTAATGTGGCATCAGCTTAAGTTGGTCTAGTCATTGTGAATTTTGCCAGCAATGGACTAGTTTCCAGGTTTGATTTCCATGATGCTGGGAAGTAAACTGGCTCCTGTGAACCCAGGACTGGATAAATGGGTTAAAAAATGGCTTTTCACTTTCAATTTTTTCACAACTGAAGCACAGGCAGATTAAGTGCTGAGCTGCACAGTGAGTTTGAAACAGGAACATAACTTGAAAGCTTGAGGTTTAAAGTACAGTTCCCTAGCTACTATGTCTACCTTCTTTTGAACCTAAAAACCACAGGCAATTCAAGACAGAAAGCAATAACATACACACCAAATCCCCAGAGTGGGCATCCCTGCTTATTGTTAAGTGTCCATGTTTGACAAATAAACATACTGTATAGTCTTCTGGACAGTCATAATAGACAGTTTTTGATGACTAGCTTTTATCCAGATGGCCTACAGTCACACATTCACTATGTCTATTGAGCCTCTTTTACCCAGGACATCCAGATTAAAACAGATTGTGATTTCACAGTCTCAATCATAACTCTATAAAGTGATGGCTGGAAAGGCTACCCAGAACCCTTCTGGTCCAACTGGTAGTTCATCAGAGGAAATAATAGGCATTGGCAATTCGTTTTCAATATGAAATTTATATTGATGTTATTGTTCAGACAAACTTAATCAAAGAGTATAACCTTTGACTTTGATTTAAAATTGTTATTAAAGAAAACAGTCCATCCTGTAGACTGTAACTCTACTGTAATGTAAATGAAGATGTAAAATAAATGTCACCCCTTTAATCACTAACACACCATTTTGGAGGATTTTAAATTTCTAGGTTCTGAAGGTTAAAGCATATTAGCCCTACCAGGCAACATTTAGAATGTTCATCACAGCAGGTGAGATGGGTTGATGGGATACATGACTATAGTAGATCTGAATGCCAAAAAAAAGAATATCATCCTGTTTGAGCTCCGTTGCCACCGCCATGGGGAGCTGTGAGGCTTCCTGAGACCGCGTGGGCGGCAACGCAGCCACACCCGGAAGTGCAGCCTAATTTAGGTTAATTACCACCTGAAGCACTTCCAGGTGGGCTATAAAGAGAGCCTGCAGCCACTACTCAGGGCACTAGAGTTGGGAGGAGGAGGATGAAGCTGCCCTGGTAGGAGTGGAGGAAGAGAAGAGTGTGATTTGGAGTGTGATTTACTTTTGGTTATTTTGGGACTGTGTTAGGGCTGGTGGGACATGGGGAACACGTGTTCCACAGCTGAAGAAGAAAATAAAGACTTTTTGTTTGTTCTACCCATGCCTCAGGTGTCAGTCTGTGTCGGGTTGGCGCCAATAAAGCGCCTTTTATCACACTATATATGACTCCAGCAGAGTAAATATATCTATTTAAACAAGCAGGGGAACCAGTGTTGCCCAGGGTGGAATAAAGTGCAGGAGTGGTCACTAAATAAATTCCCCTTGAAGAAATATTTTAGCACACAAACTAAAATTTTAATGACTACCCACCATAAGCACCAACTTTGCATACTTCAGCCAAGTCCCTAAAATGCCCCCTGGGCAATTTCCTAATAAAATGCAGGTGCAGTCAGTAAAGTCGGTGGCACCTTACACCATTTCTAGTTGGAGGCAATGCAGTTGCTGATCTTGTCACCTGTGCATGTCAGATTACGCAACTTAAAATCACATGGCAGGACAAATTCCACGATGACTTTCCAGCACAGTTGTGCTCGTCCCTTTTACTGTGAGTCAAGAACGTGCTGTCTGATAGAGCCTGAAGAATGCTTAACAGGTATAGCGAGTTCAATCACAATTTTGGCCCTTTTCTTTTTCTTTTTGTCATTCTGTCTTGGTACGAAAAGCATCAGACATCAAACAGACAAGCCTCTCTTGTGTTTGTGAAGTCCCAAACACCCACAGTCCTTATTCCTCATAGCTGAATTACAGCATATGCTTTGTACTTCCAGTTGAGCACTCATTGGTTCTCAACTCATGCACACACAGATCCCACCCCCACGACTCAGGACAAAATTATGCCGTGTTCTATTACAAGTGTAAAGTCGGAATTTCCAAGTTCCTAGTCAGTATTTTCAACTGGAACGACCCCTTAAGTTAGATTTCCAACTCAGAAACTCGAGGCTGGTCTGTCGAGTCCGAGTTTGTCTGACTTCAGTTCAAACTTTAGTGAAAGCTGTAGTATTATACTGTTTATTAGCACTTCAGTCTATTTGCGTCTCATTAAATCAGTCGTACACACAGTATTGTATATATTCTATTTGTGCTAAAGTGTTTGGATAAGCAAATACCACCTAATGCGTTATCAACCATTATTCATTTTGATGGATCAAACACAACAAAGGTTTTCCTAGATACATCCATATTGGTTTTTCGAACGTTTTACTGGAATGAGGTGAACATGGGTGTGACATCATTCCCAACTCTGATATCCAATAACTGAGGTAAATGGAACATAGCATAAAACCTGTTTGAGTTTATCAGGATGAGCTGCAGGCAGGTTGGACATAGTCACCTGGTATGTTAAACTGCATGAATGGTGGTCATGGAAGAACACTGCAACTGCTGCTGACTCGCTAAGATTATGTAAATGAAGTCTGAAATGACTAAATGAAAATTGACTGAAAAGTCGCACAATGTAACATGGCCTTCAGAGACATCCAATATCCAGACCTTCAATAAATTTCAAAATTAAACATGGCCTATGGTCTCCCCCTATGTAAACAGGGAATCTATGAAAAATTTGGTGGAGATGGATTCATTGTATATTTAGCTTTATATATTACATTAGTATAACATACATTCTCAAACCTGCTTAATCCAATTCAGTATTGTGGGGAGCTAGTCTCTAATAGGCCTTTTAAATATGCACAATTACAACCCCACTCATTTGACAGGCAGTCACCAATTTCTCTAACAAGCATGTATTTGGTAGAAAGCAGGAGTACACTAAGAAGTACCAAAGGTGCACCATGTCACTTGGACATAGATATATGTATATCCAAGATATATACTGTACATAAATATACCGTATATAATGTCCATTTAGTCCAGTGGGACATAAATTAAACCATACAAGCAGTTACACAACTCTTTTGTAAAGCATTGAGATTCAGAGAGACGTCAACAGGGAGAAAACTTAATAATTAAAGAGAGGATTTCCTAGGAGAGGATTTTGGAAGTAGATAGGTATAGTATGTTTATTGAACAGTAGTGGACTTGTGAGGTGTTTTTGTAAACAACGAAGGATAGGTGGTTTAAAAACTACTAAATTTACTTGCACCTTTAAATAAAAAATGCATGGGGTCATCATTTATTCCACAGGCAAAAAGAGCCCAACTGTTCTGAGATTTTTTAAGGTGTACCTGTTCCAGGAATGAACACGCATAAGAACGTAAGAAATCTCACAAACAAGAGGAGATCAATCAGTCCATCAGGCTCGTTTCTTTAGCTAACACCTAAGCTGCCCCAATATCTCATTCAGATACTCCTTAAAGGTTGTCAAGGTTTCTGCTTCAGCTCTAAGAATGACCCAGAAGCTAGGTGTCTAAAAAGCCATTACATGACAGTAGCAAGTTGAGCCTAAAGATATGTGAAAAAGTTGTAAACTAATGTTAACGGTACACTAGAGATATATTTTACCTTATATCCTCCCATTCGTAGGAAGTGCTATTTCAACAATAAATATACACAATCAGTACAATTATCTAATTTGATCTACATTCTAAAATACCTAGAATATTAGCAAACAAATTCACATTACAGAGTGCATGCATTGTTCTCCTAGGAGGTACAAGATGCTCACAATACACACAGTCTCTTGTTAGCGTTATCACGAGAAACAGCAGGTTTTGCAGGAAACATTGAGCTTCACATGCAGACAGTCATCTGAGCGGCAGAAAAGTTCACTTAAAAGTGGTCTGTATTGACTATTGATGAACCCATGACCCCTTAAACGGCTGATGAAGCCCATCAACATCATGCTTTTAGATCACATGATTTATCACCACCTCCTCTTGTTCATTATATACTGATAATCCACAACTCTGCTTGATTGTTATTGCCTGCCTCTATGATATTAACACATTAACACATTGTGCAACTTCTTAACAGATCTCCATAATAAGACAGACAAATATGACTCTTTCTCCTTGAATGTTGACTCCTGAGGACTTTTAATTACTTTTTCCAATGTAAGGATTGTTAACAGCAAACTAAACTGTACTCCCATATAGTAGTTCAACTACTCCAAAGACTCAATTATATTAAAAATGTCCCCATGCTGGATGTACAAAGATTTTGCAATGAAAATCTTCCAATAATGACCAATGATATCACCATTTCCAGGTTTTTAAAGTTTTGGCCATATAACTTCCAAAATGCCAAGAAATTAGAATTCCTCAGCTAGAAGTTCACAAAAATCTGCATGTAACTCATACAGAAGAACTCAGAAATGAAGTACCTCATTGTGCTGTTGGTTAATTTGTACAAAAGTTTACAACTGCCCTTCTTTCTGTTGACCATTTTACTTACTAAACTTTATGATGTGCTCTGACAAATAGTTTAAATATTTCTGCTCAAAGAGACCTATTTGTTCCAGCTTAGTTAGTTAATCAACCAATTCATCTCAGTTTCATATAGTGCCTTTCGAAGCAGTCAGCATCCCAAATATAGTATGTTCATTTCTAGATTTCTGCAACTGGAGCACTGGTAGGTTAAGTAAATGGTAATGGTCCCATAATGAGTTGGTTGTGGCTGACAGTTTAAAGCAACTTAATCGTATGATTTATCAGGCTGAAGACCGACAACTTATCTGTTCCAATTTTAAACTAACATTTTTTTGTCTATATCATCCTTATCTCACGGTTTGTCTTGCTCTTGCAGTATTGCTATATTTTTATATTTTTGCTCTTTTCCTATAGCTGCCAGGCAGATGCATTAGACAGTGGCGATACGACACAGCTCCAGAAGGCAGGGTTCAAATACTAATCCAGTCACTGTCTGTATATATTGTGCAAATCTTTCCCCCTTGCTTTTGTTGGTTTTCCTTCTGTAAGTGAAACTGAGGCATGATGGTTTGATTGAATGACAATAATAGAAACTGGACTACATGAGTGGGTTTATGTGTGTGCCCAGTGATAAACTGGTGTCTCATTTGTAGTGGGTTCATGTCTTGCTGCTGAGGCTGTTCAGACAGGTCCCAGTTTCTTGTAACTCAAGAAATGGATCAATGGGTGGATGGATCTCCAGAAGTAATTTTGCATAAAAGTGCACTTAACTAAGTTGTAAACCATTATGCTATGGTGGATGCATTGTCATAGGAATTATATAAACTTTAGCTCTACTTGACTTCATTCCCCTTCTCTCAGTTTACCTCTCTGTCAAGATGCTCATATAACCTGTATGTGTGTGCTAGACCATCAATTATGTTGTCTGTTAGGCTTTCTCTGAATTTACTGTCTTAATCTTCTTTATTTATTTATTTGGTTTGTACTATGCTATATACTGTATACCCGGTCATTCTTTCTTATATTCTGTAAGTGCCTTGAGCATGGGAAAGGCGCTATATAAATAAAATGTATTATTATTATTATTATCCCTGCAAATTAGTTTGTTATACTTATTAATATGAAAGGTACAATATAAAAATCAATTGCTTGCTAAAATGCTTAGGCCTAGAATTTTATTTTATAAAATGGTACTATACATACTGTATAACTCAGCATGCTTAATCCTCCAGTTCTAGGATGTATGGGCCACAGCCCATCAGGTATAAAGCAAAAAACGATTGTCTATTTATGCTGCTCCTTCTTAGGGAACATTCAATCACACAACCACACTCACTCACATCGGGGCCAGCTTAACATGGCCAACTGACAATAGGCACACGTCTTTGGGATGTGTGAGGATCATTTCCATTCCCATTGCTGATTGTGAAAGTTGGTATATAAAATATCGATTAAGTGATTGATTGAAAACACAGTGCACACCATCCTGGAACAAACAACATTCGGCCGCTACAAAACCATGTTGGCATTCTCTGGGCTACTGACATTTCCAAAACATCTAAATACTGATACCTTTTGCCATGGCATTGCAAGTTGTAAGGCTTCTGATTGAAGCTGTAGTCTGCTTTTCATGATTTAGGAGTAAATGGAAAGCTGGTAGACAGATAAATAGCTCAAAGTGTTAAAATGTCATCATTTTCAAAACTGACAGACTTTTTCTCTGGAAAGTTGTCAAAGCTGAGGCATGGACAAGGTTACAGATTTGTGGAGCCTGTGCATCAGCGGACAATACATTTATTTTTAGACATTGCTTGTGGCATGCTGTAGAGCAGGCCTTGCATCTCTTTCTCTCTCTCTCTCTCTCTCTCTGTCTCTCTCTCTCTCTTTTCTCTGGTCCCTCTCTACTTCTCAGGCTTTACAATAGAACAGCCTTGGGTAAAGTTTACTGGAAGTGTGGATCTCTTAGCCACTGATTATCTTGGAGTCAACTCCAGACTGGCCTCTTTCAGACTTAGCAGTTAGCTTTAATGCTTTAGGGTGAGTGAATGAGTTCCAGAGCAAAGTGAGAGAGGCAGAGAGAGATAGAGAGAGAGGGCTGTCATAGCAGGCACAGTCCACTCATTTGTACCCACCATCCCTGCCATCACATGCAGTGTCTTTTATATGGATGTGGGTCTTCATGTGTCTATCTGATCCATCATCACAACTATATATATATATAGAAAAACATATGGAGATGCACAGGTAGACATACAAAAACCCTTAGAGCCAGAGAGTGGGACAGGCAGGATTTTGCCCTTTTTCTTGCACGGTGTCCAAGACCTCTCAGCAAGCCTTGCCAGCTGACACCTGCACATGACGGTCCTATTGGACCTGATTGGTTTCACTTAACATTGCTGCACAGATGTGTGCCATCTCCTCATTTCATGAAGTATACCCACTTCCTGTGTCTCCACCCCTTCCCTGTGCCTTATTTACACACACATTGACAATAGAATTAAATGTCACTAGCATCTTTCTAATCAATAGCAGGACAACAAAGCCACACTATCAAGCCTGACACTGCCAATACACACAGCACAGTACACGTATCCTAGCAATGACAATAGACCTGTGGTGGTCTGTCTGCTTGCAGAGAAGCACTTGCCTACCTTACTTGCTCTTTTTTTCCTGGTTGCTTCTGGGGGTCTGGCTTGAACAGATGAGAGCCTTTTCCACTAGAGATGATGCCCTGAGAGACACTGCAGTGAAGAATGAAAGGCAGGCAGGCAGGCAGGCAAGCAGGCAGGCAGGAGGGTGGTTAGCAATGAAGCACTCCTCTGGGTCCTAGTGATTGCCAGATATGAGTTCACGCAATACCCGCAAGAGCGGCTTCTTTAAGCCGCTGTCCTCTAAGCAGAAAATTCGAAAAATCACCCTGAAGTACGTGGGTGGCCTTCATGATCCCAATAACATGCTCAGGTGGGATGCTTTTCAATAAACTTGTTCTTTTTAAATTTTTACAATTTTTCACACAAATCTTCCATTCATTTCACATAATTATTTGACTCCAGTTCTCTGGATTAGATCACTGAAAAAATAAAACCTGATAGCTTTATTACTAGATCAAACCTATAAGTGTAATATAAAAATTCACCCCAAAAATTCCTCCACTCTTTCACAGGACTATTTCATCTTGACATTCAATCCATCTGTCTTTTCTCTCAGTTAAAGCTACTGGTAAATTATAGTAATGGACACCAGATAAAACTTCTCTTGACAAAGTGTTATTTCATTTAACAACTCTGGAAATCTAGTGTCTTTAACTCTGAAACAATGCGATAATTTGGAGGTGATTGCATTTCAAAGTACTGCAGCCACATGCTGGTCCCATTCAAGATACCAATCTCACAAACTGTATAAGATGACAGAAAATAAACATAGGGTCCAAGTGGGCAAGGAGGCAGAGAGCAGGGTGGGCAGGATTAAAAGGGTCACATGCTGGCCAAGAATATCATAACCCAACCCAGCTTCCAGAAAGAAGCAAAAAACGAAAAAACAAAAATGAAAGGAATTTTCAGATTTTAATTTTTGATTAACCAATAAAATGAGGGAAAATAAGGTATTTTTTAATTCTATGGTAACAAATAGCAGTCATAAACTTAAAATTACACATACCTTTCTGGATTTATTTGTGATTCAAATAATGAAAGTGTAATAGCTCAAAAACAACAAAACAGACGCATTTTTGTTGTCTGAAACCGAAGTACTTCTTCTTCTTCTGTGCGATTTTCGACGACACGTGCGAAGAGTCCTCCTCACAACACATTGATCGACGGCCTTGAAGTTACACTGGCATCAGTAGAGGATGGACCATTATGTTGTTTTTCGGAACAGTAAAAGAGTGACACTCTGGGACAAGGACATGGGTCCGTGTACCTTTTGGTATTTGAAATTTCATTTTAGAAGCAAAATAGAAAAAATGAAAATGAAAGGATTTTTCAGATTTTGATTTTTGATTAAAGAATAAAATGAGAGAAAATAAGGTATTTTTAAATTATATGATAACAAATTGCAGTCATAAACTTAAAATTATATATACTTTTCTGGATTCATTTGTGATTCAAATAATAAAGTGTAATAGCTCAAAAACAACAAAACAGATGCATTTTCGCTGCCAGAAACCGGAAGTACTTATTCTTCTACGCCATTTTTGCCGACACATACGAACAATCCTCACAACACATCGATCAGGCCTTACACTCACATCAGTCGTAGATGGACCATTATGTTGTTTTTCGAAACAGTAAAAGAGTGACACTCCGGGACGAGGACATGACTGCAGAAAAACTGAGTCGCATCTTTCAGGTAAAAATACAGACTTTGCTAACTTTGCTTCATTGATGTAGCAGTTATTTTATGAACATTATTGTTGTTACTTACTGCAAAATAAATAAAGGGCGTTTTCTCGTTCTCGTTTCTTGTGTTTTTCATTTCTGATGTGCGAAAGAACAAAAGGAAAAAAGTAATTGTTTTGTATTTTTAATTCTCCCTTTTAAGTTGAAAATCAAATACGTGTCTTTTTCTTTTTTAAATGATATTTTCTGAAATGAAATTTCAAATACCAAAAAGTACACGGACCCTTGATGTTACTTCAGTTTCAAAATTTATTTCTACGACTTGATTTACTGCACCAAAAATAATGTCTTTTTTAAATAAAATCTGAAATTATAATAATATGAAAAGAGATGAGATAGTAAAATAGGGATATGAAGATAGGGAACATGAAGATAAATGTTTAAAACTAGGAAAAAGTCAGATCTCTGGTCCTTGAAGAAAGGAGATTCATGCGCTTCTTACCAACCACGGCGCCACAGGTCAGTGTAGTGAGATGTTGCCTTGGTTAATTTCTTGACAGCTAAGCTCTGTCAGTCATGTCATGTAGAGATGCCCCCACTCACTGTATGAAGGACCAAAATCTCTAAAATTAACTTGGCATAGGAAGCCCGCACCTTTAAATCTTTGGTCATGAATAACTTTCTGTTGTGCTCAGAGTGCATGACTCACATTTGCGAAGAAAACAATCAGTTGGCCTGTGCAATGTGCTTCACTGTCAGCAGAGATGGTCGCAGTTCTTTTCCTGTCAGCAATGCTGTATGCCCACACTGGTGTTTTTTTTTTTTCTGCCAGCCTGAACACTTACTGTGAGAAGGACCTATAGTTCAATTACTTGGACAAGGTAGCCTGTACCACCAATTCTTGGCTGACATAACACGTATCAATTCATAAGCTCTCAATTAAAAACAAAATCAAGATTTTTAAGGCTCAGAGGTTTGTGAATTTTTGTGTGACAGACACAGAGCCCTTCGTTGTCATGGACTAGGAGTCCCAAAGTCCCAATTAGTTCCAAAAGCACCTCTAAAAAGGATATCACCAGCAAACCATGGCTAGTAATAAGAGCAAGGACAGAATCTATATAAAATAAAAAATGTATTCTTACCAAATTTCTTTTCAATAACAATGAAGCTCTATGGAGCACAGGAAGCAGAGGAATTGCCACCGATAAAACAAATGGGACATAACAAAGGCAGTTTATATATGTGCAGACAAAACCAAAATAAAGAAGGATACACACAATCAACATATATCAAAGAATCAAAAATGACCAAAGAAACATTAAACATGAATTTTAACCCTAGCCAGGGGAGGAACCCTGGCTGAGACCTGAGATTAGCATTTTATATATAAGAGAATGCAAAAATTCTCAAAATTGCTTAAAAAATCCTTTATTACACAACTTACAGCAGTTCCCTTTAGGTCACTGTCAAAAAATCTCTCCTTCGGATGCAATACCTTTGTCCTAGCGCTTATTCCATTTCTGTTAACATTTCCTGTATTCATTTTTTCATTTTTGAAAAAAACAAGCCACGTGTAGCAAGATCTGGCATTAGTGTGAAGCAGTCATCACATTGCTTTTGGTAAAAAACTCTTTGATTGACATCGCAGTGTGTGCAGGTGACCTATCATGGTGTAGCAGATGCACTCTTATGGGGCAAAATACAATCTGACGTACACCATTGCTCCACACATTTTTTCCCTGATGCTTTCCCACAGACACCTCTCCAGTTTAACATAATGTTACTGATTAACAGACTTTTCACAGGGAAAATCTTTATTAATGAGTCAGTTAATGTCGAAAAACATGATCATTAATGTCTTTATGTTCGATTTGACCAGACATGCCTTTTTTGGCTTGTATGAAAAAAAGTCATGCATACAATTGCAGAATAAATGTTAGAAATATGCACTCAATTAACTAAGGACAATGCCACATGGTGGACCGCCTAACAAGATAGCTAGTAGCATAGCTGATAGCGTCCTACTCCTGAGCTGTTGATCGATTCCAGGAATTTTGGGTCCTCCTTTGAATGGGTAAGAGCAGTCAAAGTGATAGTAAAATGTTACGGAGCAATAATTAATTCAAACTAACCCACTAATTATCCATCCATCCATCCATCCTCTTCCACTTATCCGAGGTCAGGTCACGGGGGCAGCAGCTTGAGCAGAGATACCCAGACTTCCCTCTCCCCGGCCACTTCTTCTAGCTCTTCTGGGGGAATCCTGAGGCGTTCCCAGGCCAGCTGGGAGACATAGTCCCTCCAGTGTGTCCTGGGTCTTCCCTGGGGCCTCTTCCCGGTTAGACGTGCCCGGAACGCCTCACCAGGGAGGCGTCCAGGAGGCATTCTGATCAGATGCCTGAGCCACCTCATCTGACTCCTCTCGATGCGGAGGAGCAGCAGGCCTACTTTGAGCCCCTCCCGGATGGCTGAGCTTCTCACCCTATCTTTAAGGGAAAGCCTAGACACCCTGAGGAGGAACCTCATTTCAGCCGCTTGTATTTGCGATCTCGTTCTTTCGGTCACCACCCATAGCTCATGACCATAGGTGAGGGTAGGAACGTAGATCGACTGGTAAATTGAGAGCTTTCCCTTACGGCTCAGCTCCTTTTTCACCACGACAGACCAATGCAGAGCCCACATCACTGCGGGCGCCGCACCGATCCGCCTGTCGATCTCACGCTCCATTCTTCCCTCACTTGTGAACAAGACCCCAAGATACTTGAACTTTTCCACTTGGGGCAGGATCTCGCTCCCAACCCTGAGAGGGCACTCCACCCTTTTCCGGCTGAGGACCATGGTCTCGGATTTGGAGGTGCTGATTCCCATCCCAGCCGCTTCACACTCAGCTGCGAACCAATCCAGAGAGAGCTGAAGATCACGGCCTGAGGAAGCAAACAGGACAACATCATCTGCAAAAAGCAGTGACCCAATCCTGAGTCCACCAAACTAGAAATTCTGTCCATAAAAGTTAGGAACAGAATCGGTGAGAAAGGGCAGCCCTGGCGGAGACCAACTCTCACTGGAAATGGATTCGACTTACTGCCAGCAATGCGGACCAAGCTCTTACACTGGTTGTACAGGGACCAAACAGCCCTTATCAAGGGGTCCGGTACCCCATACTCCCGGAGCACCCCCCACAGGATTCCCTGAGGGACACGGTCAAACGCCTTTTCCAAGTCCACAAAACACATGTAGACTGGTTGGACAAACTCCCATGCACCCTCCAGGACTCTGCTAAGGGTGTAGAGCTGGTCCACTGTTCCACGACCAGGACAAAAACCACACTGTTCTTCCTGAATCCGAGGTTCGATTATCTGACAGACCCTCCTCTCCAGGACCCCTGAATAGACTTTTTCAGGGAGGCTGAGGAGTGTGATCCCTCTGTAGTTGGAACACACCCTCCAGTCCCCTTTCTTAAAGAGTGGAGCCAACACCCCGGTCTGCCAATCCAGAGGCACTGTCCCCGATGTCCCTGTGATGTTGCAGAGGCGTGTCAACCAGGACAGTCCTACAACATCCAGAGCCTTGAGGAACTCCGGGCATATCTCATCTATCCCCGGGGCCCTGTCACCAAGGAATTTTTTGACCACCTCGGTGACCTCAGTCCCAGAGATGGGGGAGCCCGCCTCCGAGTCCCCAGGCTCTGCTTTCTCATTGGAAGGCATGTTAGTGGGATTGAGAAGGTCTTCGAAGTACTCCCCCCACCAACCCACAACGTCCCTAATCGAGGTCAGCAGCGTACCATCCCCACCATATAAAGTGTTCATTGCACTGCTTCCCACTCCTGAGACGCCGGATGGTGGACCAGAATCTCCTCAAAGTCGTCTGAAAGTCGTTCTCCATGGTCTCCCCAAACTCCTCCCACGCCTGAGTTTTTGCCTCAGCAACCACCAAAGCCGCATTCCGCTTTGCCTGCCGGTACCTATTAGCTGCCTCCAGAGTCCCAAAGGACAAAAGGGTCCTGCAGGACTCCTTCTTCAGCTTGACGGCATCCCTCACCGCTGGTGTCCACCAACGGGTTCGGAGATTGCCACCACGACAGGCACCGACCACCTTACGGCCACAGCTCCGGGCAGCCGCCTCAACAATAGAGGCATGGAACATGGCCCATTCGGACTCAATGTCCCCCACCTCCCTTGGGTTGTGGTCAAAGTTCTGCCGGAGGTGGGAGTTGAAGTTACTTCTGAAAGGGGACTCTGCCAGATGTTCCCAGCAGACCCTCACAACACGTTTAGGCCTACCAGGCCTGACCGGCATTCTCCCCCCACCATCAAAGCCTACTCACCACCAGGTGGTGATCGGTTGACAGCTCTGCCCCTCTTTTCACCTGAATGTCCAAGACATGTGGCTGCAGGACCGACGACACGAACACAAAGTCCATCATCGAACTGAGGCCTAGGGTGTCCTGGTGCCAAGTGCACATATGAACACCCCTATGCTTGAACATGGTGTTTGTTATGGACAATCCGTGATGAGCACAGAAGTCCAATAACAAAACACCGCTTGGGTTCAGATCGGCGGGGCCATTCCTCCCAATCACGCCCTTCCAGGTCTCACTGTAATTGCCCACATGAGCATTGAAGTCTCCCAGCAGTTCGAAGGAGTCCCCAGAAGGTATGCCCTCTAGCACCCCCTCCAGGGACTCCGAAAAGGGTGGGTACTCCAAACTGCTGTTCGGTTCATACTTACAAACAACAGTTAGTACCCGTCCCCCTACCCGAAGGTGGAGGGAGGCTACCCTCTCGTCCACCGGGGTAAACCCCAATGAACAGGCTCCAAGTTGGGGGGTAATAAGTATGCTCACACCTGCTCGGCGCCTCTCACAGGGGGCAACTCCAGAGTGGTAGAGAGTCCAGCCCCTCTCAAGGAGATTGGCTCCAGAGTCCAAGCTGTGTGTCAAAGTGAGCCCGACTATATCTAGCCGGAACCTCTCGACCTCGCACACCAGCTCAGGATCCTTCCCCTTCAGAGAGGTGACATTCCACGTCCCAAGAGCCAGCTTCTGTAGCCGAGGATCGGACCGCCAAGGTCCCCGCCTTTGGCCACCACCTAACTCACACTGCACCCGACCTCCTTGTCCCCTTCCATAGGTGGTGAGCCCATGGGAAGGGGATACCACGTTGCCTCTCCGGGCTGTACCCGGCCGAGCCCCATGGGTGCAGGCCCGGCCACCAGGTGCTCGCCATCGAGCCTCGCCTCCAGGCCTGGCTTCAGAGGGGGGCACCAGTGACCCACGTCTGGGCGAGGGAAAACGCCGTCCAAATTTTTTGTTCTTCATAGGAGGTTATGTTGAACTGCTCTTTGTCTCATTCCTCACCTAGGACCAGTTTGCCTTGAGTGGCCCTACCAGGGGCATAAAGCCCCGGACAACAGAGCTCCTAGGATCATTGGGACACGCATACTTCTCCACCACGATAAGGTGGCGGTTCGAGGAGGGGCCCACTAATTATAATATGATTAAATAATTGATAACAAGTTCATTCATTCATTCAATCATATTAAAAACTTACTATTCTTCCATTACAGTATTTTCAGGGCACATAAACCTATTCTGACCGCATCAGATGATTATCTATAACAACAACAACAACAATATTTATTTATAAGCACCTACTACCATTCTATCCTTAGAAATTTGTAGCTTCTCCATTGCCAGTTGAGAGATTCTGTATACTCCTTCCAGTATGTCCTGAGGTTGTTTCTTAATCTTCTCCCACTGGGCAATGCCTAGTACACCTCTTGTAGGAGGTACCAGGGGGTTTCTTAACTTCATGCCTAAACTACCTTACATGGCTGTTCCTGTTCTTCAGATGGAGTTGTTTTACTCCAAGGTCCTTCTATATTGTTAGGGTCTTCACCCTGTCTAAGAGAATGAATCTACCAAATCTGCACTGGAACCTTATTTCAACCTCTTTTACTTTTAATCTCATCTTTCGATTACAACCCAGAGCTCCTGAGCATAGATGATAATGGGGATATAAACAAACTGGCAAATTAAAAGCTTCATCTGATAACTTAGCTCCAGGTGGTTAGGTGCAATATCTGCAAAACTGTCATTATTCTGCTGATTTTCTGGCTAACCTCATGACCACCTCTAGTATTGCATATGAACAAGACACTGAGATACCTTAACTCTTCCACTGGGGACAGCTGCCCACTCCTCACCAGAAGGATCAAGCCACTGTTTTTTAGGAGAAAATAAAACTACAGATGACCTTTTATTGCTGCATCATCCCAAATCGTCTTAATACTTGCCTTCTAATAGTCCGAATGTTTAATGCTTAGGTGATCGCCCCTTCTTCTTTTAGGTTCTCCCTCTAGGTCTGTCAGCAAATTGTTCTCTCGCACACATTTTAATAATTTTCTGTTCTTGTACTTAGTTATTTGTTAGCCAACAGTTTTATATGTATTGCTCAAATGTTAACTCCACTGAGTTATCGATTCTTGCTTTCAGTTGCTATTCTGTATTCGGATTTGATTCCTGGATATTCATAGGCTCAGTCCTTCTGGGTCAATAGTTACCTGATTTGTCAACATTTTAATTATTCTTTAATTTAGCTTTAAGTTGTTACTCTTATATTTGTGATTCCTTTTTTTACTACTTTTCTGTCATTGTTATTTGCATACACATTTTATTTACTCATCATTTTTTTCAGAGAAAACCTAATTCTGTTTAATGACATAGCTTTTTTTAACATTATTTCCTTTGTATTTTCCGCAACACTGTTTAGTCATCATGCGAAACTCATTTGTCGCATCAGTGACGTAAGATTAGTTTCTGTATACTTTTTTTCTATGGATAAAAAATGTCCCAGCAGTTTTTAGTAGTTTAACTTCAAAAAATCAAAATAGAGAGGTCCATTTTTGGCTTTTGACTTTGGCTACATTACAAAAACTTTTCTTTTTGGTTTTCTTCTTTTAACTTAATGCTTGGTTATTTTTTTTTGTCATTTTGGTTGCATTTTCTGCTTTTCTGACTATATTTCACATTGTATGCATTTATTACCTTTTTCTAATGTTTTATTCACCCAGTAATTCTCAAGTTTCTGCATTTATTCAGAACATATGTTACTTCATACGGTGCTCTTGATCACTTTGTAAATCACCTTCTGATCATGGTAGCTTTGAAAATGGAAGCTATACTATAAAATCAAGATAAAATAATTAAGAAAATGCATCCATCCATTCATTTATATTATCCAGAGCAGCGGTCAAGCTTAGCACAACAGCAGAAGTTCAGGAGTTGGCAGGAACATTTATTCTTCCATTTTCTGGCCCACTTAATCTAATTCATGAGCATGTGTGGTGCAGAGCCAGCCAGTGGAAGCACTTGGAGCTAGTCAGGCATGAAGTCCAAACATTGTGCCAGTCTTTTTCCAGGCATACTTAATTACTACAGGCCAATTTAGAATCATTAGTCGCCATTACAGATGTTTCATTTGGATGTGGAATAAAGGCCAGAATACTGCGAGAAAAACAAATGTAGAAACAGTGTGAACATGCCACCTCTTTAAAGACAGTGACTGGCCTGGAGCTGAAGCCAGGTTCAAGAAGCAGTACTAACAAATGTGCTATTGTCCCATTCTGCATTGAATAAAGATCAAATTATAAGTAATTTTCACACATATTATTTTAATTGCAGAATGTTTCTAACTCAATATTTATTTAATATACCTATAACCTTTGGAAACAGATTCACTTTGGTAATTGTCCACATGTATCTAAAGGCAAATTAAAATGACTTAATATGGCAGACATTTTCACACAACCTGAAAATAATTGCATAGTATTTTGCATTAAGAACAATATCACACAGTGAGCTACAATATAATCAATAATATAACAATCTAGTAGTCTTTCTATCCCTTTTGTCTGAGCCTGCGTATACAGCTTGATGGTTGCAGGGATCCAAAGCAATGGACACAGTGTTGGAAGAGAGGAAACTGACTTGAATGGGGAGCCAGTCACACCCACCCACAGTCATATTCAGAGAAAAAGGAGCAATTTAGACTTGTCAAATAGCTTAATATGCCTGTATTTGAGATGTGGGCGTAAAACTAGGATAACATGGAAAACCTCATGCATACACTGAGGCACATGTAGCAAGATGTGGTAAAATTCAAATGGATGGATGAATTAATGGAAGAGTGAATTAATTTCATTCATTAATTCATTAATTAATTTCAAAGTATTAGATAAACAATATCCATTGCAGTGTGCCATGTAGTTTTAACATTTTTACAGTTTTAACTGTATTCACATACCGAGTATAACAGAAAATTAGACTTCTGTGAAGCCGTTTCATAGATAGATAGATAGATAGATGATAGATAGATAGATAGATAACACTTCATTTGTCTCCAAGGGGAAATAAAGACTTTACAGATGCTCAAGAAAAAGAAAAATATTATAGAAAACAACAACCCTCCAAGCAAACAGTAGAACTTCCAGCTTGGATAATGATAAGAGGGCTGTTGCCATGTAATGGATTAGATTGTGGTCAGATCTGCACAGTTGTACTACCTAAAAAGTGGTAGGTATGTATATTTATTATTATTTATTTATTAAATTCAGACTTTTTTCATACATGTGTTAACAGAGTAGGAAGATCCCACTTTTAATGCAATATCTGTATGCAGTGCAACAAAACCATGAAACTCCACCTAGGAGTGGAGAGATCCTCCCTTGTCATTGGCAAACTATTTCTTGGAGAAAGATCTAACATACTGAGATAATTATGTACAAGAAAGCAAAGCAGTTATACGAGTGAACTGACGTTCTCGATGTTCTAGGCTTCACTTGACAGGAGTGAGCAGCTCCAATCTTGAACCGTGCAGATTCTGTCAGCTGACTGGTATATCCAGTATATGTTTTGAGTATATCTGGCCTGACACTCTTCTAACTGCTGGCATTCTAAAACCCTACAGTTGCTTCTGTTTGTGTATTTGATAGTTCAGGATGAGCACATTCTCATTTGTATATCGACAATCACAATAAAATCCCAAGCTGGTGTCTTTCTGTGTTTGATGCTACCTTCCATTGTGAAACTTGTTTTTAAAATCTACAGATGTTTCTACTAATTGACACATTGCTGTTACCTCTTCTAAATGAGCAGTTTTATTTCACCAGAGACTTTGCTTGCTTCAGTTATTGCTTCACTTATGATGCTCTGAGCCAATTTCAGCTGAAATAAAAGATTACCAACAGGCTCTCTGTGATCAGAGAGAGGCTCCTCAGAGTGTTACAACATTTTGAACTTTTGTGAAAACACAGGTGCAGACCATACATACATAGTTTGAAGCAATATATTGTGATCCATTATGACTTGTGTTTGAGTAAAAAGCTTAATTCTAAACAGCACAGATGAAAGGTTAAAGATAGCTGGCATGGTGTATGATGTGGATAGCACAATCAGGCAACTTTATGAGTCTGCTGTGCAGCACACCTTGCAAAAGGAACTCCAAACAAATATTGGAGGTATAATGCCCTTTGAAAGGCTGACGCCTAGTCCACAGCTGAGTCTTGTCTTATACTTACTTGTTCAGGTGTCCTGTTTGGTTGCTTAAGGTATTGGAGGTGGAGGGTGTCTCATGACAGATATACATGAGACACTGGAATAGGAAGAGAAAGTGTCCTCCATGCTAGATGTTTATTTGCAGCTTGCATTAACACAATGATGAATACAAAAAATAAAAAAAACAGATTGTTTTGTTTGGACTGATGATGAGATGTAATTGTTATTGTGAGTAATACACATGTGCCAGGACAGCAAAGTGGCTGAGAAAAGGTAATGAGCAAGATCCAATCAGGAAAGGGCCACGTGAAGAGCACAAACCAATCAGAGTGCAATTAGTGTCTACATTTTTAAAAGTCTGCATTATCAGTCATTCACACTACAAACCTGAGCTGGCTTTTTCAGAAATGCACAGCTCACAAGAGCACTTTTAAAAGTTTTCATTTTCAGGGTTAAAAACACCAGGCTATTGTGGATGAAAGGCAAAAATGGAGACTAATGTCAGAGTTTTTAAATGAAAACGTAGTAGCAAAGCCTCAGAGCCTATCTAGCAAGGCATGATTAAACCCCATGTAGGGAGTCTGACACTTTCTTTCTTTCTTTCTTTCTTTCTTTCTTTCTTTCTTTCTTTCTTTCTTTCTTTCTTTCTTTCTTTCCATTGTAGTCTTAGTGGCTCTATTTCATTGTTATATTTGCTAAATAAAGCAACAAACCACAAGCATTTACTTGGACCCTCAGTGGAAACAGAAATCTTGCAAAAGTTTGCAAAAAAATGAAAGCTAGCGGTCACACATAGCATGGAACAGTTCAAAAGAATGAGAAGGTTTCTCACTCTGCTATAGCAAGCTAACACACCAAATGATAAGAGAATCTAACAAGTTCAAGGCAACAGAATTTGTAGCTTGTTTTTTTTTTTTTTAGTTATGCAGTTTGTCTTTACAAATGTTCAGAAGTACCAGAAACATATAAAGAAAATCCCACCATTAATATCAAAATATGGTTAGCTAGTCCTACTGTCCCCTAAAAGTCTTAACTATTATATTTTTAATTTTCAAGCCTTCAGTCCAGGTCCAGATAGGAGGAGGCAGAGTTAAATAGATTATTATAATCTTCACGAGACCACCAAAGGAAAAATAACTTCTGGACATTTGGTCCTGCCCATTTGAAGTTAACTAATATACAAGACATGAAATGGAAGAATGTGTGTAATATGAGTGAAGCAAATTAAACCTGTAAGTGTAATCTCTGTTGTGATTCACAATTCATACATGAAGCTTCTTTAGGCCTTCATTGAAGGGTTAGAAAGCACAGCTAAATTCATGTGTAAGTTCATGCATCTGCCCATTGTTTGAACCTGCTTTCCAATAAAGTAATTACTTTTGACCCAAACTTAAAGAACAGAGGTACATAATGAGGAATGTGACATCTGTGAGTAATACAAATGAGTAATACAAACTCAAAAAAGCAATAAATCAAATCAAATCAAAATGTATTTATAAAGCACGATTTTAAAACACCATAAGTGTAAAACCAATGTGCTGTACAATAAAATAAAATAAAAAATATATCAATAATAAATCAGTAAAACAAAGTACAAAAATTACATAAATACTAAAAAAAAATAAGTTAAAAGAACCGATTAGAAGAAACAATTTACAGAAAAACTATTTATATGAAAAAAATGAATACATTATTAATAAAATTGATACCAAAGTTACTCATATACAGTTAAAAGCAATTGAAAACAAGTGTGTTTTAAGTCTAAATTTAAACATCTGGGCTGATGATGCTGACCTAATTTCAGTTGGCAGGGCATTCAATAACTTAGGTGCTAGAACTGCAAAGGCACGATCACCCCTTGTCTTTATCTTAGCCTTAGAATAATTCAACAACGACATTATTGTCAAACAGGAAGATGCATTTCTGACACAAGGAGACAAGCTGCAATTTAAAAACTTCTCTGTTAAATCGATGAGCTCATCTACTTTGACACCTGCTTATCTGAGTTCATGCTCACATGGAGATGCTGATCACAGTTAATTGGCTACAGAGTACAAGAGCAGACTTTGAAGGCCATCCTAGCACCATTAGACATAAGGCAGGAACCAACCCTATCCATGTCAGGGCACAGTCACTGCCATACTCAATCAGTCACAGAAAGGTAGCTGGATTGACCAAGGAAAACAACCAAACAACCAAACAAACAAAAAGAAAATAGATATCCTCAAGTTGACAATAACAAAACTAAAAATAATGGTAATAATTAATTACATTTGTATAGTGCTTTTATAACCTCCTCAAAGTACTTTACAAAGATGCAATGACAGCCATTTTTGTGCCAGTAGGCTCACCACACAATAGCTATTAGGTGGTAAAGGGAGGAGAGAGAGAGAGAGAGAGAGAGAGAGAGAGAGAGAGAGAGATACAGTAGTTAGCCAATTAGAGACAGGGGATGACTAAGGGGCCGGAATGACCAGGTCATGGTGGACAATTTAGCTAGGACATTGTGAAGCAATCTACTCTTTTCAAAAGAATCCCAGGGATCTTTAATGATCACAAAGAGCCAGGACTTCAGTTTTTTGCCTCATCTGAAGGATGGCACCAATTTTTACAGCTTGGTGACCTCAATACCCCATTGGGATCCACAAACAGACCTCAAGGTAGGCACCCCCTAATTTCCTCACCAGCACCAACTCAAGCTTTTTGTAGATGGTCTCTCATCCAAATACTGGCCAGCTGAAGACATTAACATTATCTGTTTAACATTTATATATTTGGTTGATGCCTTTATCCAAGGCAACTTACAACATTTATGATGCAATCAGGTTCTATTTCATTTTATTTTCCAATTGGAGCATGAACAGATCAAGTGACTTTCTCATGACCACACAGTGTCAGTAGTGGAATTTGAACCCACATCCTTTGGCTTTGAAGTTCAAAGCCTTAACCACTACGACACACTGCCTACTCATGCTTAGCTTTAGGTGGATCACCCATTCTGAAGTGCAGGTGCTATGGCTGCTAGGAATTGAACACTGATTCCCAGAGTGGTGCAATAACAGCCTTCCCTACATCCAACTATTTTCAAACCTACTTAATCAAAGTGCAGGGGCAAGGAGCAGCTGAAGCCTATTCTGAGAGAATTGAGTGCAAGAGGTGCCAATCCATCATGGGCATGTTGAGTAACATTTTATATTAATCTTTGAATGTCTGGAAAAGTTCTGGTTGAATGATCCATTGCCGCCTTTGGTTTACACTGTGACCCATGCCAATAAAATGTAAATATTTCTCTGTGGTGTTATTCATGCCATTAGCTTTGGCTTGTTGTTCACCATGAAAGGATAATATCTAGATATTCATTTAATCATCCCTTGTTATTCTTTACAGAGGGCTGAAGAATGCAGGAAGAAGATGTGCTTTGTGAATACATCATAAAAAACCCACTTTGACAGCTTTTATTCTCCTTGTGTTTTCAAGTTTTCAAAGCATTCAGAGATTTTTTCTTATGAGTTAAGGTAAATTGAATCAGATTCTGAATCATTCCATATTGGCCCAGAAATCCCAAACCAACTGCCCCTGCCACATAAGGGAAAAGATCAGAGGGTGCTGCTGAGCGGACTTTCTGTTATGCGTGTTTGTGTATATGAGCATGTGTGTGTGTGTGTGCTGTTGGAGTGTGTGTGTGTGTGACATTATCAGCAGGAACTCATTTCAGGTGTTAAAATGCGACAGAAATAGCTGATTCTCTGCTTCAGCTGACTCAATCCAAGCAGCTTCAAGTCCTGTTGTTACCATGACAGCAGGTGAAATAGTCCCTTCCCAATTGACAAAATTACTGAGAAAAATCTCTCTCATGCAGATGCCTTTCTAAAAACAAACCCACTCACAGAAATAATATTCCGGCCTAATAACTGTCACATGAGTCCACAGATGTGTGGTGCTGAAACGGGGGAGGGAGGCGAAGGAAAGCAGGAATCTCTTTGAATAAATAAAGATGTATGTGCTGAGGGAGTGTGTTTGGTTTATTTTATTTCCTTTTTTTTTACTTCTGTTACCTAAGTATTCATGCTCAAGAGTGGCTCCGTATTCAAGAATTCTTAGCACACAGAAGATCTACTAGATGCATCCATCCAATCCTGTGTATTGTTGTGGGGACTGTTTCATTGGATCCAAAAGCTACCAAAGGAAAATGCAGAAGGTCGGGCAGCAGATAAAACTAGCAGGAAAATCAGTAGGGGCCACGTTTGTCCCCTCTTATTCTGTCACCTTGAGGCTGCAACTGGTCACTATGAGATTTTGGTCCAATAGTTGCTATAGCAACCCACTGCACTACATTCTGTGATGTTTATGGAATTATTTTTGGTTAGTCCTAATGGGCATCTCTTTCCTGAGGTTTCTATATTCACCCATGTAGTTCTCTAAAGACTGCTTAAAGTCACACAAATTCTGCCACATATTGTTGTTCTTTTTTGCCTCCTTTGGTAAGTAGATTACTTTTTCACCTATACGGCACCAGCCAGATAGCATATGGATTAAAAGTGCATCCATCATCCAACCCACTATATCCTAACTACAGGGTCACGAGGGTCTGCTGGAGCCAATCCCAGGGCGCAAGGCAGGAAACAAACCCCGAGCAGGGCGCCAGCCCACCGCAGGGCACACATGCACACACTATGGACAATTTAGAATTGCCAATGCACCTAACCTGCATGTCTTTGGGAGGAAACCAGAGCACCCAGAGGAAACCCACACAGACACGGGGAGAACATGCAAACTCCATGTGGGGAGGACCCAGGAAGCGAACCCGGGTCTCCTAACTGTGAGGCAGCAGAGCTACCCACTGCGCTACCGTGCTGCCCTTAAAAGTGCATGAAAAGTTAAATATACAATAACATAGAAAACCAAAAAGGGCAGAAAAGATGAAATGCTAGAGCACAAACATTTGTGTTAATTCCATCAACCCACCTGTTTCCACATGGGCTAATTCTGGTTCATGGAAAAGGAAATGATAAGGTGGGCTGTCACAGCAGTAATGGTAAGATCTGGCCATCAAAAACTGTTAAATGTATACTGTAAAATATCTCACTAGAATAAAATCATCTTGGTATCTGTGTGGGGGGTGCTTTAACCAGATTTCAGGTTAACAGCTGAGGCCTGAAAGAACTGTCAAGCTGGACAGGATCGAAATGTACTCTTTGAAAGCAGAAAGTCAATCCAGGACATTAAAATGTTTTGTATTGACATTCTGTTTGCAGCTTAGTGCAGCTATTGTTTCCCATGAGAATCGACCTTGAGCTTGTATCATTGGGACCACCTAAATGTCTTCCCTCTTGGTGAATTAAGTCCAGTCATTAGAGTTGGTTCTCCCAGAGCAGGAAGGTAGGGGAGCTTGTGGATCGAGCACAACCATTGCAGCTTTTACCCACCTTACTTAATTGCGCTTCTCCCTTGGTTAGAGATTCACCAGGCTAATATTGTGGAACATTTTCAAAAACTGCTAAAAACACATTTTTTTTATTTAGCTTTTTTGTAGCTCCATTTTAGTTTAGTACACTTAATAAAATGTATAAGCATAGAATTATCTTACTGTTCAGGGATTTGCAGTCTATACTAATCTCTACTTTTTCTGCTGTCTTTTCCGCTTCTTCTGTGGTGCCATTTTGTACCACCATCACCTTATCAAGTCACCATGCAGCCACCTGTGATGCTGGCATGAAGGCACATATCCCAGCTGTCCAAGAGATGGACTTCATCAGATAAAGCCCGGAAACAATGAAGAATGACTTAAGAACATTTATGTTAGGCAGAATGCATAGTGGGAGCTTGGCAGTCTTTTGTCCTTGGAACCCTTGTTGATTTTTCTCTCCAGCTTAGCTGAAGTTTTCTTTTGTTTATTTTATTTTATTTTCTGTCCTCCTGGCCATCTGACCTTATCATTAGACTCATCTTTAAAGACGTACATTATGATATCTCTCTATTATAATAAAAAACACCTGCGACGAGACAAGACTTTTTGGAAGACAATACAAGACTTTTTGGAAGATTTTTTCAAGTCCCGTGAGTTGAGACCTTGGCCTTGAGATTTTTTCAAGTCACACCCTCTTCTCAGCCATATACAATCGCACACACGATACTCTCACCTCATTCGTGTGAATGCTTTTGACAGACACATTTTCTGCTGTTTCAGCTCTTATAAATTTTAATGTTTTCCTCAATTTAAGTTCCCGATTAAAGAAGACATATTGTTTCCCGTTAAGGGCTTAAAATAAACCAGGACTAGGCTAATTCTACTTAAATTAATCCACACTAAACAACTGACTTTCTGAGATGTTGCTTAAGTTTGGATTAACTAGTTCTAGACTACAGAGTCTCAGATTAAGGTAATCAAGGACAAGTGAGATCATCTTTTGGAAACCCGATTAGATTAATGGCATGCACATGTGGCTAAGGAGAGGTTGCTATAAAAACCTGGTATGGAATACTTGTAATTCATTAGTCTTAAGGAGTGTGTGGAACAGGAGTCATTACACTTAACCAAAAAATGGATAAAGACAAAAGAAAACGCTCAAAAAACTTCAGTGAATTTGAGAAGACCCTTTTTAAACAAATTGTATCAAACTGTCCTGTAATTGAAAACAAACAGCATGATTCAGGTACAGAAAACAAGAAGAAGAAAGCATGGATTTTGATATTGAATGAATTCAACTCAAATGAAAAAGTAACCAAATGGACACTCCAACATTCTTCACGCCCCATTCTTACAAATCAGTAAATTATAAATGTTTTCATTAATGAAATGTAAAGAGAAAACAATATTATGTAGAACTCCAACTTCAGAGTGTATATTATCTTGTAAAGGTCCTGTGGAAAAACATAAAAATAAACCTGAAAAAAACAACTGCTGCTACGCGTCAAGAGCGTTTCAAGACAGGTGGGGGACTTCCAGTTCCACCAGACACAGAGGAGTTGGGGGACTTGTTGGCTGGGATTATTGAAAGTCAGCAACCCCTGGAAGGTATTCCAGATGATGACCATTTGGACAGTTCAGGTGAGGAATCTTTCAAAGACTCATTTGATAGGACATGTCTCATTTACAGTAACATGTGTTATCCCATCCAACATACAGTAATTAAATGCAAGTCATGTCTTGTAACAAAAATGACGTAATGACCTTTATTGTTGAAGTCAAATGTAATACTAGATTTTTTCTTCCATACAAAGATGACCTGATCTTCACCCAGGACATGGGGGGGCGCAGGGAACAGTCAAGAGGCTCAAATGAATCCATCAGCAGCCAGCACCAACATGCAGCAGCATCCAGTCTCCTGCGGTAGCATTAGTCAGCATCCAGCAGTCTCTAATCCAGGCAGCAGGTCAAGAGGGAAAAGGATGACCATTCATGAGAAACTTGCCATAGAGTTCCATGAATGTAAATTAAAATATTTAAAAGAAGAACATGAAGTCAAAATGAAAATTCTTCATCTTGAGTTGTCTATGAAAGAGAGAGAGATGAAGCAGCAGCAGTGTCAATTGTCTTTGGAACCAAACCTCAGTTAAATAAAAAAAAATTCCTGAAATTTTTTACCTGTCTATGCCAATCATTTATGTATCATTCAAGGCATATTTATGAGAAGTGCTGCAAAGCAAAAGCATCTCTGTAAGCAAGTCCATTTCTGTCATTGGCTAGCTCAGGGATGGGGACATGTTGGTCATCATCATCTTCAATATCAGGGTCTGGGCAGCCGCACCGTTTAAGAAAATTATGAAGCACTGCTGTTGCAATAATAACAATGCAGCACCTCCTAGGTTCAAACCGCAGTGTATTTCGGAGACACTGGAAACGATTTCTCCATACACCAAACATGCGCTCTATTAGCCCTCTGGTGAGAATGTGAGCTTGGTTATAGCGCTGTTGCTCTGGTCTGACTGGATGGAGATAAGGGGTGAACAAGAAGTTTGTATGCGCATACCCACTGTCACCAAGTAGAATTCCAGAGTGTTGTCTTGCTTCAAACTGAGTATATAAAGAGGAGTTGTGGAAAATCCTTGAGTCATGAGTTGAACCTTTCCAGCGTGCAACAATATTGGAGAACTGCATAGTGGGAGTGCACACTCCTTGTACATTTATTGAAAACCAGTTTTTACGATTTCTGAATTCCTCAGCATCTGCTGTAGAGGGACACTTGATGGGAATGTGGCAGCCATCGATACAACCAATGACTCCAGGGAAGTTCCCATATTCATAGAAATCTACCTTGCAGGTGGCCTGTTCAGCAGCATTTGGGAACTTGATGAAATCCTTTTTCAGTTCACATATAGCACTGCAGACTTTGTGTACTATTTTGCACACTGTTGATTCACCTACACCACACAAATCCCCAGTTTCCCGATGGAAGGTTCCACATGCCAAAAACCTTAAGGTAATTAATATTTGTAAGGAAGGAGAAATAGGGGTGCCTCTGACTAAGTCACCTGAAAGCTTGGGCTGCAGCAAACCAATTATTTCTGTTGCATTTTCCTTTGACATACGGAAACGGTCAAGAAAATGTAAATCATCAAAATCATTTAGTGGGTTGCTCCTGTCTTTTAGCAACCTTCTTTCTGGTCTTGGTGGTGGTCTCTTACTGTCATTGAAATAGTCAAGGTAATCCATTTTTTGCTACTGTGGACGTGAGCCTTGAGGCAAGCAGTTTTTAATCTGAGGTTAAACCTGCTTCTGACCAGGTTTAATTTAAGACTTAATTTAGATCTGGATTAGGTCTAATTCTACTTCTAGAAATCCAATTGTTTAAGTCAAGACTAGTGCAAGTCTGAGACTATTGTAATCCATGTGTGAGAAAGCTACTTCAATAAATCCAGGTTTAAAATGACATTTAGTCTACGACTAGGCTTAATCCCCGTACGGGAAACCGGCATTATGTCTAAATCTTATTGAGGAATTTCATCACGAAGGGTTATCTACAGAAAAAATGAGTACACAGGCAATCCTAGCACCGAGAAACGATGAAGTTAAATGAATTAACACCAAAAAAGTCCATCGGTTACACGGCAAACAGAGAAACCTATCCTGAATTATGGTACAAAGTCATTAAACACATATCTCACGGACCTCATTTAAAAGATTCAGTATGTTGCGACACAAAAGAAAAAAAGTGTTTAAAGAAATTTCCTAAAGCTTTCATTAATTCAACAGATATGACTAAGGCTGGCTTTCATGATTATCGACACAGAGATAAACGTCATGAACAACACACTTATAACATAAAGAAAGTTGTAAAAATTATGATGATCGATAATTCAATGATTGTACCATATAACCCATATTTGCTCAAATGAGTTGATGGTCATATTAATGTTGCGTATTGTGCATCGGTTATGAGTATTAAGTACATCTACAAGTACATTCATAAAGGGCACGATAGAGTATGCGTGAATGTATCCAAAGAACAGTCTCAGGACGAAGTTCCAGCATGTTTAGATACTCGGTACATCAGTGCATTGGAATGCGGGTGGCATTTAATAGAATTGCCGATGCACAGCCGAAGTCATTCTGTTGAATTATTAGCAATTCATTTACCAGGTCAGAATATGATTCAGTTTAAAGGAGGCGAAGAAGCACAAGCTTTACAGGTAGCGAAAAAAAAAAAAAAAAATTGGCTAATTTTGAACTTAATAAAAATGACGTAAATTCAAAAGCATGTATGTTTTCTTTCATTTTTTGACATTTGACTATTTTTTACTATGGTAAATTACTCACTGTAATGTAAAATAGTTAGTTCTATTACGCATATGTAAGAGTTCCCATAAAAATAATAATCTGTTTAAATTGTACATCCGCTGACTCATATGTGACCGGCAGAGCCGTGAAGTGGCCGAGGCGGAGGTTGGCGAGCAAAGCGAGCAGGGGGCAGAGCCCCCTAGTTAATTATAAGGAGACCACCCTTCTGCTAATTACATATCTATGTTTAATAAGGTCAAGTGGATTTATTTATTTATTTATATTTGTATCTAATCTGATTTGTTTTTCCTTTTCTTGCAACTTTGTGTTTGACATCTTGTAAAACACTTTTAGCGACTTTTTTTTGTATGTGTACTATAGAAATAAATGTTGTTGTTGATGATTCAAGTATGAAAATCAGAACAGGGAGGGGGTCCCTTTTAGTTATTCAAGTGTGATCGCCAAAGGACCCCCTTGATGACTTGGAGCAGCGACCCTCTGCACTAACATTATAAACAATAGCAACTCACAGGCCACCAGCTGCAGCCTTCAATCGCGATCTAGTGGTTGAGAAACACTGCAATAATCTTTTTATCCATAAGCCTACCTCATTAATCAATCTTATGATCCTAATTGGCTTGAGCCTATAATAAAACCCTTCACATTTTACAAAATATTGTGTAATGACTGTGAAGTATATAAGTACGGTGAAGATGATATTTATCAGTTCATTTTTACTTCCTGACTCATTTAGTATCAGGCAGTGTGGAAAATGTGAACATGGCTTATATGATGAGTGTATTAGATTTTTACTGCCCATCTAGGACTGGTTCTTGCAAGTGTAGCCCCTCTCCTTTGGCACAGAATGTTAAAACAAGTTAATTCATATGAATCTGTTTATTGCTGCTTTATACAAGCTTGGCATGATCTCCATTAAAGACATCTATTTTAAGCGCTGCATCTGCAATACCTAAAACATTGTTAGGGACTGCTCCCACATCTCCCATGGTCTCTTTGCCCCACTTCTACTTGGCAGAAGTTTCTGATTTCAGAATGAGTTCTTCAAGGTTCTGCAACAGTTTTTAATAATAACAATACATTTCATTTATATAGCGCCTTTCCCATGCTCAGGGTGTTTCACTGAGTCACAGAAGGAACAGCAGGGTATATGTGCCATGGGATACAAATATTTTCTGCACAGAACACTAAAACAGATAGCTGTCCAGATTCTCAACTCTGTACTGCTGTTATCCCCTCAAATCTTTGCCTAGTAGTTTATTTATATGCAGTACATGTGTTACATTTGCATCTACTGTTGTTTTAAAAATTAGTTCTTGTTATTAATAATTTATTTAATACTATTTATATCAATGTATTTTCTACTCGTTTACCATTTTTCCATCCTGGAGAATGTTATTTTATGCCACTCTGTGCTCCAATTCTGCCACTTGACTTGATTTGATTTCATGATAATTCTCCTGTTTTTCGAGAAACTTTAAAAATAAGATACCAAGCCAATTGCATGTGTTCATTTGGGGCATAGAAGGGGGAGAGAATGATTGACTTTTACTAGAAGTTTCTTCAAAAGGAGTCACAGTTCAGTTTTTAGTTTAGTTTTAGTTAAATTGGTGTTTTTTACCTTTCTGACACTTTGACCGAAGCCATGGACATTTTAAAGGAGATTTCTGTCTGCTTAGCTGCTGGACACTTTCCAAGGAGCTCTGTCTCCAGCCTGAAACCCTACTTTTTACTTTTTGATCAAGGAAATATAATCTGTAACTAAGGGTCTGTCATGTGGGAAATGCTATTTGGGACTGAATGAAGACTGCTTCAAATCACCCAGGTTGTATACTTCTCTGTATTGGTTATATTTGCTGTTATTGGCTATTATATAAATATAACTTTTAAGTAAAAGCTTAAACTCAATGTCTCTGTCCAATTAATTACTAGTCTAGCCAAGTACTACAATTATTCAATCTTTGACTAGCTGTGGTCCCTTAAGGGCACAAAGAATGCTTTGAGAAGTCCTTTAATGGTTGTTAATCTGAGTTCAATAAAGGAGAAAAAATAAAAGAGTTCTAGTTATCAAGCAGCCTGCCATTAGACCTCACTAGGGTTGAATTTGCCGGGTACATTAAGTACATTGGACAGGTAACAGATGTATAGATGGCTTTGACATTTCTTCCTATCACCTATTAAGAGAAACATCTAGGAGGTTAGTTGGTACCTTTCATTTTAGGCACATGTCAAACGTGATCTGATAACACAATATAATAGTGTCCATTTTTTGTCCAAAATGTTTAAAAATGAGTTTCTATTATATTATAACTTATTATGTCTTTATTTGAACATTACTATAACAGTTTCTGCAACAAACATGAACAAAGAAAAGTTAGTACCGCAGGAGCCAGTGGGGGTCTCTAACTTTTTGTTAACAGTATTGTGTAGGCTGGTTGAAGTCACCACTGCCTTCCAATAACTCCATCTACCATTAAAAGTTTATCCTAAATAACACATTTCCATTGTGACCATCATCAGAAGGAACATTACACATCCAGTCCAGAAAAATTGTATACACATTTCCCAAGTGTTAAGTGACTTTCTTTGCTTCACACAGTGAGTCAAAAGTGTGTGAAAAAAGCAGTATTGTGATTTACAATCCAGTCTTTTAAGCCGATGTCACAAAACGTGAGTTATAGGGTACATCAGAATTGCCGACTGTAGTTCCTGATCTCGTAACTAGACCATATCAATTTAAACAAATAAGAATTGTTGGGGATTTTTTTTTTAATCCGCATATTAAACTCATCAATTTATGTATTTTGACCAGCTTTAAGTTTTATTCTGTTGGCCATTCTCTCTTTCCCAGGGGTGGGGGTTGGGTTGATTTGTTTTCAATCCTATTTTTTGTAAAAATTGATCTATCTGTATGGAATGATTACAATAAAATCAATAAAATTATAAAAAAAAAAAAAGAATTGTTGGGCAATGTCTAATTTACTGACTCAGTGCTGAGTTTTCAGCACAGTCATGTTTGCCTCTTTTGTGACAGCCAATAATGTGCTGCCTGATAGACCTGGTGCTGCATGAAGGGTTAACAGGTATGGAGAGTTCAACTATAATCTTGACACTTTTTTCAAGATTCAAGATTATTTATTGTCATTTCATCCATATACAGTAGTACAGCATACAGTGAAACGAAACAACGTTCCTCCAGGACCCTGAGGGGGTCCATAGATCACAGGACAATGAGGAATCCACGACACATAACATAAAGACACATAATATATAACAAGGTGCATATATAACAAGTATGTGAGTCAAATGTGCAAACATGTGCAGCCATGTGCAACATTGCAGCGCAGAACACATACCTGTATATCAGATATCAGATCAGTCCATGAGTGTTTAGAAATCTAACTGCTTGGGGGAAAAAACTGTTACACAATCTGGTGGTAAGGGCCCAAATACTTCAGTACTTTTTCCCAATGGAAGAAGTGTAAACAGTGAGTATTAGGGGCATGTGATGGGTCATTCACAATGCTGGTGACTTTGCAGATGCAGCGTGTGGTGTAAATGTCAATGATGGAAGGAAGAGAGACACCAATGATCTTCTCAGCTGTCTTCACTATCTGTTGTAGGGCTTTACGATCCCTGATCATGCAATTTCCTAACTAGACAGTGATACAGTTGCTCAGGATGCTCTCTATGGTTCCTCTGTAGAATGTTGTTAGAATAGCTGGTGGAAGATGTGCTTTTCTCAGCCTACGCAGGAAGTAGAGCCACTGCTGGGCTATCTTGGCTAAAGAGCTGGTGTTGTAGGACCAGGAGAGGTTCTCTGCCAGGTGGACACCCAGGAATTTGGTGCTATTGACAACCTCCACAGTTGAGTAGTCAGTGTCCAGTGGCAGATGATCACTCTTAGTCTTCCTAAAGTCAACAATCATCTCCTTTGTTTTGTCTACATTCAGAGACAGGTTATTGGCTTTACACCAGTCCATTAACTGCTGCACCTCCTCTCTGTATGCTGACTCATTGTTGTTGTTGATGAGACCCACCACAGTCGTGTCATCGGTGAATTTTATGATGTGATTAGAGCTGTGCGTTGCTGCACAGTCCTGAGTTAGCAGGAACAATAATGGACTGAGTACACAGCCTTGGGGGGCTCCAGTGCTCAGTGTGGTGGTTCTGGAGATGTTGTTTCCAATCCTGACTGACTGAGGTCTCTCAGTCAGGAAGTCCAGAATCCAGTTACAGAGGGAGGTGTTCATTCCCAGCAGGCTCAGCTTTTCCGTCAGCTGCTGAGGAATAATTGTGTTGAATGCCGAGCTGAAGTCGATAAACAGCATTCGAATGTATGTGTCCCTATTGTCCAGATGAGCGAGAGTCAGATGGAGAGTGGTGGCATCATCTGTTGAACGGTTCCGGTGATAAGCAAACTGCAGGGGGTCCAGTTGAGGGGGGCAGCAGGATTTTGATGTGCCTCATGACAAGCTTTTTGCAGCACTTCACGATAATGGGAGTGAGTGCAACAGAACAATAGTCATTGAGGATGGACACTTGTGACTTTTTTGGCACGAGAACTATGGTGGTGGTTTTGAAGCAGGTTGGGACAATGGTGGTGCTCAGGGAGATGTTGAAGATGTCAGTAAAAACGTCTGCCAGCTGGTTTGCACATTCCCTTGGTACTCTGCCAGGAATATTCTCTGGTCCTGCAGCCTTCCGTGGGTTGACTCTTTGTAGAGTATTTCTCACACCGGCCACAGTCAGATTTAATGCTTGGTCGCTACGAGGAGAGGCGGTCTTCCTCATCACAACATTCTGTGCTTCAAACCGTGCATAAAATTTATTCAGCATATCTGGAAGGGAAACGTCACTGTCACAGGTGGGTGGTGTTGTCCTGGATGCGTTTCCACATTCTCCATGCGTCTTTGTCATATAGGAAAAGTCCCTAGATTCTCTGGGTGTGTGCGCGCTTTGCCACTCTGATGGCACGGGATAGTTTGGCAGAGTCCCAGGTCTTCAGTAGTACATGCATTTCCTTTGTAATCCATGGCTTCTGGTTGGGGCGTGCATTGATGTACTTGGAGACAGTAACGTCATCAATGCACTTATAGATGTAGCTGGTCACTGATGACGTGTACTCCTCCAAGTTGATACAGTCGCTGTTGGTTGCAGCCTCTCTAAACATGTCCCAGTCAGTGCAAACAAAACAGTCCTGAAGAGCAGAGATGGCTTCTGTTGGCCAGGTTCTCACCTGCTTCAGAACTGGTTTGATGCGTCTGATATGCATGATATGTCAGGCACTAAATTTCATACAGATGATCTTCTCTTCTGTGTGTGAGGTTCAAAAACACCTGTGCTCCTTCTTCTTTGTTGCCATGTTATATGTGTTGTACTTCCAGTTGAATATTCAAACCACTGTCACTAAATACAAAATCACACCTGTCTGATTGATTTTATTGGAGTGAGTAACAGACTAATTGAAGTGAAGACAGTCTTAACAGGAGGATGTCATCAACTTCCTCTGACTCGCTAAGATTATGTAAATGAAGGCTACAACTAGAAGTTGCTAGAAAAGTCATCTAATGTGACATCGACTGAAGTCAATATGCAACTTCATCTTATAGCTTTATTTCTTCAGGTTAGTTCAGCCTCAATGAAGATGCTTTAGCACCTTGTTGGTAAACTTTTGCATGAATCCATCTCTCCATCTTTAAGCCTTTTTTATCCAATTATAGGATCTTGGAGTCTTTAGCCCATACTTGCAACATCAGAAACAACTCATGAACAAACAAAAGTGCATTTAGTGACAGATATCCATAATATCCTAATAAGATTCTTTCAGGGTTCATTGTTGTATATTTCTATTTATTTATGTATATTTGAGCTTGTCTCTGCTCCACATATATCTTTCTTTTTAATTGTCTTAAGCAAATTGTCCCCCAGACAATAGCAATATTACACACACTGCCTTCCTGCTTTCTATTAAGCAGCAATAGTAATAAGAACAATCCAATAGCCTGCTAGACATTTTATTTCTGTGTCCTTTGGGCTAAATGCTTAAAGGAAATGACAATGACTTACACTAATTTAAGGAATGGACATTGGCTGGGAACAGGTCTTGTTTGAGTGTCATATAGACTGGTGTGCCACCCTGGGTTGGTTCCTGGCTTGTGTGCAAGGCTGACTGGATTGGCTTCCAATGAGCCTATAGCTGAAAAGTGTGGATTTGGAAACAAAGAGTACACAGAGACAGAAATAAAACTGTTTTTTTTTATAAAAAGTAAAGGTGAGTGTCATATTTTAGAAGAATTAAAAACAAAAAAGGATCACATTTTTGTTAAGGTTCACTACATTAATATTAATATTTAAAATGTCAGTGATAAATAGCATGTTTGCTGAGCAGACTCATACAGTAAGTTAAAAAACACAAAGCAAGGTCAAAGCCATTAATTTCTGTCAAAACCAAAGTATCTTGGCAAGGCCAGGAACATTCAAAAACTAAATAAATAACCCTAACACTTGCACACTTTTGTGGTAATTCTGACATCATTCAGTTCCCAGGTATTGTGATATTTTTCATATTAGTTTTAGTGGGCTGTTCTAATTATTTATTATTTTTGTTTTTGGGCTTTACCATCCTGAATTTTGTGAGTTGTGTGCATGTTGTTTAATGTTTACATGTCAGTCATTAATCACATGATGTGTCATGACATCATGTCTATAACACATGGAAGAAATCTGAAATCTCTAGCAGGCTTCTAAGTATTGAACTTTCACAAGCAAATTTTTGACTCTTGTTTTTGAATTTTCATTTTGGTTTTAGTAATTTTTCCTGTCTTCAGATAATAATGTTATGTCTGCCAAAGGAAAGGGCAGACTTTTAGAATAATGGAGGTGGCCAGGAGAAGAGACACCAAAAAATAAAATCGAAAAGGTTGTGACAAAGAATTTTTCGTTGATCCTAAATACTAAAGCAAAATTTTTTTTTTTTTTTATTCATTTTATTACAATCCATACAAAGCAATCAAGTTTTTACAAAGAGAAAAAATTAAGAAAAGATCGATCCCCACCCCTATACTAAAGCAAAAATTAAGTCAAAGCCAGAAAATTGTCTAAAGTACTAGCAATGAATAATAACATCCATCACACAACCAATCCGTTAGATTCATCCACATACTGAAATGACCAGGAAGCGCATAATGCCGACCTTTGTGCTGATATAGAAGTATCACCCAATTTCAAGGATTTCTGCATAGCAACTGATGTTCAAAGTAGCAATGCCTGATAAAACAAAGACAGTGTCGGAAAAGGACATAAAAAATGTAGAAGTTTTAGAAAATGATTTCCAGTAAGAAAACTGATGCCAAAATTGTGTTATATGACTCTAAACACCTATATTCTGATATAAAATCTAACAACAGAGCTCAAGGAAATTAGGAAATAATTTTTAAAGAATGCATATCATAACAAATAACCCCTCCCACTTATCGCAGATACCTGTTTTTGGTTTGCCATTTTAGGACAAGCCTGTATTTGCCATCATAATGCTATGCCGATGAGGACACCATACTTAAACAACTGGTAAAAATATGGCAGGTCAAAAAGCAGAAAGGGTAATGAACCAGGACATGAAAGCCAAAAGAAGTAGTCAAAAAAGGGATCAGATGGTCAAAAAAATTCAATGAACATAAATGGTGGTTACTAAAACTCAAGAAACTAACTAGAAAATAATATAAAAAAATTAGGCCAAAATTCTAACTCCCAAAAAAAATGTTACTACACTGTGGTAAGACACAATTGGGTCTGTGGTGAAGTTCAGTTGTAAATAAATAAAAATGGAGCATTCAGTTCTGTGGAGTGGTGTCGGTGTGTGTGGTAAGCAGGGTATTGATGGGCTGATTGATTGATTGTACATTAGTACGCAGATACATGTGGTTCAGTCGATTGCCTCATTAGCACCCAGGAGCCTGAAATTAGCACCAGCGCACAAGCATCCCTAGTACTATAAAGAACAGCCTGTGCAGGGAACACAAAGAACAGAAAAGAAAGACAAAGCAGAAAAGAATGGCTCTTAAAACCAGGGCCATCTCAACATCATCATAGTCCCCCGGGCAAGGTGGTTCACTGGGGCCTTGTTTTAATAACAAAACAGAAACATTCATAGGCAACAGAAACATCATGGGCGCCTATGTTCCTCGGGCCTTTGGCTAGTGTCCACTATGCCTCTACGTTAAGACAGCACTGCTTAAAACAAAAGTGAAAGGAAACTATGGGAAAGTAAAAGAAGATAGAATCACGGAGGAGTCAGCGCTGATGGGAGAGGAAGCAAGCGATTGAAAAAGTGAACCCAAGGGGAGTGTCGTACCGGTGCTCTGGTGGGATCATGCTGCACTGCTTCTAGACATCTCATGGATGTCTAGAAAAGGTTTAGGAAAGACAGAAATGGACTTGGTGCAGCGCTGAATGCCTTGGTTGTTGGTGGGGACCCGAGTGTGTGTAAAGGTTAATTACACCTATTGGTGGACATTTCCTCTCATTACTGAGACCCCTAAAGTGCAGGAGATTTTGGTCTTAACATTTGCAGCACTGTGGCTCAGGGTTGTTTTTCATTGGATACTGCCAGTGATTTTAACGTAATTTTTATGGATATATTTAATCATTACTTATTGGAAATTTTAGCCTCTACATAAACACCGGTTTTAATTGGATTATTAATTTACTTATTAGAGGAAGCACTGCTCTATTTGCATTTTTGAGATTGTTTGTGTTAAAGGACAAAGCCATTTGCACCATCTCTTACTGTAATGTGAAATCATTGCTCACCTCAACCTTGGTTATGTCTATTGACGGTTCCGGGTTCAAGGAGTATAAGGCAGCTGCAGTCAACCCAGATTATCCCATTCTAACCACTGCAAAGTGGGTTTTCGTTAACAAATCCAGACATTCAGATGCTGTTGACAACACACCACCAATTTAATAGCAATAGTTTTATAGCACCTTGCATCATAACTTCCACGCCGCAACATGGCAGCTGCGGGGTGCCATGTCTAACAACAAAATTGCCATGGTTATCATAAAACATGGAATCCAGTAATGCTCAATCCATGCCAGCCTGATAACGTCATTAGTACAAGAGGTCCCAAGAATCAAACAAAAAATAAAACAAGGTGAAGAAAACAACAAAAATACTGTACCAAAATAAGCAAAACATAGCACACAAGAACAATACACACACAAATCCTGATAGGTGTTTTGTTTGACCAAAAAAAAAATTGCTATTTGCGTAGTAGTTGCAATGGCTGTTTTTGTCTTAAAGGAGGAGTTAATGTTGAGGAAAGACAAGATTGTAGTCATTGAATTAGCAACAGTTCTATAGCCTATAGAGCAGTAGACGAGACACACAAAAAAGAAAGATTCACTGAACTTGACTTTGCTGATGATACTGTGATCTTCGTGGACGCAATGGAGGCTCCGGTTGGGGCTCTCGAGACACTGAGAAAGGAGTCTGACTGTCTGGGTTTGTGAGTGTCCTGTATAAAAACCAAGATCCAGGCCTTTAGTGACCTCTTAGGCACAGCCATCAGCAGTGTGTCTGTCTGTGGAGAAAGTGTTGACCTTGTTGAGAGGTTTACTTGCCTCGGCAATGATAGTCAAGTGACTCTTCCTAAGAAGTCAGTAGACTGATTGGGAGAGCATAGCGGGGGGGATGTCATGAGGTCACTGAAAAGGGGTGTGTGGCGCTCCCAATATCTACACAAAAGAATGAAGGTCCAAGTCTTTAGAGTCCTGGTGCTTCTTATTTTGCTATATGGCTGCAAGACATGGACGCTATCCAGTGACCTGAGATGAAGACTGGACTCCTTCAGTACCGTGTCTCTTAGGAGAATCCTTGGGTACTGCTGGTTTGACTTTGCTCACAGAATCCTGAATGAGGAACATTACCTGCATTGTCAGGGAACGTTAGTTGCAGCACTATGGCCATGTGGCACAATTGTCCGAGGGTGAACTGGCTCACCGGCTCCTCATTGCCGAGGACCTGAGTAGCTGGACCAGGTGTATCCAGCAGGAGGCGCTCTTTCTCCCCAGGATGTGTTTCTTGATGCAGAACTCATTCATTCCCAGAATATAATGCATAATCCTGTATACTGTACATACATATTCAGGCCAGAGAGAAGCAAAGGGACATCACAGCCAAGTGGGAGAATGCTGACAATCAGATGTCCCATCTAGCAGCAAGGAATGTTAATGACATAGTGAGACACTTCTGATGTCGTGCTGGATCCTTGTCATTATAAACACTAGCATAATTATATATTCATAAAATTCTTGTCAGATAGGGACAACTACCAGAAGATACCTTCACCTGCTCTCGTCATTTATCACAGACTCTGGGTTTTTTAACCATATTGGTCAAGCAGACATCTGCACTTTTTATAATAACCTGCTTGTGTGTCCTTCACCTGCTTTCTACCCATCTCTCTGGCAGTCTCTCTCTCTCTCAGCTGAACTGCAAATCTTTGAAATAACTTTCACAGATTATATTGGCATAAAATAACCTTCTTGCTAAACCAGGCCAAGGGGATGCCACGTAACACCTGGCTGCAGCAGATAGGTGGTCATTTCTGGAGGGTGGGACTGGACCTCAACCAGACTTAAATATCTTTGTATTCTCCCTGATTCTTTTTTTAAAAATGCATTCTTGTCCAGTGAACAGTCATAAAAAAGGTTCACATAAGCAAATGCTACACATTTCTTTAAAAAAGATAGCTGAGATAAAAGCTACCAGCAACTGTGCATCTGCAGAATTATTTGATATAATCAGAGAGAACTGCAAAAATATAATCAAGATAGCGAATTAAAAAAAAATATAAGTGTCTTCAACCAGCAAATATTGTAATAGACGTTATTCTGCAATACATACAAATATCATATGGATTTTAAAAATTGCTATATATATTTCGTGTTTGTTTGATGACATGGGAAGGCTGTGTACACCAACAGCTGGATCACTACAGTTGTTTATTGTATGTATGTATTTCTATTTAGTAAAAAAAAAATCATTCAGTGTAATAATTATTCAATATTTCAGTGTTAATTTTTCTGAACTATCCTTTTTAGTAAATAAATTCTGGACGCATTTTGTGAAAAATAGGCTGTGTGCTGCCACAAATGAAAAAATGTTGGCCACAATAGCAAAACAGAAATAACAGACCGTGAGATGACTGAGATAAACAAGGTCAAAAGCCAGAAAAATTGAAAATGACCATCTAACTTAGCCCAAAATGAAAAACAGAAATCAGTGAAAATCAAATGTTACGATTTGAAATGACTAAATGCTCCACAAAAGTTTAGAGATATATCCAGAAACTTGGACACAGATATCTCTGAGCTGTCATCTGGATTTGCAGCACCACAATGAAGTCACTATTTAATATCCAGTGGTCATGTGACAGCAGCTGGCCATCATTGCTAAAAACAATATGGTCAGGGCCCCATGACAATATTTAAAATAGCAGTGCACCCATCCAAAAATAAGGAGCATATTACAAATTATAAACATAGGTAGATGTTCATCCTGCAAGAAATTGCTGCCTGATGCATTTCTGCCAAAGCCATGCGACCAGCTAAAGGGCCATAAGTAGGGATCCACCCCTTTTCAGATGTTTCACTTCTTTTATCCTGGAACACGTCTGGGTGGTGGGGCAGTGATTAGGGATGTCTTCCTGACATAGATGTTAATGTTGCTTTATACCACCCTACTCAGCCTCCTTAGTATAGCAGCCTTGGTATTTCCTCCTTAGCCAAAGCCAGAAATTGGCTTTCTCTGCTTCTTCTGCCATTTCCTTTAGTACCGTCATCAGTTTGCCTTCTGACAGTCCAATAAAATGCCCAGAAAACCTGCCAGCCAACCTCCACTGGCTAGGTTAGAACATTAGAACATTAGAACAATCTAGACGAGAACAGGCCGTTCAGCTCAATAAACCTTGCCAGTCCTATCTACGTTATTTCTTCTAAGAAACATTAAGTCGAGTTTTGAAAGTCTATAAAGTCTTACTGTCTACGTTGTTACTTGGTAGCTTATTCCAAGTGTCTATGGTTCTCTGCGTAAAGAAAAACTTCCTAATGTTTGTGTGAAATTTACCATTAACAAGCTTCCAACTATGTCCTTGTGTTCTTGATGAAATCCTGTTAAAGTGACAGTCTCGATCCACTGTACTAATTCCCTTCATAATATTAAATACTTCAATCATGTCATCTCTTAATCTCATTTTGCTTAAGATGAAAAGGCTCAGCTCTTTTAATCTATTCTCATATCTCATCCCCTGCAGTTGTGGAATCAGCCTTAGTACACTTCTCTGAGCTTCTAGCACTTCTATGACCTATTTGTAGCCTGGAAACCAAAACTGCACCCAGTACTCCAGTTAAGGCCTCACCAGTGCATTATAAAGGATGAGCATAATCTCCTTGGACTTGTACTCCACACATCGTGCTATATAACCTAGCATTCTGTTAGCCTTCTTAATGGCTTCTGAACACTGTCTGGAAGTTGATGGCTTAGAGTCCACCACGACTCCTAAATACTTCTCATAAGGTGTACTCTCGATTTTCTGACCTCCCAATGCGCACAGTTTCAAACTTAGCATTTTTACTTTCTATGTGTAATACTTTACATTAACTGACATTAAATTTCACCTACCACAAATCTGCCCAAGCCTGTATGCTGTCCCTCAGTAATGATTCAACAGACTTGTCCAATATATGGGGGCTATCAATGCTGACCCACCGGAAGGCACAAATTGAATCCTTTATTCCTCCTGGGTATGAGGATTGGTGTTTACCCTAACTTTTACTGTCTTCATAATCTCAGGTAGCTTCCTCAACACCTGGTCATGGCACCATCTGAACCATCCCTATATCAAGGCACTTAAAAATCCAGACAAGTTGCGGGCTTTCTCCCACCACACCACAAAGGGCACACCAAAGGGTTAAGTTGTTTAGGCTTGGAGTGTGTGTCATATGTGGGGTGTATAAGGAATGTAATTGGTGTTTACGGCATCTTCCAAAGGTCTTGGTCTTCCAAGGAAAAATGATGGTTTAAAGGCATCACAAAAATAACAAAAAAAAATGAATACATCCAGAAACTCAATACATTTACAATACAACCATAAAAATGCAATTAGGAAAATAGAAAACATGTAGATCTGTTTAACAAGCTGTTGTTCTAAAGAGGGTGATGACAATCAGATCCTCATTAGAGGTATTTTGTAAGCTTCACAAAAAAAAAGAAATAAGCATCCATTTGCTGAAAAAAAAAGAAAAACTGATTACAGGAAAAAATAATATAAATATTTGATGTATCATAAATGAAAATAAATGCATTATTAAAGTGAATTCATTTTATTAAAGATATGGAGCTACTGCAAAGACTGAATTCCTTTCTGTATGGGTTCTACAAATGGTGCGAGTAGCCTAAAGCCAAATTGTTAGATGCACTTCAAATAAAAAATATTAGAGAAAATATTTACTGTTTATCATTTTGCATCAAAAAGGACTGTAAAGTGGTGTTAAAAGTTTGAAAGTTGGGTGATTTTTTTAACAAGAAAATTACTATTTATTGTTCAGGATCTAATAAATATTTGGAAGATGGCCACAAGAGGGCAGTCAAATACATAGAAAATGCACTATGAGGAATGATACATCAGCACATTTAGAATATGCAATCTAGGCCATTTAATTATGAACCTGACAGAGCACCATGATTTATTAGATAACTGAAGATGACTGCAATGTGTTACTTCATAAGGTGGTTCCATGCCTTAAAACCGAACAAAGGAGCCTGGACAGCACAACGTGAGAGTATGTCGTTGCAAAGACACAGACTGGCAGATTTACCTATGGAGTGTTATATGTTGGAAAGCAATTGTTGTGAGGACTTTTCACAATACCGTCACCACATTAAAAATAAGCAAACAGAGCAGATTCCGAAAATGAAGAGGCTCCGCTCAAAGCAAAAAGATGCCACCTGGAGTTAACACGTGAAAGCCAAGACTAATAATGCATTCATAGAGAGAGAGAGAGGTTGGGACACAGGCAGTAATAAAGTTGTCAAGAGAGCATAAGCGAAAGGAAAGAAAATACCTTTAAATGACCAGAGAAGCCCAAAAATGATGCTGAAAAAGAGACTTTCACTCTGCTAACAACAGGCTATAGCCAAAGAAAAAGAAACGTTAGATTAAATAGGAGATGACCATTATGACAGTCACCCTGATTAAAAGGAAATTTTAAGGGAATGTAATTGAAAAATGACACCAGAGAGAGATGCTCAGAGTCACTGTTGTTTCAGGGCGAGTCATTAAGAGTTTATGACGTTCAATAAAGCCTGAAGTCATTGTTGTTTCAGGGGGGGTCATTAGAGTTTATGGTGTTCATTAAAACCTTTGATCATTCTAATAACAGTAAATTAGAAAACCATAAAGTTAAGTTGTTCTTGAAAAGGTTAGCCATGAATAGGGTTTGCAATGAAACTTGGCAGTTGCCTCATTACCATTAAGGACCTGTTTTGAAGGAAATGGACAACTCCACTACTATGGGAATACGACTAAAAATGGCAAAAGGAAAGGCAACCCCAATTGATTCAGCAATGTTGTGATGCCCCGTGCCAGCAGCCCATGGCATTGTCCCTTGTTGGGGCATCTTGTAGTTGGCAGATTGATGATGGACCAGGGCAAGTGAAGAGCCAAACATGATTACACACAGAACAAAAAACTTGTTTATAAAGTGAAAAGTGTATATAAGAGTTGTACCGACAACAGTGATTTCAGTGAATAACCTTCATAGCAACCAGTGCCCAAGAAGGTGTTCAATAAATAAAGCAAAGCATTAAAGCCATTGTCTTTCCATTGTGCCCTCATCCCAACAGGAATCACAAATAAAAAGCCCTGCAAAGTCCTCAGACTCCTCAACCATCCAGGAGCTACATTGTTACACCATCACCAGGTGAAGACCCCAGCAACTCCCTTCTCTTAGGCTCTTTCCCACCACTGCTGCATTGTCTCGACTTCCCTTTCATCTGTCTCTGCTGCCTCTGCCAGTACCTGAAGAGACTATCACAAATCGAAGGAGCAACTTCACGTCTTGTTGTGCTCATTTTAAAATCCTCAACAGACTCGACCTTTCTTGCTCCTTTCGAGGCTCGATCCCAGCTTTGCTTCTGCTCCATCCCAATCAACATGACCAGGTTGCCCTTTCAAAACTAACTCGGTTTGTCTGTCTGTCTCTCTGTCTACTCACAGTCTACAAACATTAGGAAGTTTTTCTTTACACAAAAAATGATAGACACTTGGAATAAGCTACCAAGTAGTGTGGTAGACAGTAAGACGTTAGGGACTTTCAGAACTCGACTCGAGTGGATAGGACTGGCGAGCTTTGTTGGGCTAAATGGCCTGTTCTCGTCTAGAGTGTTCTAATGTTCTAATGTACTTGTCAGAGTTTTCCTTTTCACTCTCCCCTTTTGCACTCACCCTAGCCCACTTTAAGACGTGGCTCCCGGCTGTGTGCTGATTGTTACAGCACCCCGTTGGCAATCAGCACAAGCAATCACACACGTTCATGTGCTAAAACCTATAAAATGAACAAATAAATTAAACCCTGTAAACACCCTGACTCTTTCACCATTACTGGTGTTTATCAATAAACAGGTTAAGATTGCTATTGAGGGTTTGTTTTAAGATATTTCTTGAATTAGGGTTGGAAAGATAACTTTCACTGAAACCTTCCAGGAGATGTAACCCTGAGAATATAGACTAGAATTCCATTTAGGTGTTGACTTAGGAGATGGAACTGAAGAAATGTTTTGTTTTGACATGACCTTTATATAAAAACACATTGAAATTTTGCAAGAAAAAAAACTGCAGACCATTGCACTGTTAAAATATATCCTTGTGTATTATTCTTGATGGGCGGCACAGTGGCGCAGTGGTAGCACTGCTGCCTTGCAGTTTGGAGACCTGGGTTCGCTTCCTGGGTTCTCTCTGCGTGGAGTTTGCATGTTCTCCCTGTGTCTGCGTGGGTTTCCTCTAGGTACTCCGGTTTCCTCCAATAGTCCAAAGACATCCAGGTTAGGTGGATTGGCGATCCTAGTGTGTGCTTGGTGTGTGTGTGCCCTATGGTGGGATTGGCTCCAGCACACCCCTGTGACCCTGTAGTTAGGATATAGCGGGTCGGATAATGGATGGATGATGTGTAAAGTATGTTGAACTGGCTTTTAGTCCATTGTTTTCCACCAGATGCTGCTCACAGGTACCATGGTTATGCCAGGACTCCATCCATGGATTTAGGTTATATGCCATTTATTTGTATAATTTGTTCTTCTGTAATGTATATAATATGCTCTTGTTTACTTTCTTTTTGTATTGTAGAGATTATTGTCTTGTTAATTTTGCATTATTGTCTAATGCTTATTGTGTAATTGCTAATTCCTTCATGTATTTGCCTTGTGTGCTGTGTGTTGATCCTAAAGTGGTGGGGTCCATAACTTGTACCAATAGCACTACACTTAGCATTTACAGTATAAAGGACTAAGAGAGTTCACTGCTTTAATGAGGTATTAGCTAGTTTACTTGCTTGTGTTGTTTGGTTCCCAAACGCCCTGCCCAGGGTTTGTTTCCTGCCTTGCACGCTGTGTTGGCTGGGATTGGCTCCTGCAGACCCCTGTAACCCTGTAGTTAGGATATAGCGGGTTGGGTAATGGATGGATGGATTATTCTTGATGTACAGTATAACTTACTAGTATGGTGGAAGGGAAGGAAAGCGCTGCAGTGCTATCACTATCCCTTCAGTGAAAGTGGGATGTTACATAAATAATTATGCAGTCTCCTTTTTAAATGAGCACTAAAAAATGATTGGCTACAAGGATTAGTCAAAATAAACACACCTGCTGAATTCACTCTTCACGTAGTACTTCCTTCGGCTAGATGAGTAGAGATATATTAGTTTTCACTTTATTGTTTATTGTACCATGCTGATTCTCTACTGTAATTTTTTAGTAAACAAAGAGCACATTTTATCTAAATGTTAATCTTCTCACTGAAACTAGTGCCATTATGAGTGCTGTGTTGAAAATGGCACATCATGACCAACAGACACATAAAATTAAAAATTACATTGAACAGAAAATCAAAATACGCATGATATATATACACTGATGGGTTGCGAAGATTATGGCAATGACAGAAACACAAAGCACATAAAAGAACACATAGCATATCAACTCAGATAAGGCTTATCACTAGCCTGAAACATTGAGCTAACTGTGACAGTCTTAGAGCCAAAGCTGCAACGAGTTGGTTTGCTCATTCCTGCCTAGTAATAAACTAGCTCCTGAAGAGCAGCAAAAACCCAGACACCACAGTTCTGAAAACAAGAAGAAAAGAACTTGATCTTGAACTTTATTAACAAATTCCCTTGGTGTTACATCCATAAGTGACAAAAGTTAATACAGTTAACAACAAAATACACAATATATGACATTATGGCAACATTATATACAGTATAGTAGAAACACATCATAATATATTACACAAAACATCCACCTTAATTAACAGATGTCTGCCTCTGTATCCACCTGGCTGCTCTGTCTCTGTCATTCTAAAATTTGGTGCATCACAAACATTTTTATTAATAAAATACATTGCATTTTTCATTCCAACAGATGGCACATCACAAACATTAACACTGCTTTTATACATCCCATACCAATTGGTAAATGCATATGCATTCCATTTGTCATACTAACACAATACAAATATCCACCTTAATAAAAGGATGTGTCCATGTGTCTGTCTGTGTGTATGTCAAGATGCAATGTCTCAGTCATTCTAAAAGATGGCACATCACAAACATTTTTGGTAAAAAAATCCATTGCATGTGTCTTTCCAACAGACCACAAACATTAACACTGCTTTTACAAATCCCATACCAAATGGCATATGACAGACACATGGTGCACTACAAATGTTAACATTGAGTTCTACATTGGTTAATTAGATTTCAACATGTTTTAGACAATAATTCATCAAACAATGTGACAATACAGAATTGAACTCTTGTCCAGTAATATATAAAGAAGTCTTTATAAAATCATCACTTAGGTTGTACAACAGTGTTCGGAGATCTGGGTGAGACAGAAATGAATAACTTGCTGTTGTTAAATAGGAAAACATTAGTAGGAAAGAAACTATTTACAGTATGTGCCAGGTTGCTCTGGCTGTTAATAACATGTAACATTTCTGTGATGGTAGTTACTGAAAAAGATAACAACCTTAAGCAGTAAACAAACAGGAACACAAAAAAGTGCTCAAAATACTGAAGACATCAAGTACTCCATGCACTGGAGTAAAAAAAAGGAGTGACTTTGTCAATTCCAGACAAGCTGTCAATCTTTTGTCAGTCTGTTTTTTATAATTGGGAAGAAATGGCCCTTGCAGCCAAAAAGCGCATGCATAGTGTGTCGTGTAACCATGTCCTATGCCATCATGCGACATTGCCTATCATGAAACATGGCCACACCTTGCGAAGGTTAATATGGCCACTAGACTGTTACTAGATTGTTTTCACATGTAAGAAAAAGGAAAAACACATTTTCCAACAACAAACCTTAAAACTAAGTTGTTAGAGCTGAAAAATTAGTAAGAAAAGAACACTTATAAAGGCCTAATGACCACAATGATGCGCAGACAGAAATAGTACTTAAAAGCTGTGACAAACAAAACACTTTAACAGAATTCTTTCTTATGATTCAGTCTGTTTATTAATATTTCTGAATATTATTTAATGTTGATTATTAGATTTTTACATTCTTTTAGGTGTTTTTGAGATATAAGAAATTTAAATATGCATCTAATTTAATACATTTACTCAGGTTCAAACTGTTAAAAGTTATTCATGCCTTATTTAGATGCCATTTTCCTTCTTGTGGGTGCTGTCATGACGACCTATGTTGTCACAGAACCTTGACTGGAAATGCATGGCACATAGCATCACCACAGATCAGCATTATGTATTCACTGACCATCTGAGTTTGCAGAAAAGTAGCTCTCAAGTCTTTTCAATTTTTACATTTTCTGGTTAACAAATGTAGTATCTCTGAATCTGCTTTTTGATTAGTGCTTTTGTTTTGATGAAAGGTAAAACATTTTCTTGGTATTTAACTACTAGCAAAAGCACCCATCATTGCCTGGGTAAGTAATTTTAAGCTCTGGTCCTTATGTCTGCTAGTCTGGCTTCAGTCTATTCTGGTGTTTTACTTGCTCTAAGCCACCAGGTGGCACTGTCATTCAAGCGTTAGCTAAAATGAAAAAAATAAACCCACAGGTACTCTCGGCATAAAATAGTTGGATTCCAAAGCAGTCTGAGGTCTTTTCCTGACAAAGTGGGATGTTGCATGCAAATATTTTGTTGAGATTTAACCTTCCGGTTGGGGCTTTATAAGACCAGCCAGTTCCCAGAGGATGGCATCTGCTATTTGACCCAGAACCTAACCTAAAGCCCACTCGATCATGTTGTTACAGCTTCCAAACACTTCAATAAACCTGTTTATTGGGCTGAAATGCCATGTTTTGTTGAGGCCATGGTGTCGAGTTTTCTTTCATTTTACCCGATTGGTTACCCAACATGTTGAAGTGACTTGTGCAAGTGTGTGAGCTTCAAATACAAACAACCATGTAAGAAGATGAGGAAAATGGCCTCATATCATAAGACACAGAGCTTTTTTGTTTTCTTTGGTGGCCAGATGATGATCTCTCACGACCAGAATCCAAGAGTTGTAATGAATTCATGATTATCAACATTCAGCTAGGATACCAAAGCAATCAAGAAGGCAAATAGGATGTTAGGTCATATACTGTAGCTTTGTATGTATTGTCCAAGTCATGGGAGATTAAGTTAAAGTTTCATAACAACTTAGTGAGGCCTCATCTGGAGTACTATGTACAGTTTTTGTTTCTATATTACGATCGGTTGCGATTCTACAAGAGGGATGGATTCCCTGGATGATGCTCTGTGGTGAATGGTTCGCGAAGACACACAAAGGGCAAAATTGGTTCAGCATGAACAAAACATTTAAGAACCACTGGTCTAGGGGGAAAGTGACTAAGCTGATTCTGGGACTGAGAGGTATGAGCTATGCATATTGTGACAGATAGGGGGCGCTGTCGTCCCCTTGAACCCTCGGATCAGATGCCAAACACCAGATAAAAGTCTAAAAGCTGACTTTATTATTACTATAATGTGCACAAAGCACCCTCCACTCCACAATACTCATAAATAACAAAATAATTCTCAATAATACAATCTTCCACTCTCCCAGACGCGTTGCCACCCTTCCTCCCAGCTCAGCTCATCCGTCTGGGATCTTTCCCAGTTCTTTATAGTCCGTGACCCAGAAGTGCTTCTGATCCCTCAGTCCACGTGACTTCCTAGCACTTCCGGGTCAGATCAAAAGTCCTCTTCTTGATTCCAGAAGTACGTCATTTCCCCTGTCACTGTGACTAAGACGTATTTCCGGGTTATAGGGCACGTAACAGTCCTTGGGCCTCCCTGCAGCGTCACCTAGGGGCCCCTGTGGTATCCAGCAGGTCTGTGGATGAAAACTCCAATGTCCATAATTCCCTGCTGGCATTCGGGGCACCTCCATGCTGCAGGGAGGGTTCCACCTGGCGGCCTGGGGGTAGTGGCCGGGATGAAATGGCCAGCCATATTCCACAGTATCAAAGTTGAACCTTTTCAGTTTAAGCAGATGGCGATTAAAAGGTGGCGTGAATGAAGTGTTCAAATTCTAAAGTGAATTTGCACTAGCTACTACTACTTTTAAATAAACTCTTCAACAAGAACATATTGACACAGTTGGAAACCTTTTACGGGTTAATTTAGCACAAATGCTTTTCTTCACACAAAGAAACAAATTACATGAAATAAATAACCAAGTACTGTTGTAGGGAGTAGGACTTTAGGAACCTTCACATCTTGATTCAAAGCTATCTATATTACTAAACGAAGGTTGTATATATGCACAGATGCCAGACACAGCGAAAGTGCACGCGCACTGCACCTCAGTGCCCCAGAGTCAAACCCAGCGGCTTCCCAGAGTCAGTAGGTGATGCCCAAACAACACAACACAACCTGTAAACTAAACTTCAGGTCACAATACAACCCCCGCCCGAACGCGAACACCACCGCATATACAACCTTCGTTTAGTAATGTTTGTATATGTATAAGGATTGGAGATGCCAGTGGCCAGTGGCCAGAAGCACCGACAGCACACACGCACTGCGCCTCGGTGCCCCAGAGTCAAACCCAGCGGCTTCCCAGAGTCAGTAGGTGGCACCCAAACAACACAACACGACCTGTAAACTAAACTTGAGGTAAAGCATGCACGCCAGGTTGTATATATGCACAGATGCAAGAGGCCACAAGCAAGCCGTATACACTACCACCGCCGCCCGAACGCGACCGCCCACACCACCGCATATACCACCTTCGTTTAGTAATGTAGCCCTCCAAGCCCGGATCTGCCGCCATGGTCACTTCAGCATTTGGAATCCGCTGCCGTCAGCAAATGACTTCTAGCTAATGACACAGCCATAGAAAAACAAAAACGAGACCGCATGGATATAAACAATGAACGCAGGCGCCAGAACGCGCTTCTGAAACACCAGAACCAGATGAGTCACGGCTCCAAATAGAAACATCTTTAGTACAAATATGTTTATTTAACTAAATGAAAACTTTCCCAGGACGCACCCACCCTCCATGATTTTTCTTCCCTCCAAATATCGGAGGGAACAGAAAGTGATTGTCATTCTTGGATTTGTGATTCTTTCAAGAATCACGGGTTTGCTGGTTTTGGAGAATCTACAGTAGGTAAATAGGATTAGCCAGCTTGTTGGCCTGAATGTCCTGCTCTTGTCAAATTCGTTCTGATGTTCTAAAAGATAACATGGAATTCTGAATGCTGGGACTTTCAAATGGAACTGCATCATTCCCTAACTGTGGAGACTGTGCACACTGAAGAAAATTACTGACAATGGAAGATAAAAGATTTTGTCAGATGCGGACCACCAGGCGGGCACCGCCGCCTCAACCCGACACAGACAAATGCGGGACACACATTCAAGGCACACTTTTTTTTTTTTTTTCCTTGTGGGAAACGCCACAAGTCTACCACAGTCACAAGCACTAAACAACACTCTTCTTTCTCTTCTTTTCTCTCCTCCACTCATCCTGGCAAGCTTTGTCTTCTCCCACCCGACTCTGGCTCCCAGAGTCATGGCTGCTGGCTCCTTTTATAAGGCACCCGGTGTGGTGGAAGAGCTGACCATAAGGGCTCAGCAGCTGCTGTAGCACCCCCTGGGGGTACCCACGGATCCCAACAGGGCTGTATCTAATTCCAACTCCCTTGGAGCCCTGCGGGAGTCTGAGGCACCACTGCAACCCAGAGGGCTGCCACCTAGCGTTCCAGGGGAAGTAATGCTCTGAATATGCTCCCTCCCCGGGCAAAGGCCCCGGTTGTCCACCACACAGACTATATAAGAACATTTCCAAGAAGTTTTATGTTGATGGCTAACTTTGCCAGTACTAAATTAGGATCAATCAGCTTCAGTGATTGCCAAACTTAATGACCTGTCCAAGGCCATCTTACCAACATCACAGGCCCCTGGGCAAAGTAGTGGGATGGGGCCTCTGTTTTGAAAACAGAAAACAGAAACATACATAGAGATGAGAAACATCATGGGCTCCGATGCTCCTGGAGTCCCTGGCCTGTGCCCATTGTGCCCATACGTTAAAACGACCCTGCACCTTGTGCCAATGCATGAGCAAAATTTCATGCTGCATACTACTTTAGTTTGAGAACCAATAAAAACAGTTTAAGAGGTTGTTCTTTGTCAGGTTCCACTTACCACAGGAAGAGCACATGGCGTTCGGCAGCATGCGTAAAAAAAATAAAAAATCTGGAAGTCAAGCTATTCCTGATTTGTATAGAAATTAATTATATAATCAGCTGAAGTTACAATTCCTGTGGATTTCTAGTGCCATTATTCCTGGCAAAGTTAAATTTGAAGTAGTCTAAACGGAGGCATACCAAAAGAATTGTCTCAAAGCTGTCATAATAGATTGACACCTCCAATTCATTTCCCTTATGTCTTTTGGCCAACTAAAGTAGGGACACCTCTGCAAATTGTTTGCTTCAACTTGCAAGGCTTAATTTACTGTAATTACTGCAGAACATCTGTAGGTTGTAACCTATTAGTTGTTCCCTGAAGATGCCTTATTTATTTTCAGTTTTGTTAACCTAAACTTTACATTTAAACCTTTGGCAATTTTCCACCATTTTAGGTCATTATTGCATTTCAACTGATTACATTTGAAGAAAAACTGGATAAATGGACGTAGTTGACCAGTAGTGTATAAGTGTATATATTGTTTATTTAGAATCAGTCCATCTTATCTTATTCCTATCTTCTTCTTCTTCTTCTTCTTCTTTCGGCTGCTCCTGTTAGGGGTTGCCACAGCAAATCATCTTCTTCCATATCTTTCTGTCCTCTACATCTTGTTCTTTTACACCCACCACCTGAATGTCCTCTCTCACCACATCCATAAACCTTCTCTTATGCCTTCCTCTTTTCCTTTTTCCTGGCAGCTCTGTCCTTAGCATCCTTCTCCCAATATACTCAGCATCTCTCCCCTGCACATGTCCAAACCAATGCAATCTCGCATTTTTGACTTTGTCTCCCAACCCTCCAACTTGAGCTGACCCTCTAATGTACTCATTTCTAATCCTATCCATCCTCGTCACACCCAATGCAAATCTTAGCATCTTTAACTCTGCCACCTCCAGCTCCGTCTCCTGCTTTCTGGTCAGTGTCACTGTCTCCAACCCATATAACATAGCTGGTCTCACTACCATCCTCTAGACCTTCCCTTTCACTCTTGCTGATACCCCGTCTGTCACAAATTACTCCTGACACTCTTCTCCATCCATTCCACCCTGCCTGCACTCTCTTTTTCACCTCTCTTCCACAATCCCCATTACTCTGTACTGTTGATCCCAAGTATCCACCTTTGCCAACTCTACTCCCTACACCCTCACCACTCCTCTAACCTTCCTCTCATTTACACACATGTATTCTGTTTTGTTCCTACTTACCTTCATTCCTCTCCTCTCTAGAGCATATCTCACCTCTTCAGGGTCTCCTCAACCTGCTTCTTACAGTCGCTATCTTATCTTCTTATATATAAACATCTACACGTGGAAGTGTGTGTGTCTGTCCGGGCCCGGAAGTGAGAGGCAGAGTCGGGGTTCCTCCTCCGAGGAAACATAAAATTTGCTTAGCCGCTAATAACACAAGGGGAGCCAGCACATCAGCAAAACGAAACCTCAGAAGAAAGACAAAGTCACTTAGCTGCTGACATCGGCAAAACAGTATCCCTTTTAATTTTCCTCCTGCTGCTAATGCACAAGCAAGGCAAGCACGTTGACAAATTGATTCCCCCTAGGAGAGAGATTCCCAGAGTAGTTCCTTTCAATTACCTGGCATCTCTACATTTCAATTCTTTTTTTCTGACGATTTCAATAGGTTTTAGCACCCCGGGCTTTTTACAGCATGGGCTTACACAGCTAGTATTCTTATAAATTTATATAAAAATGAATTTCTGACTTTCTCTTTGTTCAGGCATCATTCAAAAACCACCAACCTATTTCTACAAAACATTGCAGTTATTTCCTGTATAGTTTAAGTTGAATGTAAGAATAAGAATAAGATAGATTGATCTTAAAAAAGCAAGTGTTTCTAGAAATATATGAGTGGTTTTTGCATTATGCTGTAAGAAACAGACTAAAATTCAATCTTATATATATATATATAGATATTCAGAAGTCTTCAGAAGGTGTTTTTCTTTTGAAATAAATTGAAAAAAGCAACAAAAGCAAAAGCTGACATAAAGAAGTTGCAAAGTTTGAAGTGCTCAAGATTGAATTAGAGGATGACATAATGTTGTTATTTTTTTGTGTCCCCAGATTTGGACTCTGAAATTACGTGTTGTCTAATGGCTAACCTCAGGTTCCTTTGCTCACTTGGCCTTACGTGAAATTCTTGCATTTGGTTCTAATTTCTAATTCACCAGCAGAGGGCACCCTCGATCCTTATCATGTGCTCTAGTAGAGCTAAAGCTTCTTTTCGATGATTTCTGCTCCATTATTGATTCTCGGCCAGTGTAAGCAGGTATCTGCAGTCTTTTTAAAGCCCTGAAAATTATTATGTTACATGTCTTGTTTGGCCAAAACGGCTTTAGTGCCCTTCACTGAACATTTGCGAATTTGCCTTTTAGTTTGCACTATTGCTGTTCTAGGTGTCTAATATTACATAAAATGGAAAGCAGAACGGAACAGTGGACCTCACAGCTCTTGGGCCCTGCTGAGTATCCCAAATAAAGAGTTTGCACAGTCCGAAGAGGGACTACCATATGAGTTATTATAAAATTGCTCACATGTAAGCAAAAAATCAATTTAGTTTAAAAAATGTAACTTTGAGTCATTCACAAAATGTATGTATTACTTGAAATGCATAGAATAAATAATAAGAAATCTTTCTTTTCTTTTGTACTTCATTAGCACTGCAGTGGGTGCTATTCCACCCCTGCATTAGCTGCCTTTCTGCTGCTAATCCTTTGATTTAATTCAATTTCATTTTTTGCATGTATATCCATGTGCACAGATCTAAAGTTCTTGTACTTATTTATCTCTATAATGCACTGATGGGAAATTTAAAAAAAAAATATCCATTGAGGTGCAAACATGCAACGTCAGTGCTCCTTTCAATCTAAATGGACATTCTCTTAGCCTATAAGGCTACTTGTGCCGTTAAATGGAGCTGGCTCACACCAGGCCACGGTGACATTAGTCTTAACTCGTATATATGTGGCTGTGGCAGCACTTCACATAGTAAAGAATTAAATGAAAACTTCTTTCTGTACTTCTGTTTATTCTCAAACAGAAAACTGTTCCTGAGTTGTGCCAACTGTATAGTTTCGAACACCAGGAAGGGCAAAGAAGTACTGCCCCACAAGAAGGAACAACAGAGCTGCCCTTCCATTTTAGCATTTTAGCTGAGTTACATACATAGGGAATATAAGAGATACCCATCATGCCACCATGCCACCTGCCAGCAATCTTTTTTCATATAAAATGTTCCTGTAACCATTAGCTTTACACTGGCCTCTGCTCAGGGACGCCATCTTGAAAGTCTCAAACTCTTTCTATCACAAACAGGTTGGCTGTCTCCTCTCTGTGACTTTTCAAATCTCCAGTGAGTCAGTGGCTTTATAAAACCTCTCAAGCATGTCTGCCATGTCTCTAATTCACAATGTCACTGGTGACTAGTGGAGCCCATTGGCCATAAAAAGCCTTCCTCAATTTTAACCTAAAAATAACTGGAGGATGTGGTTGCTTTCAGCATCCACAGTTAAATGGTGTGAAGCAAATATTGTGAATAGAATGTCCACCATTCTAAAAATGTCCATGACTGCTAGGAAATGATTATTGCAACCCTTGATTCCAGTCTTGCTGTGCTGTGGGAGTCCATGTAATCTATCACTGGCTTCTGCCTTCAACCTGATGCTGCTGGATTAGGCTTTGGTCCTCTGTGTTAGAACATTAGAACATCAGAACACTCTAGACGAGAACAGGCGATTCAGCCCAACAAAGCTCGCCAGTCCTATCCACTTATTTCTTCCAAGAAAACATCAAGTCAAGTTTTGAAAGTCCCTAACGTCTTACTGTCCACCACACTACTTGGTAGCTTATTCCAAGTGTCTATCGTTCTTTGTGTAAAGAAAAATTTCCTAACATTTGTGCGAAATTTACCCTTAACATGTTTCCAACTGTGTCCCCGTGTTCTTGATGAACTCATTTTAAAATAACAGTCTCGATCCACTGTACTAATTCCCTTAATAATTTTAAACACTTCAATCATGTCACCTCTTAATCTTCTTTTGCTTAAATTGTATTGCTCTGCTCTTTTAATCTTTCCTCATAATTCAACCCCTGTAGCCCTGGAATCAGCCTAGTCGCTCTTCTCTGGACCTTTTCTTGCGCTGCTATGTCCTTTTTGTAGCCTGGAGACCAAAACGCCACACAGTACTACAGATGAGGCCTCACCAGTGCATTATAAAGGTTGAGCATAACCTCCTTGGACTTGTACTCCACACATCAGGGTGCTATATAACCTAACATTCTGTTAGCCTTCTTAATGGCTTCTGAACACTGTCGGGAAGTCGATAGCTTAGAATCCACTATGACTCCTAAATCCTTCTCATAAGGTTTACTTTCAATTTTCTGACCGCCCATTGTGTATTCAAACCTAACATTTTTACTTCCTATGTGTAATACTTTACATTTACTGACATTAAATTTCATCTGAAACAAATCTGCCCAAGCCTGTATGCTATCCAAGTCCTTCTGTAATGATATAACAGATTCCAAATTATCTGCTAATCCACATATCTTGGTATCATCTTCAAACATAACCAGCTTGTTACTTGTATTCCTATCTAAATCATTTATATATATTAAAAATAGCAGCGGCCCTAGCACTGACCCCTGTGTGACCTTAGACTTGGTAAGTAAGTAGGTTCGAAAATGGATGAATGGATTGATCTGGATGCAGAAATGTCTTTTGAGGAACCCCACCATTGTTGTTTCTCTTTTCATGTAAAAGTATTGTCCCGGCCTGATCATTAGTGTGGGAATTGCAGCCTTGACATTGGAAATAGTGAACCCAACACAGTCAGAACTTGAGATAGGCTGATGAAAGTGATGCCTAAATAGGGAAGGGTATTAAGGATTCTACATGGCTTTGACGGTTGTACACTAGTTTGCCATTGCTGCTTTCAGGAAAGGACTGACTGAAGGATAAGGTCCTCCTGGAACAGCTGAAGCTCATGTATCTTATCTGGGCCTTTCTAAATCAAGTCCAACTTTGGTGTCAAACTTCCATCACTACCCTTTCTGAGGAAATGGCGACAGAATTAATTGGAGTGAGCCCTGAGACTGCTGCATTCAAAAGAACTGCCAATTAATTACACACATAGCATGAAGGTGAACTGCCAGGTGACCTGGATGTCTGTCTGTTTTAGTACAATGCATTTTAACTTCACACTGGGTCACGCAGGGACAGGAAACATAAAGAACTGGAGCTACACACAGGTGAAACAGAATACGTTAATTCAGCTCCCACACCATGCCAAGCAGTCATTCTGTAGCCAGATGTGACTATAGGAAGAGTGTAATTTAATAAAAAAAAATTAATAACAATTAAAAAAAGCTATCGGCACATTTTTTTTATTTCCTTTCTTTGATGCCCTGTGAGTAGGCCCTCCAACCTGCAGGAAGAAACCTGGGGGTTGCTGGCAGAATGGGCCCTCCAGCCACCATAAAATACCTCACACTGGTTCCATTCTATCTGAACAAGTGTGGTGCTGAGGTGTCACCCATTGCATGGCTGCACTTGGGTCCTAATTTGGGATCCTGAGGTGGTTTGTCATGTGGTGGGTGTGGCAATACACTGTATCAGCGCGTGCTCCCAACCTTCTCCTCCTCCTTTCTATGGTGGGCTGGTGCCCTTTTCAGGGTGTTTCCTACCTTAGTGCAGTGTTGCTGACTCTGGTCAAGCAGTCCTAGGAATGTCATGTCATTATATTGTTACTGATGTGTGGTGGTGGTGTAGTGGTTAGTTGTGGGGCTTCACAGCTCTACTGTGTCATGGGGAACAGGTGCCCACTCTGTCAGCACTGGGAACAAAGCAAACTAACTCTTCACCAAGTGCCAGCCCGTTATAGGTTGTAGGCCCTCACAGAAGGCAATTTTAGAGTCACAAATGAACCGAACCTACACCTCTTTGGGATGTGGGAGAAAACTGCAATACCCAGAGAAAGACCACAAACATACTGACTTCAGGAACAGGATTTGAGTCCAATAACCTGGAGGTGTGGGACAGTGGCATCCTAATCATTATTATTATTATTATTATTAGTAGTAGTAGTAGTAGTAGTAGTAATGCGTAACGTTTCATTGTGAAGCCTGCCTAACCCAATTTAGAGCCGCAGTGAGCAGTACCAGGTGAAAGGCAGAACACTAGTCCATTGTAGAGGTGATAATTACACAACCCACATTCACCACCATATAACAATAAGAATAATAATTATTATTACTAATCCATTTCAGCAGGTCTTTTTAGGATTAATAAATGCATTTTTTCCAAAATGATGTTTTGATACTGTTTTTTAATACAAAATATAGGTTATTGTTATCCATCCATGTTTAAATTTACTTTTTCCTGCACTTTGTGGTAGATGTTATTTTTACTGTTATTGTTTTTAGTATTGAGCATTATGACCTACTTTGTAAAAAAACTGCCAGTTTCTGTTTTTACAGTCAATTCCAAAATGATTTGTCTTTTGTTAAGCTCACTCCTGAGAAGAATTTTTAAATGAGTGCTGCCCCACGCACTTTGTAAAAGATAGACAAAGCTACTGACACGCGAGTGGTGTCGTTGGAGTGCCACATTTCTGAACAGTCTCATTACTGAGTGAGCTGGCAGCGCTGCTATCAAGTACTGGGAGGCACTCTGCTTTGTTATTCACGCTCAAGGCCAGCCGGGCATTTTGCAACTGCATTGTCAAATGATTAATGCATGGGCTGGATTTTAAAACACATTTGCTACGGGCAGACCTGCACAGAAGCTTCCTACTGTCAATCCAGCTTCTATTAACCTTACAATGTGAACTGCATTGAGGTGGAGATAATAAATGGATCCTCCTTTCTGCTTTTATACTAAATTTGTCATGGGGAGCCAGAGTCTAGTCTGGCTATTTCAAAAATGTGAACAGCACAGTATAACCTATTCATTCATTTTCTTGATCCACTTTTAGGAGCACAGATATAGTCTTTTCCAGCAGTGAAGATTATAATATAATATAATATAATATAATATAATATAATATAATATAATATAATGACAGAAATGGTAACACACAGAAACTTTAACCCAGGACTCTGTAGCTCATTCTGTTCTATTCTATTCATCACCTTAAAATTCATTTAAATACAAATCGCAGCCTCCTTTGCAGCACTGGGTGCAAGGTAGGAAAAGACCTTGGACTTGGTTTCAGTGTATGGCAGAGCACAACAATACTCACTCATAAGAACATTTGATAAATGAGAGGAGACTGTTTCATCCATCAAGCCTGTTTGTTTAACTAATAGCTAAGCATGTCCTAAATCTCATTCAGATTCTTCTTAAAGGCAATTAAGGTTTCTGCTTCAAATAAATGGCTCAGTAGTTCAGCCCAGATTCCTGCAACTCTTTGCGTAAAGAAGTACTTCCTGGCTTAAGTCCTAAATGCCCTTCCCCTTAATTTTCATTGGTGTCCTTGTGTACGTGATTTACTGTTAAGTAGAAAGAATTCTCTCACTGTTGAAAGAATTCTGCAAAGCCTGACTAGAACTAGCAATAAACCAAACACACATATCTTTAGGATTTGGAAGGGAAATAAAACAGATAGTGGTTAGGTGCAGGACAGATCCATAATGGGTCAACGCTATATAATTTAACTAGCTACTTGTGGTCTTGAGGACGAAAAATAACCTGAAGACTCCCTAGCAGTTTTACTATATTTGTAAACTTGCAGAAGCGTCATTTAATTGGGCCTGGACACTTGTCTGAGACAGACGTGTAGCCGAGTGCAGCTGTGGCACAAATTGAGGGGGAAAGGCTGGAACCTGTCTCAGACAAACATGTGTTAGCCCGTTGTGTGAACGTACAATGTGCATGTACCCCAAAGCTGAGTTTGTCCACTTGGGTTGAATGAGACGTGAAATGCACACAAGCAGTGAAAAAATGTAAAAGTGCATACATGCGCCATCTCGCCAAGTGCAAGTCATATTTGTATATGCTTCTACATCTTCCATAGAATTCACATCAACTCCAGTGGCTATGGTTGAGCGTGAGCAGAGCGGACTGCTCCATATGCATACATACACACATACACACATACATACATCTTTCATAGTGAGAACTGAGGTGCATGCAAACACTGAAAAAAGTTTAAAGTGCATGCATGCGCAATCTAGTGGCTATGGTTGAACTGGAGCAGAGCGGTCTGCTCCATACACACACACACATTCACACACAGTTCTTGTTTTATATATTTCTAATAATATAATATAATATAATATAATATAATATAAATACCTGTGTGTGTGTGTCTGTGTGATTGTCTAGTCCTCTGTCTCATCGTTCCAAAAGGAGGCAAATCACAAACACTTCTTGAAATAAAATGCATTACATTTGTCATTCCAACAAATGGCTCATCACAAATATTAACACCTTTTTTTACAAATCTCAAACCAAATAGCAGTATAACAGAGACATATGCATTGCATGGTGCACATCCATTACCACTGAGGTGCAGGCTGATTAGTTCATCTTACATGGGTAATACAGCCGCCTTCTATATTTATATTTATATATATATATATATATATATATATATATATATATACTGTATATATATATATATATATATATAATTCTAAAGCTTGTCCATCTGTCACACAAAAATTCTCAAACCACTGCACTTTGAACATTGATCTTGGTTTACATTGAGAGCTTTGATGTGATATGCACTCCTGTAACAAAAAAATTGGAGGTGCAGGCTACCCTGAAAATATAATCAGGCCTCTGGTCTTTCTCAAGGCAAACAGTGGTGCAAATAAGTGCCAAGGCTGACATGAAAAAAGGCAGTGGCAACATCTGCTAAGAGTGAAGCATATTGCACAATGCAGGTGCGACAAACATGGACAGCTGATGTCTACTGAGGTTTTTAGTGCAGGCTGGTTGTTTTCATCTCAACCGAAGTCATATACTCCAACTGCAAAGCAAAGTCATGCACATCGTTATGCCATGAAAACAAGGTCCATGACCTCAGTTCGGCATCAAGCCCCAAGCAGATGTTATTTCACTGATGATGAATGAGAAATGATGAGACTGCAGGACACTGTTGCATATACCAGAGCTGATGAGCTGATCACTATCACTGTGGCCCATCACATTGCCAGACAGCTTCCATGGTACAGAGTTCATGGCATCAATTTGAAGAGGACCTTTCAGAAGAACTATAATATAATATATGCAGCACAGAAGTGCAATAGTTAGTGGTGCTAACTGACTAATCCAGTGTCCTGCATCTGGTCTTGTCCATGTGAAGTTTACATGTTCTCCTCTGTCTGTTTCTTCCCAAATCCACAAAGACATGCAGGTTAGTTTAACTGTTGACTCCAAGTTGGCCCCAGTGTGTGTGTGTGTGTGTGTGAGTGAGTGTGCACTTGTGTGAGTGTTGGCTGTGTGATGCATTTGCACCCTTCCCAGAGCTATTTACTGCCTTGCATCCAGTGCTGCTGAGGTAGACTCACCTCCCCTGTGACCCCAAATTGGATTTACCAAGGCTGACAACTTTATGTAATGCTATATTATCGACTAATCAATTTTTATGCAATTTGTTCTGGCAGGGATTAGCATTGCAAGAAGCCATGTGGGTCAGGCCAGACTTTCTTTTCCATATCAGTAGATTCCATTTTCTCCTTAGGAATCCCCTAGGCATTCTCAGGTCAGCAGAGAATTGTAATCCACCCAGCATGTCCTCGGTCTGCCACTAAATATCCTCTCACATTCTCTTCGCTAGTACATCTTCAGGGTTTGCTGCCCAGGGGATTTTAAATGAGATTACTGAAGTATCCCCTTTGCTGTTTTTGTTATCTGGTAGAACACTGAGTCTATTATGCAGAGTGAATGCAACAGTCTTAAAGGGAAAACGTCATTTTTGAGGCTTGCTCTTGCAATCTTGTCTATTTTGGCAAACGTGTGTTGCAATTTTTATGGATTTAAGCTTATGGGTAATTATTTCTATACACTGGTTAGCACCAGAGATCAAAATAGTGCAAAAGCATTGTTTGCAGTCTGCTTGTCACTCCCACATTCCCACCATGCCACACTTTTAGAGAGTCTCAAGGCACAGCATTTAAAATCCTCACTAAGGCATGCATTTCCCCAACTTACCTCAATAGGAAAATCCACTTTTTTATGTCTTTTTATGTATTTCTACAGAGCTGGAGATTAATCCCCAGTCCTTCTATACTAATTTTTGATTGAGCTTCACACATTATCAAAAGGGACCAAAGGGAAACATTAACTACAGGCAACAGAGGCATCATCCTTAAGCCCTCAAACTGGATATTCCGCCACCTTGGTTTGTAACTCCATATTGTGAAGGAGCAACCAGCTAGTGAAGTCATTTTGATAGAGAAAAGAGGAAAGCTTCACTGACATCCACCAAAGAAAAGAGAGAAGCACAGTTGGCTGCATTGGAGGTCCTAGACAAGTCACCGTGAGAAGAAAGGGAGTGTTGGGGCAGCAAGCCATGTAACTATACAAGATGCCCTCCAAAGCAGCAATAGGCAGAAAAAAGGAGAGTGTTGGTCTTGGACGGCTAATCCAAGGGAAGGGCTGGAGCATGTCCAGTACTTTTCTGTCCATCCATTAGTGAACACATTACATCATTATGAAATGTATTGAACCATGCTAAAGGAATGAGCAGAAATGACGCACACAGGCTCTGGACTCAAGCTGCCACAAACAAAGGTTTTTATTTTGTGGGAAACTCTTCCTTAACAAGTGTTTCATACACCACACTCATAGTTACAAAGCACACGATATACAGCACTCCGTACCTCTCTGCCTTCTTCTCTTTTTTTTTTCTCTCGGCCTCCTCCACTACTTCCAACAAGCATTGTCCTCCACCTACAAACTCTGGCTACCAGAGTTGTGGCAGGCAGCTCCTTGTATGTCACATCTGGAAGCACTTCTGGGAAAGGTGGGAGCCGGACAAAAAATAGCTCACCAGTCCCCACAGAATCCAACAGGGCTGAGCCAAACAAATTCAGTTCCCATGATGCCCTTCTGGGAATCTGTGGTGCTACCACAACCCAGGGGGACTACTATCTAGCAATCTGGGACAGGCAATGACCTGTGCACACTATTTCCCCCCGGTCCTTCCACTCTGTTGGCATCATGGCCGGGTAAGCGTCCCACCCATCCGTCAAACATATCTCTCCATTGTAATAGGGACTGCTGTAGGAACTAACCTGCTATGAATCTGACAACATCTTCCATGAACCTGATTGCATTTATATTTGACTGTTGACAAACAGGAAGGGTCCTGAAAAGCTCAACTTGTTTTGCCTTTTCCATAAGGAAATGAGCTCTGCCATTGGTCAGTACAAACTCTAAACCCACTGCCACAATGGGCTCAGCAGGCACATGTCAACATAAGCTGTCTGAATCAATTTCAAAGGCATAAGCTGTAGCTTCTCATCAGTCAATCATTGCATTTTGTCAACTGTCAGGGAGAGCTAGTTAGACTCTGAAAGAAGAATGACACATCCCACAGATAGCAAGCCAAGATCTGTCATGGACTTCATCTTTTACTTGCCATGGATGTATGTATATTTATAGGTGTCCATGAGGTGGTACCTGTGGCTAAGTTTTCAATATTTTTTCTTTAAAAATCTAGGTCAGCGCACCCAGAGCAAAAACATGCATGAGAGGGAAATTACACCTAAACTTTGTCCAATTTAAAACCTGCTTCAAGTTCAGTTCAGTGTCATTGGTGCCAAAGTCTGTTCTGGCAGAACTGAGGGTAAGACAGGAACCAACATTGTGCCGGCTGTCAGTCCAGTGCCAGCAAAAGGGATCTCGACAAAATATTACTTACTGTCTATAGCTTGAAAGTTTACGCAAATACTAACATTTGAGTTTTTTTTCTTCAGTTAAATATCTACAGAAAATGGTTTATTTTTTATCCATCCATTATCCAACTCGCTATATTCTAACTACGGGGTCACGGGGGTCTGCTAGAGCCAATCCCAGCCAACACAGGGCGCAAGGCAGGAAACAAACCCCCTGGCAGGGTGCAAGCCCACCACAGGGCGCACACACACCAAGCACACATTGGGGACAACTTAGGATTCCCAATGCCTAACCTGCATGTCTTTGGACTTTGGGAGAAAACCCACGTAGACACGGGGAGAACATGCAAACTCCACGCAGGGAGGACCCAGGAAGCGAACCCGAGTCTCCTAACTGTGAGGCAGCAGTGTTACCCACTGCACTATCGTGCCACCCCTAAATGGTTTATTTTGACTTTGGAAATGTATTGTTACAGCATAAGAGTTCACATTAAAAATACTGAATATGTATGCAGATATTTTGTCATGCAGAAAATGATAACAGCTTTGAAGGGGACTGAATAATTTTTGCACTTCCATACAATGCAATACAATTGGAAAAAATCCAAAAATAAATTGTGAAGGTTTCTGAGAAACCACATTTTAAATGAAACTTTTTGTTTTATACAATTGCGCTCTTCAAAAGCCTAGAATCTCGACACAAAAGTATTATGTCTCACCCACTGGCCAGGATTCTTTTGGTTTTAAGTGTCATGTTACATTTGAACAAAGTGAGCAGCTTTGAACCCAAAACAAAAGCTGAATTGTAGAATCCCCTGAAACTTCTGTTGACATCTCATGTGAGATTTCTTTTTAAGAATATCATTTGTTGCATCGCATCCCCATGACACACAGGATTGCTGTGTAGGTTAGGCTGATTACAAAACTGTCGTTGAAGGGTGGAATTCCATCACAGTTGCCACACAGTAGAGAGATCACTTTTAGCCTCTCATTTGTCTTTCATTTTTGCAGAATCTCCTTCTCCAATTCTCTTTCTTTGCAATATTTTTTGGGAGACTTTCAACACCTGGCAGTGCATCCAGGGTGGGTTACTGCCTTGTGCTTGATGCTGCCGGGATAGGTCTCAGTAACACATTGAGCAGACTTGGTAAGGAGTGGATTGATTTTCAACAGCACGGACATTGTCTTATTCCATTCTTCAGAAAGATGCTTAAAGATGCTCTTCATAAAGTTTGCCTTCATGGTGTTTTTGTAATACCCTTTTGTACTTTGGAACATGCAACGTTTCTTTTGTCTGGATTGTATTCAGCACATTATGTGAGATCTAAAGTAAACTGTCTACACCACTTCTTATGTACGTTTGCTTTGTTTTGCTTGGTAGTACATAATTTATCTTAGATTAATTTTGTCACGATTGATGTCATTTTTGTGATATATTTTATCATCTTCAAAGCCACATTGAGGCGTTCCCATCGCTGACAATGTCCTGTGTTTCTGGGTGCGTGACTTATGAGGTTGCGACCTCCGGTTCAATGGCACATTGGGAGAAAAGGTTAGCTAGGAGCTCATTTCTTTATCTGATCTACAGGTAGAAAACCTTAAAAATATCAGCCCTTAATTGTTCATCTTTTCTTTGCTTCTTTTTTGTTTTGACTTCTTGCATGTTTTTTAACTTTGATTATTGCCTTTTGTCTGGTTTCAATTGCTATTTTTATCCTCATTGGTTTTGTTTTGGTTTTTACGTATAACTCCTGGTTCACCTGCCTCTATGGTGTCTGGACAAATTAAATGAAGAGTATCCCATTTATATATCACTAGTCCATCTAGTCCATCATTTCTTCTATCCACGTGACTGGGACGTACTTCCGGGCTGC
>JANRMT010027041.1:87574631-87584709 GCA_026402145.1 Polypterus bichir lapradei
TATCTATCTATCTTGAAGTTTTTCCTTTGACCATTTTGCCTTTCCTTTGGGTATTCTATTATAGTACAAGAACATTTTCCACAAGTCTAGAAATGGCACCAAGGTGTACAGACCTTTGGGAGTACCTGCCAAAAGACGGGTGGGCCCACGCTGGCTGTCAGAGTATACAGAACATTATTACTGGCAAGAAAAGGAAAAAGTTCACCCTGTTTATTTACATTTATTTGCCACCTTTATCCAAGATGACTTACAGCATTTGACATACAATTGGTTACAATCCTTTTTGTTTTTTCAATTGGAGCACAGGCAGGTGAAGTGACCTGCTCATGGTTGCAGAGTGTCAATAGCAGGCTTTGAACCCATAGCCTCACAGGCTGAGATCCAAAGCCTTTACATGACACCACACTGCCTGCGTGTTTCACTTTTACTATTGTGGCTATTGCAGAAGCCAACTCAGAGGTTAGGTGTGAAGGGACACTACTGGGTGCTCAGGTCCTGTGCTCTAGCTGGACAAAAGCACCTCTGACCTTCAACATGGCCCTGCTTCTCCCTGATTCTAGAAACATAAAGGAAGTTGGATGAGGATCAGACCAGAATCTGGAGAAAGAGAAAAAGAAAGAGAAAGAGAAAGCAAAATATGGAAAGACAGAGGGTAGAACATGAGGGAGGATTCTCAGGGGTTCTTTAATCCTGCACAGCTGGGGTCAGTGAAGCAAATAAGGACTTTGTTTCTTTGTGCTCTTCTATAATCATTCCTTCTCTGTTTACTTTCAATCATAAATGTACCATTTTAAAATCTTTGACACTGCAAAAACAAAGGATTCTTTATTCCAAAATGAAGTGCATAATAGACATTTAAAACAGAAGTACATGAAGAAGATTAAAAAGTCAACTTAAGAATTTATAGTGTTACAGTATATAAAAGCAAGCCTGCTATTGTATAATTAAACCAAGTGATACATTTTTAGTGGCAGAAGTGGACTTTCCTGTACACCAAACAAAGCAACAGGCTTCTCACAAGCAGAGGTCTGTCACCAAAATAATCACAACCATAAATCCAGGGGTCTGTCACCAGACTCAAGTCTCTGGTAATCCTCATTGAATTTGTTTAAGTACTCACTAGACTTTCGTATTACATTTGTTTCAAAAACTATAATTAATTTGTTTTCCCTTTAGTAAAGACATTTATAAAAAGGCTGTCTAAGTCCTGGGAGTCTGACTTGAAAACGAAGTGAAGCAGAAATCACTCAGGTGTCTGCTTACTATTTTGGACAATGACTCGCATCCCCTGTGTGCTGTCTTGGCTAAACAGAGGAGGGCATTCAGTAACAGACTGAGCCAACTGTGTTGCTCCAAGTAGTGCCAAGTGAGGTAATTTACAATACAATACAATACAATTTATTTTTGTATAGCCCAAAATCACACAATCCGATGAAAGGACCCCTCTACCCGACAATTCCTGCGATTCTCCATCAGGGATGAGTTTACCTTAGGCAGGCAAAATAACTTGGCAGGTGGGCAGTGAATAGTGAAACTTAATAGGTGAGGGTTAGTAACAAATTATAACTATCATATTACTTATGTTTTAGTGTTAATGACCAACAACAGAGATGCAGTCTGTACAGTTAATCCGCAGCTCTAGTCAGGGTATGCTAAACTGAATTAGTGAGTCTTCAGCCAGGATTTGAAAGCTGAGACCGAAGGGGCATCTCTGTTAGTAGCAGGCAGACCATTCCACAGTTTAGGGGCCCTGTAACTAAAAGCTCGACCTCAACCATTTTTACCCTCTGCCATCAGGTTCTATAACAGGGGTGGCCAACTCTGACCCTGGACAGCCACAGTGGCTACAGGTTTTTGCTACAACCCAGTTGCTTAATTAGAAGCCTGTCATCATCATAACGGATTTTATTTAATTTCATGGCATGTTGTGTTTTAACTCTACCATGTCAGTTCATTCTTAAATCATAGATTTTTTTTCCTTTCTAATGATACATGTATCAGCCAAGTGATTTGATGCCTCAAACGGATGAATAGTTTTCAATTCTTCACTTTCTGTTCTGTTTCTGTCTGAGTACTTAATTAAACCAAATTGTGAATGATGAATACACACGGGTGGAAACAGAGACAAGCTAAATGTAGATCTGCTGATTCCACTGTTATTTGCATCTTATTGCAAATTAGGAGTAGTTTAAACAATGAATACAGCTGTTTAAGACTAAAATAAGCAATTAAGGGTTCAAAATCTTAACAAGTGAGACAACTAAAATGAAACAGAAAAAGTCACTTGAGCAATTAGTGTCTCATCAGCAGTGAATGATTTCACATGAAGCAATTGAGTTGGAACAAAAATTGAAAGCCACTGCAGCCCTCCAGAACCAACGTTGCTCAGCCCTAATTTAAAGCATCTCAGTCTTAAATAGCAAATAAATTAAATTAAGTCAATTAGTAGGAAAAACTAATTAAGAAAACCATTAGAATGAAAACCTATAGCCACTGTGGCTCTCCAGAATCAGAATTGACCTCCCCTGCTCCATAATGAGTCACTCCATGGCTGAGGTGGTGTTGTACCCACTATGAACAAGACTGAGCTGGTCTAACTAATGGACAATGATGCTTTGCGCAATTTACTGCACCAGTGACTAATATTCAGTATAATATTACTAATATGCAATTGTGTGATTATAATTGCTTGACACATTCAGGTTCTCCTTGGGATTAATAGATCTATCTATCTATCTGTTATATAGTGCCTTTCATATCTATATATCTATTTGTTATATAGTGTCTTTCATATCTATCTATCTAGCTATTGATCTATCTATCTGTTATATAGTGCCTTTCATATCTATCTATCTATCTACAGTATGCAATAAGGTCGCTTTGATGTCATACACCAGTGTGCTTGTGAAATGTATAGCAATGACAGTCATGATACATCAATGGCAGAACCTGTGCCAGGAAAGCAGAAAAACTCTGTTTCTGGAGGGCAAAACTGCAATTCAAAACATCTTAAGTCAATGAATAAAAAGTGCTTCTTCATTTCTAACTGATGAATAGAAATGAGCCAGATGGTGGAAGGCCATGCAGAATGAGAAATCTGCTACAGAACAAACTATAAGACACTATAGCCATAATTAAAGGGCAATATGACAGCAGATTGTGTGGATAAGGCATATCACAGGGAGAACAGGCTTACTCCACTTATGGACATAATTAGGTGTAAGGTATGGAGATTATCATTAGCATGGCCCCCACAGTCTAACGTGGGCCCCTAGGCCAGGATCTCTGGTAGGCCCTTCACCTAGGGTTAAGGAAAACATGATACCCAATAGGATTTAAAATAAAATAAGCGAGGTTAATGATGCGAAAACATAAGAAGTATTATGCACATTTATTGAATATATTTATAAAGTAAAGATCCTAATGAAAAACTTATAATAGTATCAAAAATTATTGCAAAATCTGTTTTCTAGCATTCTTTGACGCAAAATTTTTAATGACCTCATTTAAATCAACATGTTTAGCTAAATCATTTTCAATATACAGAATTGTTAGATGATTAAGTCGTTTTTTACTAGTTGTACTTCTTTGCCATGTTTTTAATGAATTTGCCAATATGCTAAATGATCTTTCTGCTGAAAAAAACAGTAACTGGGAGGATCTGTGCAGCTAAGCAAATTCTATTATCTATACTAATAAAAGGCAAAGCCCTCACTCACTCACTCACTGACTCACTGACTGACTGACTGACTGACTGACTGATCACTAATTCTCCAACTTCCCGTGTAAGTAGAAGGCTGAAATTTGGTAGGCTCATTCCTTACAGCTTACTTACAAAAGTTAAGCAGGTTTTATTTCGAAATTCTACGCATAACAGTAATAACTGAATCCTACTTATGTACATATATATGGCCATAGCCTGCAGCTCGGTCGCTGTGTGAGGCAAAGTTGCATCCCCCATCACCATGCCTCCCACATAGTTGGCTGCCTGCCTATATTGCATCCCCCATACCCACCTATAGATCCTATAGCCATTGTGGCTCTCGTAATTGAGTGCCTGCCCATATAAGGCCGTCCGTCAGCAGACAATCCAATAGGCACACTGCCACTAAATATTCGCAGGCAAATCAAAAAGTTAATACCGGGAATGCCTGTTAAACATCTTAGATTCACGAGCAGCGATTTAGGTGGTGAGATGTCTATCGAGGTGATCACTGTAATATTTACATGTCATTGAAATGTATTATTATCAGGCATGGTTTAGGCACCTATGTCATCAGGAAGGCACCAGAAAAAGGGACCTCAAGGTTACTATTATGGAAGTTAATTTAGAGCACGGATGCCGTGAATGTAAGAGCTGTAATAAATAAAGTTCCCCTGCATACTTTAAAAGAAAGTCTCGCCATCATTTCATTTTTCACAATTTGTGAAAACAAGACATGGTGTCAGAATAGAGGACAGTCATGGATTTTGTTGGAGTTCCCTCGCCATGAATTGACTGGGATTCTCTTAAGCTGCCGGGAGAATGGAAAAAGTTTGACAGCACGTGAAGCTTATGTTTCTGGCCCGCTAAAAGGCAAAGACGAGAGTGAGAAATGCAGCTACCTGCTCCTGTGGACGGGGGAAAAAGGAAGAGACATTTTTAACACATGGACTCTCACCCAGGAGGAAGCCAAGGTACTGAAAACTTATTATGACTGTTTTGAGGAGTTTGTCATGCCTAAGACGAATACGATATTCGCGAGATACAAGTTTGTTGAGAAGACGCAGGGTGTAAACGAGACTTTTGATCACTTTGTAACGGAGTTAAAATTGCTGGTGAAGGACTGTGCTTATGCAAACGAAGATGAGATGGTCAGGGATAGAATAGTGTTTGGCTCAAACTCAGCAAAAGTGCGACAGAAGCTTTTAAGTGTCGGGTCTGAGCTAACATTAAATAAAGCCGTGGACATCGCAAGATCGCACGAGATAGCACAATCACAGCTGAGAACCTTCGATGCATGTACTCCGAGCGGCTCACGTGAACTGACTGAACGCAGTATGCAGACAACAAGCAAGAGCTCCAAAGAGCGCTGAACAAAAAAATGCATTACACAATTGAGAAGGCAGCAAAAGAATATGAAGCGAGTGACGCATACAAGCATATTCATAAGTGCAGCTACTGCAGAAACAAAGCTCACTGTGGAAAAAGTCAATGTCCAGCTAAAGGAAGATAGTGTAAAAAATGTGGTAAATTGAACCACTTCGCTAAAGTTTGCAGGACTGGGAAAGGTAAACCCGTGCATGCAGTGTGTGATGTCTCAGATAAAGAGGAAGACGAGCTGTTTATTGATGCAGTAAGAAAGGAACAACCCTCTGAAGCTGAACAAGCCTTGGTAGACATATCAATAGGAAAGCAAGGTGTAAAGCTTAAGTTTAATTTAAGTTCATAGACAAGCTGCCGCTAAATATTCACAGGCAAATCCACAACTTAATACCGGGAATGTCTGTTAAACATCTTAGATTCACGAGTACCGATTTGGGTAGTGAACATTTCGATGAATGAAACCTGTTATCTTTACAACGGTTGACAAACACGGAATATAACTTGAACACAACACATCCTCCAAATACAAACCTGATTGAAAGAAATAATGATAATTAAATCCTTGATGACAGCAACACTCATAAAAGTCACAAAACAATTACATTGACAATCATGTTACGTTATTTTTAAAATGTTTCCTTTTCTTTTTCATAACTTCTTTAACACACTACTTCTCCACTGCTAAGCGCGGGTATTTTGCTAGTTTTTTATAAATTATAAGTTATTTATCTGCAATAGTCGACTACTCATACAAATTAAATTATATTACTTGTTTCTTGTTTTGCCTTTAAAAGAATTAGAACAGGCTTCTTATAAACTAATTGTGAATATAAATAGAATTGTTTGCGTTTTTACCTTTAAATGTAGGTATACGATTTAGTTGAAGATCCGTACGGTTCTATGATGCTTAGTTTTTCATGTACTCCAGCATTTTTGATATACTTTTCTAATGTAGGGTTTTCTATAGGAAATTTTCCAACTAAAATAATGGCAGTTTTCGCAGGAATCAATTTTCTTGTAAAAAGCGTGTTTAAAACCATAATTTGTTTAAGTTTATTGTTTATAATATTTATAAATAAAGAATATATAAAACTATATGACACCAAATCAGCAATTAATATCAATTTTTTTGACCAGTGGAGAGGTCTACGTTTTATTTGGATTCGTAAAATGTCAAAGCGAGAAAGTTGTAGAAAAATGTATGTAGAAATTTTTTATCTGAAAATTTTTTTGATATTGTTTTTAGTTTTCAAAATATTTTATGCTGAAGTTGACACTCAGCGCTGTAGGATCAATTATTGCTTTCTATTCATACGTTTTGTTTGTGCATAATATCTACTCATCCTGCACCGGGCCCCCTGCCTACAGCCCTGTCAGCTGGACAAAGATCATTACAGATAATATGCCCAAAATAATAAATAAAGTACAAATGTGAATGTTGGCAAAATAATACAACCTGATCAATTTGTCTTAAACGTCCTTAAGCTGTGCTCAATCTTCCTGCACAAGCAGAGATTTTGAGTACATTAGAAGAATGGCTACTACACTATACTGTGTAGGGGAATGATCTGCAATCCTTCTTACAAGTAGTGAAGTCACATAAATTAAGTTCAGGTTCTTATTGGCATGACCAACCAGCTGTAACACATTGCCACTCTCTAATGCCATGATCTACATATATCACTAGTTCATTGTGGACCTTACCTTGAGACCTCTGGATTCTTCCTTTCTCAGAAGTGAACTGATTTTTGCTCAATGCCAATAAAGTTTTATAAGCTCAATAAAATTCCTATATTTGACCCAACTTTTAGAAAAATATGTTGGCCTCCTTAATGTTTGGGACAAAGACAAATTTTGTTCTTGATTTACCTTTCTGTTCTACAGTTTAACATTACAAATCAAACAATTCATATGTGTTTAAAGTGCACATTTTAGACTTTAAAGATATTTGCATGCATTTCGTCTACACTGTCCACACATTTCAGGGCACCATAATGTTTGGGACAATTGAAGCTACAGATGTTTGTGATTGCTGAGTTGTGTTTCATTTCTTTATTGGTGCAGACATAAGATACCTAGGCTTACTTTTACCCTTTGAAGTCTACAGTTGCCATTGTTCAACATGATAAAAAGAGCTGTGATAATGAAAGTCAAACAAGTCATTATGAGGCTGAAATACAAAAATAACACCATTAGACACATCAGTAAAACCCTAGGATTAACTAAATCACCTGTCTGGACTATCATTAAGAAGAAAGAACACACTGGTGAACTCAGTAATCGCAAAGGGACTGGTAGGCCAAGGAAGACCTCCACTGCTGATGACATAAGAATCCTCACTCTGGTAAAGAAAAAGCCCCAAACGTCTGTCTGGCAAATCAGAAACAGTATTCAGGAGGCAGATGTGAATGTGTCAGAGATTACTATCCATAGAAGACTTGATGAACAGAAATACAGAGGCCACACTGCAAGATGCAAATCACTAGTTAGGTACAAAAACAGGATGGCCAGATAATAGTTTGCATAACAATAATTAAAAGAGCCTGCAGAATTCTGGAAGAAGGTCTTGTGGACTGAAAAGACATAGATGAACCTCCTTCAGAGTGATAGCAAGAGCAAAGTGTGGAGAATAAAAGGACCTTCCCAAGATCTAAAGCATACCAGCTCATCTGTTAAACATGGAGGTAGGGGTGTTATGGCCTGGGCATGAATGGCTGCCACAGGTACTGTCACAATTATTGTCAGTGATGATGTAACTGCTGATGTGAGTTGTACGATGAATTTTGAGGTGTACAGGAATATTTTACCTGCTGACGTTTCAATAAATGCCTCTAACCTCGTTGGACAGTGCTTCATGTACAACAAAATAAAGATCCCAAACATAAGGCAACATAGAGGTTTTTCACAGCTTAAAAAGGAAAATTCTTGGTCCAGCTAGTCAATCGATTTAAGTCCAATTGAGCATGCTTTCCATGTGCTGAAGAGGAAATGTAAGAGGACAAGGACCCAAAACAAGCAGGAGCTGAAGGTGGCTGCAATAGAAGCTTGGCAGAGCAACACCAGAGAAGATACTCAGCACTTGGTGATGTCTGTGAATCGCAAACTTCAGGCAGTCATTGCATGCAAGAGATGTGTGACAAAGTACTAAGTATAACTGCTTTGATATATTTTCCATTGCTGCGTCCCAAATATTATGTTGCCTTAAAATGGAGGGACCACATAGAAAAAGTGTTGTCATTTCTACATGATGGGACAAAATGAATGCAAATACCCTTGAATGAAATCTGCAATGTGCACTTTATTCACATCTGAATTGTTTGATTCATAATTTTAAACTGTGGAGCAGGGGAGTAAATCAAGCAAAAATGTGTCTTTGTACCAAACATTACAGCGGGCACCTTCTGTCCTATTCACGGGTTGTCAACTTTCGCAAAGGTGGTATTGCAAGTATTCCTGTCTAATACTATAAAAGTGTTTAAATAAAAGCACACTAATCCCAGAACTACTTAAGTACATTCATTATTTAATGCATGGATTACTTTTAATATTGCATACCTTTTTTAAAATGGTGCCTGGTGTACTTTAGCCCTTGGTCGTGCTGATCATGCCAGACTTTTTGATCTGCAGCTGAACTTCATTATAAACACCTCAGAATGACATGGCTGCCAGACAAGCCAGTGGGATTTCATTTCCCTCGTTTGATGAATAACAAGTAAGTCTAGAAGTAACAGTAACGATGTTGGCATTCACAGTACCTGCTGGTTGAGACACTTTGTGAGTTTTTTGTTTAGGTTTATGCAATCCTCAGGAAGATTTCATATTTGTATTTACTTGCAATAGTGTGAGATGTAGAAATTTATAATGCTGTGCATCAGGACTTTAGAAAAACCATGTAACAGGCTTTAAGCCCAGGTGCTAAATAAACAGGGTAGCATATTTGTTAAGCACATGAAGGAAGAAAGCCACAAGAGGGCAGTATTTTCTCATTCAGTAAAATCAGTTTGTCTTCTTGGAGAAAGGACGGCAGATGCATTACAGGTGCTTGTATGGTACTGCTGTGTTCCAAAGGATTTGCACATTACATAACCAAGCAGCTGCATCGGGTGCACAAATCCCTATTTTAAACATTCATTTTTTTGTTCATTTTCCCAAACATGCTTATTTGATCCTCCCTGTGACCCTATAGTTGAGTTAAGCATGAAAATTGATGGACAAATGCTCATTCCAGCACAGGGTCACATGGAGTGAAAGCTATTCAGGCAGAAAATTATCTCAGGAGGGCACAGTCACACACTCATTTAAACTGGGACAGTTCAGAGTCACCTATTAGCCTGGTATTCATGTGTTTGAAAGGTTGTGCAAAACTGAGGCACCTGGAGAAAACTTGTACAGAAACAAGAAGGATGTGCAGACTGCACTATAAGAATGCTGAACTTGTGCTGTCAAGGTGGGTTTTCATAAAGACAGCGTTATGAATGCTAGCTTCACTCTTTCAGAGTGAATTTAGTGTCTAAGGCTAATAAATCAATACCATGAAAATTAGTATTGAAACAATTTAAAAAATTAAACAATCAATACTTGATATTTTGATACTTTTGACAACCCTATTCAGACTAATAAATGGTTAACTTACATGAAAATGAATGGTAAACAACTTATTAGATAGATACAGTACATACTGTACATAAATATATATGAAAGGTGCTGATAGATAGATAGATAGATAGATAGATAGATATGAAAGTCACTATACAATAGAAAGATACATATCAAAGGCACTATATTATAGATAGATAGATAGATAGATAGATAGATAGATAGATAGATAGATATGAAAGTCACTATACAATAGAAAGATATATATGAAAGGCACTATATTATAGATAGATAGATAGATATGAAAGTCACTATACAATAGAAAGATACATATGAAAGGCACTATATTATAGATAGATAGATAGATAGATAGATAGATAGATAGATAGATAGATA
>JANRMT010027041.1:87584719-87599766 GCA_026402145.1 Polypterus bichir lapradei
ATAGATAGATAGATAGATAGATAGATAGATAGATAGATAGATAGATATGAAAGTCACTATACAATAGAAAGATAGATATGAAAGGCACTATATGATAGATAGATAGATATATACTTTATTAATATGGCAAGGTTTATATATCTATATCAATAGGAACGTTATTAAAACGTGTATTTACTTACAATTTATTAATCTTACAGATGCTAACAAGGCACACATATAACAAGAACTATCTGTAAGTAAGTTATCAAAGTGTGGGTATTTGCTCAATGTAAAATGATTAGAATTGTAAAAAACTTTTCATTTGCAGTTTAAAAGTACAGGATGTCAGTCATTGGCACAGTACATTGCACATAGTGTCGTTGTCTGTTCAGATGTCTGCTAGACCAGCTCAGTACCATTCAGCACACATGGATCAATACCTCCTTGGCTGAGGGGTGACTCATTATAGAGCCTGATGGCTGAGGATAGAAATGACCTTACATAGCTCTCCTTGGAGCCACAGAGTTGTCTCAGTTTGTTACTAAATGTTTTCCTCTGCTTAGCCAAGACCCCATACAGAGGGTGGGAATCATTGTCCTGGATATTAAGCAGCTTCCTGAGTGTCCTCTGTTCTAACATATCCTCCAGGTGGTCCCACCTGGCTCCTAGGGTTGAACCAACCTTTTCAATCAGTTTATTTACTCTGTTGGCATCACTTGCACTAATGTTCTTTCCATAGCACACTACCGCATAGAAAATTACAAAAGCCGCTACAGACTGGTAGAAAACATGTAAGAGTGGCCTCATTACACTAAATGATCTCATCCTCCTCAGAAAATAAAGGCAACTTTGACCCTTGCTCCATACAGTCTCTGAGATGGTACTCCACTCAGTCTTGTTGTTCTGATGCACCACAAGGCACTTAAATGCCCTCACTGCCTTCACATCTTCACTATCGATGAGGACTGGGGGCAAATTGGGCTTGCCTTTCCTGAATTCTGTGATTATTCCCTTTGTCTTATTGATGTTGAGCTTCACGTGGTTCAATCTGTTCCATTTAACAAAATGCTTCAATGGTGCCCTGTATTTATTCTCAAGCCCACCACTAATACACTCGACTTTGGCTGTGTCATCAGAAAATTTCTGCAGATGACATGATTCAGTATTGTATCTAAAGTCTGAGGTGTACAGGGTAAACAGTGTCACACATGTGCACTTAGGAGGCAGTCAACAAGCCATGAGGTGAATGAAACATTGCGAGATGAAGGGTTGATTTATGGTACGAACGCCTCTCTCTCTTTTTCAGCAGACGAAAAGAAGACAAATAATCCATTTAACTTACCACCTTCACTTCCGGATTCCCAAGAAGGCCACCCAACGTCACTTTCACAAAAGCCACTTCCGATTCCATGATGATGACGTCACTTCTAACTCCCAAAGATAAAGACACCTCCGTTCTCCAGATGATGACGTCATTTCCGTCCATCCATTACGACGTCATCTCCTACCATATCATTTCCTTCAGCCATTTTGTTCTGTATAAAAGCGTCATTTTTCTGTTGCCATTTGTAAATTACTTTCCTGAAGTATTTTGATCGCTTTTCATATATTTTCTTTTGCTTTGTCCACTGGACAATGTACGGGGTCATTCCCCAGCTCTTTTGTGTGGTAAAGAGTGCATTAATTCACGACAACAGGAAGGGAGGCAGTACAGTTCCCTGTAGAACCCCTGTGCTGCTCGTTGTCATGTCCAATACATGGTTGCTAAACCAAAACTGTAGTATACCAGTAAAGTAGTTCATTATCCAGGGCACAATGGTAGCATCGACCCTCATTGACCAGAGCTTCTCCCCCAGCAGTTTGGGCTTTAGGGTGCTGAATGCACTTGAGAATTCAAAAATCAATGTCTTCACCCTGCTACCCTGTTTCTCCAGATACAGTGCATCCGGAAAGTATTCACAGCGCATCACTTTTTCCACATTTTGTTATGTTACAGCCTTATTCCAAAATGGATTAAATTCATTTTGTTCCTCAGAATTCTACACACAACACCCCATAATGACAACGTGAAAAAAGTTTACTTGAGGTTTTTGCAAATTTATTAAAAATAAAAAAAAAATTGAGAAAGCACATGTACATAAGTATCCTACACCGTAGGAGTAGGGTCATTTCAACATATAGTTGACAGTATCAACAACCCTTATGTGGTCATGGTAGGCAAATTGCAGAGAGTCAAGTTCTGTTTTGACCAGGGGCTGCAAGTGAGTCAATATTACCCTAATGTGTGAGATCACAGCCACCCCAGCCAGTTGTCATTTAAGACTTTTGGATGCATTATCTTAGGAATTGGTACCAAATGTTTTCCATACAGCTGGGACCTTTTGTAGTATAAGACTCATCTTGAAGATACACTGGAAAAATTACATGCAGCTGCTCTAATGTACTCCTTCAGCACCTTGGGGTTAACACCACCAAGTCTGGCAACTTTCCCTGCCTAAGTTTCCTTAGTTCTTTCTTCACTTGGTCCACCGTGAAGGTCAATAATGTATAACTGGAAGGTTGGAAGAAAGGAGGACATAAGTTGTTTTAGCTGGTGCATGAGGACAGAGACACTGGCAGCTGGTATGCAGAACTGTGAATGAAAAGTGAACGGGCAGGAGAGTGTGTGGAGAGTGCTACATGGTCTTGTGGATTAATGTGGACAGCATGAAGGGTGACATGGGAGATTGGTACCATTCCTCACTAGTTTCAAACAAAAAACCGCACCGAGAAAATATACATAATATGTAAAATGATGAATGCTACTAAAAAATTAACTTTGGGACTATTGCAACTAAAATCTGGAGATAGTGTAAATGTATATAGGCTCACACAGCAGTACTTGTTCCTGTTGCAGTCTTAATGGCCTGACAAAGTAGTGTATAACCAGAAACACCCGCCTTCGTACACAAATGTCCAGCTCCGAAACACCTCCTGAGTGATCTTAACAGCGGTTTGTCTCTGAATGACTCATTGAGTCTTTCTCTCTCTCTCTCTGTCTCCCTCATACAGAGCTGGTTGCTATGAGTCATTGCTCCTTATAAGGCACAAACAACATATACAGTGGATTGGTTTCCTTCAGTCCATTAATGGATACACACTCAAGAATGGGATCCCTGCACTCACACAACCCCCTGCTACAGCAACAGTCCCTTGTTCCCTCAGATTTGATTACTTCTTTGTGGTGTAATGTTTAGAACTGCTGCCACATAATTCCAGAGCCCAGACTTTGAATCCAAGTACAGCCAATTTGTGTGGGGTTTGCTCATTCTTCACGTATCAGTGGGGGGGGGTTTCTTCCATGTCCCAAAGTTATTACACTGATTTCAACACTCCCCCATAAAAGGTCAGTGTAGATGTGAGCGTGAATGGCAACATTGATGAAGTGATGCTCCATTCTAAGTTTATTCACGTCTTGCACCTGCTGCCGAGTTAAGCTGCAGTCCCTCTTGACCCTGAATTCATATTAAGTTTAGAAACTGGATTGATATATTACAAGTGTAGTAGCCTGTTATGGACAATGCATTCAAGCTATGCAGTTATCAGGAGTAATTAAAACATATAAATAGGTTACTTGAAAAACTAGTATGTTTCCTTTACTAATTACGGATGGGCCCCACCTCACATGATACTGTCAGCATTGTCTTCCTCAATAAAAAGATAAGTGCCTGTGTGTCTATGGGTCTGTCCTGTTGCTGTGTCCCTGTAATTCCAAAAAATGGCGCATCAGAAATAGTAACACCACTTTTACGAATCCCATACCAAATGGCACATAACAGAGACATAAGCATTGCATGGTGCACTGCAAACATTAACAATGGGGTCATGCATTGATTACTTACATTTTGACCTGTCTTAGACAGGTAGCACAGCTAGTAAAATGATAAAGGAATAAGCGTCTCTGTGTCTGTCTATGTGTTTGTCTGGTTGTTATGTCTCTGTCATTCCTAAAGATGACACATCACAAACATTTGTTTGTAAAAAAATGCATTGTATTTGTCTTTTCAACAGATGGTACGTCACACACATTAGCACCTCTTTTACGAATCCCATACCAAGTGGCATGTAACAGAGACCTATGCATTTCGTGGTGCACTGGAAATGTTAATGCTTAGTCTCTGTTGATTACTTAGATTTCCACGCATCTTAGTCAGGTAGCACAGCTAGTTTTATTTTAAATACTGTACTGCTAAATTGTGATGTGGCAAAGCAATAAATTGTAATTGTTGCTGTGCCTTAATATTATTTTTAATGTTAATCTTTGGCTGGGCATCTGTTAATGTTACAACTTTACGTAATAATTACTAATAGCAGTAATTCAAGAAATAGTTTATCTTCATAAATAATGAATACTTTTGAAATTACAATAACTGAATTTAAGAGAATGTAAATACTGTATTGACATATACTTATAAATAACTGACATATGAAATATTGTATTATAAATCTTTCAAGATTATTGCTGAATACACCTTGTTATCTTATGTTGCTTCTTCAGTTATCTATTTGTACTGATGATTAACTTATCAATTAATCTTCATATTATTAATGAACAGTTTCAAATCAGGATGTTGCCTTATATCTGGTAGTATTCTATTTTATTCTATTACTGGTTGATGATCCCAGTGTATTTTTATTTTTTGTTTTTTCTGATGTCTTGTCAGTCTTACTTTTTTAACGAATTATTACTATTGTGTTTGACAATATTTGTTGTTTTGTAAACATGTCGTCAGTGACTTCCTATCATTATCACAGTTTTTTTCTTACTTTACTTGTTTTGGCAAGGCATAACATGTCAATTCATGTTTTGACTGCTACATATTTTTCTTTTTTAATCAGTTATTGTCATAACACTACTATTATTAAAATGCTTTCTTTTTTACTGCAATTCAATGATATGCTACTTTTTTTTTAACACAGCATTGTGGTTATCAATGATTTGTTCATTTGTCATTGCTACTCTAGAAATGCTTAGAATATTCAGAGAAGTGCTACTGTTGATATAAAATAGTTTTGGATGCCAGAGAAAGATAATATATCAAAAATATTGATGGGATGTGCATTTATGGATTTTGATATTAAAGGTAGAAGACATTACCAACATTAAACTCTGGGTTTCAATATTAAATGTAGGTCTTAGATTCAATTTTATGTAACTTTTATGTAATTTCACGTAAAACTTAGGAGTACCCTGGACAGCAACCAGGATGCCAAATCACTTGGTAGGGCTAACGTGAAAGTTCACACAGAAATAATTAACTAACTACATTTTCTTTCTTTCTTTCTTTCTTTCTTTCTTTCTTTCTTTCTTTCTTTCTTTCTTTCTTTCTCTTTCTTTCTTTCTTTCTTTCTTTCTTTCTTTCTTTCTTTCTTTCTTTCTTTCTTTCTTTTTAAATTTTCACAATATGCTGGAATACGGCCCCTGCCTGCAGAAGATTAGGCCATTTTCAGAGACGCCTGTGAATCTCCATTTGATATTCTTCAACAGCAGGTAATTCATTCAAACAGTGAGACCATTTATAATTTTAAATTTCAACCTTGTGCTGATGCTGTAGTTGCTGCATTCTGTTCTTGGACTCAACGTTTTGCCAGTTTACCCAGTTTGTGCAGATCAAAACCATTGATATTCACTAACATCAAAGCGCTGATATTGCACTGGGCAATGAAATCTCAGACATATGTGATTCATCCTTCTTTTAGGAGCTTGGCATCAAAGAAGAAAGCAGTGTGATCCTGTAGTTTCCAATAACTTAAAAAATTCAGTATATAAAGGACCACCAAAACAAATGTTTTCTATGAAAAAACACTAAAGTTTGTAAATATCTGGTGTCAAATAAATTGCCCAGTGTGCACTATTAGAGTAGTTTCCCAGTCCTGTTCTAAATAGCACACAACTGTAGCAGATAAAAGCCCATGAAGAAACCTGTTCTGGGGAGAATGTGACCTATCCTCATATTTTAGCAGCCCCCCTTTCCTGGTAAGTGCTTCGTTATGATTTGTAGAGGTCTGATTTACGTTGATATTATTAATTTTTGGGCCGGGTTTAAGTAACTCATCAATCCATTTACAAAATTTTCAGGTTTTTCAGGCATTCTTTAAGTGTTAATTGCATGTAAATAAACATTCCTTAAAAAATGAATTCTTTTTTTTTCAATTAATAACAACACCAACACCAAAATACCTTCACTACACTCATCATACACACATCATCAGAACCTTTACAACTGCTAAATGTTAATTAAAGAAAAGCAGTCCATCGGCCAACCAATGAATTAAAGAGATTGAAGAATCATCATTATCATCAGTTGTGATGGCGCTTGTGCAGGCGAGAACGATCTTCCGCCACGCAACCCGTTCCTGGGCCGCCTTTTCGATCTCTGTCACAGTCATTCTCTCATTGCAGATAGAATCGGAGATGTGCTGGGCATATGTGAGCGTGGGCCTTCAACGTCTGTCCTTGCCTAGTTGTACCGGCAGGACGTACAATGCGTATTTCCTGATTAGTTCATCTGGTGGATGACGAAGCATGTGGCCCACCCATGTCAGTTGACACTGTAGGACTGTAGTTGATAGTGGTTGTTGTTCGACACAGGCGTAGATTTCTGAGACAGGTATATGATAGATTCGCTTGATGTTGAGGATTACTCGATAGCAGTTGGTCGCAAAACTATCGAGAGTGTTTTTGAGCTGGTTTGTTATGATCCAAGTTTCGCTGCCGTATAGGAGTATGCTTAGACAGGAGGCTTTAAACAGACGCACTTTGAGGCGTATGGAGATGTTGTTGGCTTGCCAGATGCTTTTTAATTTCCGAAAGGCGCCCCATGCTTGTCCTTTACATATCTTGACGTCATTCGATGTAGTGGCTACCATTGAACCGAGATATTTGAAATCGCTCACTATTTCGATGTGCTCGTTATTAAGAACAAGTGGAAGTTGTTGGCCGAAATCAGTATTTACTATCATCTGTTTGGTCTTCTCGGCATTGATTTCTAAGCCAACTAGAAAGAAGAAAATAAAAGAAAAAAAAAGAAACTACAATACAGATGACCCCGATCCAGGTTCAGATCAAGTGAACTGCACGGTGCCATCTCTGGATTGTAGAATGGGGTGAACTGTTGATACTGACACAAGGAGCGCCAAGAGTGTTGGGTTAACAAAGATGACTTTCAATGGGCCGAGGGACAAGATCAATGGATCTCCAGTAGGCCAGCAACAAGAGGTACAACAATTACTCTCCACTGGAGTACAGAGAGGAAGATAGTGGAGAAATCCCAAAGAAGGGGAACCTCAGGACCAGAGAAACGTGACCAAAACATATGGGAACAGTGCCAGAGATTATTGAGGAGCAGAGGTGACAAAGTAGGTCTGGAAACAAAACACTTAAATGGTCATTTTCAGATGGTTGGTTAACCTATACATAATTTAGAACTAGGTATATCGAACTGTCTTGTGGTAACATCCATATAATATGATGGATAAAGACTTTCAGATGGTGTGATTCCTTACAGTTCTGTGGCTCTGCACATCACTGAGATCTGAATTCATAAGTCTCTAAACAAAAATTGTATGGCATACAGTAGAATGACATCTGTGACTGACTTCCATTGATCATCCAGTGATCACATTTCTGCACAGTTGCCAGTCTCGTGCATGTCTAAAACTGCACCAGTCATGCCTGCAAAAACAGGCAGGACAAAGGAAAAGGCTTATGGTTTGCTCATGTAAACTTAAAGGTGCTCATGCAGCTTCTTCTCTAACACTAGCAGTGATAGTGCTGTGAGAGAACTTTGTAGCTACTGATCTTTTATATTCCTGCTATTGTATGACAAAGACAGTTGTATGTAATTGAGCAACAAGCAGATTAAGAATCTTTAAATGTATTCTTTGATTCAGTGTTTCTTTCAGTCATGCTGAGATGCACTATTTTTTACCCATGACTCATTTATCCATTGCTTTAACGCAAGATAACTCCCTTTAAACATAATGTTTATTCATTTCTTGATTATTTACATTTTACTGATTTAGGTCATTTGCTGATGACATCATCAGATTGGTCTTTCTGCTGCACTGATGCTCTGTGTCATTTCAAGGCATGTGCGCCATCACTTACCATGACACATGATGTCTGTAAATGGCAAGATGATCAGCCCAGAATGCCCCAAACTACAAGTTTTCAGGACTATATCAAAAGAATTGTCTCAAAATAGACCTGCATCTGCAACTAGGAAGAACCATTACGCATCAGCCAAAATCAAAACACAAGCCACAAACTGGAGTCAAAATGTATGTTTCTGGAAGTTCAAACCATTGTATCAGGAGACGTGCAGTGGCAAGCCACTGCAGCAAAGATTAACGAATTAGAAAATGAAAATGTTAGCCAGGATCAGGCAAGGTTGGGGTAGGATTGCCAGATTAGAAATTTAGAAATACGGGACACTCTTAAAATCTCTTTTTTTATACATACAGTTTGCTTCAAATTCAGCTTCTGTCTTGTCTGATAAATGTCCATTTGCTGGAATATTCATCACAAAATTTACACTTACGTTTTGGGATCTTGGGATGGATGGATAGATTAGTACTTAAGTTACAAAAAAAGTGGGCCGTGGCAAGTAGTAACAACACACTTTGTTGACAATTAATGTTGCAATGCTGATACAGAACTGCACAGCAGCGCAGCTGGAGAGCAAAATGGTAACAGTGTTGCTGTCCTCAGCAAACTATAGCAACAGAACAAACTGCAAACACGCAGGAAACTCTAGTTTCCTCGTTACATTTGGGTTATTTTTATCAAGAGAATCTGAGAAAAGTATAATTACTTATAAAGTTACAACTAAGTACCGTAAGAAGGTAGTAAAAATATTTTTTTATTACGAAATTTGAAAATGAACTAAAAACGGGACATTTGGGTGTCCGGGAAAGGTTAATACGAGACAGGAGACAAAATAATCAAATATGGGGCATGTCCCATATATAAGGGACTTCTGGCAACCCTAGGTTGGGGGAATGTTTACACTGAAATACCACGCCAATATGAAGCTTAACTATCCGAAAAAAGAAAAAATATGTAAAAATTATGCAGCATTTTTGAAGGTTTTTGATCTCAAAGTATGGATACTTTGGGTCGGGAGCAGCCATTTTGAAGAACGTCAGGAGCGTGACATTGTGGAATGTGTTCTAGCAACTAGCAACTGTGAACAACATAACTGTGCTTATGTTAAAACAATGTAAAATATCAAAGCCTATACAACATTGAAATAAAACAAGAGCTCATAAAATTTCTGAAAATTTACAGGAAGCACCAAATACAATGTCAACACCTTTGGCAGCTATTTAAATTAAGAACATGCTGCAGCGGTAGATATTGTCTGAATTTTGTTTTGTGGCCAATAGGGGGCCCTCCAGCTATCCAAACCCTACACAGACAGATGCAGACACAAGTTCAGCACAACACAAAATTTTTATTTTGTTGTGGGAAACTCTTCCCCAAGTGTTTCCCACCACCAAAGCAAAGTACAAAGTTCAAAGCACACAGCAATGACCTTTTTCTTCTTCTGTTTCTTTCTGCCTCCATTCCTCCTCCAGAAAGCATTGTCTTCATCCCGACTCTGGCTCCTGGAATGACGTGAGGCAACTCTTATCATCCTGCACCCAGGAGTACTTCTGGTGGCCTGTTACCATGGCCCAGAAACACTTACGGGTGAGGTGGAAGCTAAATATAATATGATAAGGTAGAGCTTGCTAGTCCCCACAGCACCCCGGAACCCAACAAGTCTGTGTCGAACTCCATCTCCCACAATGCCCTGTGGGGATGCGTGGTGCTGTAGCAACCCAGGGGGCTGTCATTTAGTGCTCTAGAGGAGGTAATGCCTAGTGCATGTTCTCTCCTGTGGTCCTTCCTTTATGGAGGCATGCTGGCTGGGTAAGGACCCTGGCCATCCCCCACAGTTTCTAAATAAAAAGACTTGATGGCAAAAGAGAACTAACTTGTCAAACAAACTAATTTCTATTTTAGATTTTGACTTTTCCCTCCTTGCTGATTTTAAGTATGTCTTGCCTTTTTGTTTCAGTCTCCTGTCATTTGCTTATCCTGTCTATACAATCCTACTATGTTTGACCAGATTCATTCCCCCTTAAAGGATTCTCTGTCATTCCCTTCAAAAGAAAGTACCATTTTGATCTTTTCTTTGTCTGGAACTATCTAGATGGCACCACACTCTCTCTTTCACTGCCGACATGTTCACTTGTAAGCTGTGACCCTTAGCTGTCTCTTTTCTGCCAATGCTTGAATTTTTATTATTTCTTCCTACCTTCGAGCACAGGAGGTTGGCAACAAATTAAAGGAATGCCACATTTGCTGAAGAAATGGCGACTGGAGTGAGCACAGCCTAATTTTAAGTCTAGGGTTGTCACAATAAAAAATTCAAATTTTGATAAGACACTGAGAAAATTACTGAAATTAAATTTTTTGATACCTAATACAGCATACAATGTCACCCAATAAAAATATCTATTTAAGTAAATTGCACTTCTGCATGCATGAAAATCTTACATTGATGAAAACAAATACAGTAATAGAAATTGTAGTCATTAAAACATAGGAATAATTCATTACGCTAGTAGTCAAAAGACTCCACATTAACCTTAACACTAGAAGTGAGAAGTCAAGCAAAATGACACCTTTCATTGGCTAACTAAAAAGATTACAATATGCAAGCTTTCGAGGCAACTCAGGCTCCTTCTTCAAGCAAGATGTAATATCAAGGCTGGAGTCGGGTGAGGAGGAAGACGAGGTCGTTGCAGAGGAGGCGAGGAGAGGCCCGAGTGAATTGTGTGTGGAGACTGTGGCTAGTGAGAGCCTGGACTTTGGGGAGACTGGGGGTTTGGTGGTGGTGCACTTGACACTTGTAAATACTGTGAATAAACGTGGGGTGATGACTGAAATGGTGTCCGCCTGTGTGTGTCCGGGCCGCTCGATTTCACAGTGGCGTAGCCGGCAGGATGCTCCACTTGGGTCGAGGTGGGGACCTCCATTCATAAAAATGTCTGTGAAAGGCCCGGCACAACAGGGGAACCCACCCACGTGCCACAGGGGCGGCATGGACCCAACCCCGCAGCAACGAAGTGTGGCATGGACCAGTGGAGATCCATCGGTGGACTTTGTGACTAAGGGGCAGCTCACCGACGCGGGGCCCAGGAAGGAGGCTGCCGAGAAGGTGAGGCTGTGGCTGCAGAAGCTGCAGCAGCAGCAGTGGAGCTGCCCGGAGAGATGCTCTCCTGTGAGAGAGGAGAGCGAGAAGGCCGACCAAACGTCCAGGCTCTCACTAGCCACAGTCTCCAGACACAATTCACTCGGGCCTCTCCTTGCCTCCTCTGCAACGACCTCGTCTTCCTCCTCACCCGACTCCAGCCTTGATTGCAGGGCGGCGGCTCCTTAAATAGGCGGCTGATTGCCGACCACACCCAGCCACCTGTGACACTATGAACATGGAGAGAAAGCTAACAAGATCTTAGCTCAACAAATCCACAAGCAGGAAGTTCACAAATGCAATCCCAGAAATTACCAACACAGACGGAGACAAAATCATTGACCATAAAAATATAATGCACAAATTTAGAGATGACTATAAGGCCTTATATTCTACTCAGACTAAAGAAGACAAGACACAACCTAATGTGTTTTTGGATGCATTACAGATACCACAACTAGATACTATCAGCACAGAAGAATTGGACAAACCTCTAGCACTATCAGGATTATTAGATGCTATGAACTCACTTCAGAGCAGAAAAGCAGCAGGCCCTGACGGTTACCCTGCCAAATTTTATAAAAAACTCTCAATTAAGTTAGCTCCCCTTTTACTAGCAACATTTATAGAAGCTAAAGGCAATAACATTCTACCTCAAACTTTTCGCCAAGCTTTAATTACCGTGTTTCCTAAGCAAAATAAGGACTTACAATGTGCATCATACAGACTAATCTCACTTCTGAATAACAATGTTAAGATACTCACCAAAGTCCTTGTCAGTAGGAATGAGAAAGTTCTTCCTTCAATAATATCACAAGACCAAACTGGATTTATTAAAGGCAGACACTTAGCTTCCAATCTCCGACACCTGTTTAATGTAATATATTTACCCACAAAGTCTAACACTCCGGAGATATTATTATCTTTGGATGCAGAAAAAGCATTTGATATGGTTTAATGGAATTACTTTTTCACCATATTGGAAAAATTTCGGTTTGGTCCAAATATGTTCATGTTTGCAATCGCCACAGAGCTATTAGCAGTTCACTGCTTATTAGATAAAGGGGATTATCAGAGAAGGACTTGAACAGAAAATTTCTCCATATGCAGATGATATGGTACTGTATATATCTGATCCATAAAATACTGTGCCTGCAGTCCTAACAGCACTAATAGAATTTCAGATTTCCAGTCTCAGAAGTAATTTGAATAAAAGTGTGCTCTTTCTAGTGAACTCTCCAGCACACAATATTAGATTGGACAACTTCCCTTTTATCATCGCAGATCAGTTTAAATACCTAGGGGTAAACATCACAAGTAAACATAAAACTCTTTATCAACAAAATTTTGCTGTCTGCTTGGAAAAACTTAAGCAAGACTTGCATAGATGGTCTACCCTTCATCTCACTTTAGCTGGAAGAATTAACATTGTCAAGATGAATATCCTTCCTAAGCTTCTTTTTCTATTTCAAAGCATTCCAATACACATCAATAAATCAATTTTTAAGAAGTTAGATTCAATCATAACCTTATTTACTGGAATTCAAAACATCCACACATCCAAATTGTGACCCTACAAAGACCTAAGGCAGAAGGTGGCATGACTCTAGCTAACTTTCAGTTTTATTACTGGGTGGCAAATAGCAAGGTATAAAAACCTGGACATTGACTCAAATGGATGAATATACACAGGCTTGGTCCACAATAGAAATAAAATCCTGCAGCACTTCGTTATATTCCTTGCTTTGTGCCCCAGTAACTACAAGCTATTGCCAATATGCTAATAACCCAATTGTGCTTTATTCACTCAGAATATGGAACCAATGCAGAAAGTACTTTAAGATAGAGATTTTATCTGTGGCACCTTTCCACTATAACCACCTTTTCCACCCTCTCAAACATATGCAGCTTTCAATTTCTGGAAAACATTTGGTATTAAATCACCTAGAGATCTGTACATAGACAACATCTATCCTATGAACAATTACACTCCAAATTTAACCTTCCAGCAACAAATTTCTTGCACTTCCTCTAAATTAGAAACTTTTTTTAAGCAAAGCCTGCCAGTCTTTCCTCACCTACCACCTACTTCTACTCCCGAAAAAAAGCTGATCAGTCTTGAGGACTCAGACAGCATTTCTCTAACAAAAAAACATTTTAAAGTCCCTCCCTTTCAAAGATCCCAGAGTACAGCGGGAAAAGGATCTCTCACTCAACATCTCAGAAAAGAAGTGGAAGATAGCAATGCACAGAATTCACAAGAGCTCATTATGTGCAAAGCATACAATTATTCAACGTAATTCATCTATGAAGCACATCTGTATTGTTTAAAATTGTCCAAAATGTTTACAGGGCAAAATCCAACCTGCAAATGTTGCAATCAAGCTCCAGCCTCACTGAGTCATATGTTTTGGGCCTGCACCAAATGACCATCATTCTGGACCAAAATCTTTGAATGCCTTTCAGACAGCCTTAGTGTCACAATTCCTCCTAACCCATTAACAGTTGTGTTTGGTGTGCTCCCAGATGGGCTTAAAGTGGAGAAGGATAAACAAACTGTAATCACCTTTTACTTCACTATTGGCATGTAGACTTATCTTGCTCAACTGGTTCCTAAAAGATTCCTAACCCACCTCTTTTCATTTATTGGGTAACCAGAGGGGACTGGGTGGTCTCATGGTCTGGAATCCCAGCAGATTTTATTTTTTTCTCCAGCCGTCTGGAGTTTTTTTTTTTGTTTGTTTTTTCTGTCCTCCCTGGCCATCAGACCTTACTCTTATTCTATGTTATTTAATGTTGACTTATTTTAATTTCCTACTATGTCTTTTATTTATTTGTTTTTTTATTTTTCATTATATAAAACACTTTGAGAAACATTATTTGTATGAAAATGTGCTATATAAATAAATGTTGTATTGTATTGTATTATAACCAATGTTATATACTATTTGAAATTCAGGAAAAAATTAAATACTCAGAGTATCTGTGCAAAATTTTTTTAAAACATGGCAGGAACTAATTAATAATATTTTAGAATAAGCATTTAAATTGAGGAAATGGATTATCTTCCCCTTTTTATTGTATTTATTTACTTACTTATCTTTTTAAAGTTTCACTGTGTTGGCCTAGCTCCCTTTCACCTGGTTGGGGGTTGACTTGATTTGAGCCTGGTCTTGTAAAATTTGACTTGCTTGTATGGAATGTTGTTTGATTTTAAAAAATTCAATAAAATGTTAAAAAAAAAAAAAAGAAAAACAAAAGGGTGATATCCCTACATCAACAGTTTGCAAGTTTATACTGATGAGTGTTTCTGTATTTTAGAAATAAGATACTATAATATACCATATACATCTGGACAAGTCTCACCATTTTACTGACACCTACAACCCTGTCATAGACAGCAGCAGCTCTCATTATCCAAACCAGACGTTCCTATGTGTGTTTGAGGGGGCTACTGCTTGTTTGTTATAATATTTATATCTAACTTCTATAAAGTATATCTAATCTAAGAAATGGGACAACTGTAGCCATGCACATTGGAAGCCTACAAGGCTAATGAATCAATACCATGAAAATTAGTATTAAAACAATTTTAAAAATGAAACAATCAATACTTGATACTTTTGAAAAACCTATTCAAACTAATAAAAGTCAACTTACATGAAATTGAATGGTAAACAACTTATTAGATAGATGCAGTAGATACATAAATATACTGTATATGAAAGGTGCTGATAGATAGATAGATAGATAGATAGATAGATAGATAGATAGATAGAT
>JANRMT010027041.1:87599776-87646637 GCA_026402145.1 Polypterus bichir lapradei
GATAGATAGATAGATAGATAGATAGATAGATAGATAGATAGATAGATAGATAGATAGATAGATAGATAGATAGTCCTGTTCAAGGTTAGAGAATATACTTAATATGAAAGCATGGGGTCCAAGGCAGGGACCAACCCTGGATGAGGTACCAGTTTACTGCATGCCAATCTCTTTGTGCACATTCATAGCTTTACACCAAAGCACTTTAGAGGCACCAATTAACTTAACACAGATGAGTTTTCGATTTAAACAATGACAAGTATTGATTGAATAGTCCAGACACCCTGTATAAGCAAACTGTGAATCTCCACTCTGTTGTGTATGCAGGGCTCCAAGAAACTCCAAACAAGCTTTACCTCCAGAACTGGGCTGCACAGCTCCAAGGAAGCCTGGCAACATATGGTAAACTCAAAAAACACAGTAAGCCTGGCCCCCCAAACACAAGAAGCAGCTTATATTATTCAAAAAGGAGAGGGGAACTATAAAACCCCAAGCTCAGAATTACAAAAATAATGTTTCTATAATAATAACTATTATGAGTTATGGAACTTTTACCCAACTTCAGAAACGTTTCTTGCTGACAGATCTGTTTTCTACATTGTTTAATATGAGGATTGTAAATATTTGAGAACTTTTGTTATGAATTATTATTTTACCATTATAGAAATTAATTATCATTCGTTCTTAATTTTCTGTGATGCTATTTTGTTTTTCTTCGGTGTGCCATGATTTTCAGGTCTCATTGCCAAGTTGCAATGGTCATCAAGGGTCATGTCCCCAATATTACACCACTGAAGTGTCCCCATAGCTGTATTGTATGATTTCATCAGTGCAACCATATGTAAAGCAGCTCTGCATTGGAACACTTCGTCCAAGATAGTAAATACCTTCTGAAACGTTAATGTGTTATTTTTAATTCCTTCTGGTTTTGACAAATGATCAGCTTGATTTATTATTTATGACTCATTTATGTTTAAGTTTCTGATCTGTCTTTTTCTGCTCTTGCGAATGCCTCCTTCAACTTCTTAGAACAACAACATATCTTATTACACAGAAAGATTCAAAAACAAACCAAAAAGGTAACATATAGGAATTGAAAAGGAGGGTAACCAAAATATAACAAAACAAGAAGTCCACAATTGAAAAATCATAAATTTACTTACTGTATTTGGCTGACACCTTTATCCAAGGCAACTTACAACATTTATGATACAACTGGTTACATTTGTTTTGTTTTTCCAATTGTAGCAGAGGCAGGTCAAGTGACCTGCTCAGGGTCGTACAGGGTTTTTTTGTCCAAAGCCTTAACCACTATGCCACACTGCCTTATATAAGAGAGGACATTTTTACAAAATAAAGGAGCAAAAAGTAGAACTTGCGAATAATATAGCAATTCAAAAATGGGAACCAAAAAACACAAGCAGGTAAACTGGCTAATGCCTCATCAAGCAGTGAATTCTCTCAGCCCTTTATACTGTAAATGCTAAGTGCAGTTCTATTGGTACAAGTTATGGGCCCCACCCCCCTTAGGATCAACACACAGCACACAAGGCAAATACATGAAGGAATTAGCAAATTCACAATAAGCATTAGGCAATAATGCAAAATTAACAAGACAATAATCCCTATAATACAAAAAGAAAGTAAACAAGAGCATGTTATATACATTACAGAAGAACATATTATACAAATAAATGTGATATAACCTAAATCCATGGATGGAGTCCTGGCATAACAATGGTACCTGTGAGCAGCATCTGGTGGAAAACAATGGACTAGAAGCCAGTTCGACATACTTTACACATCATCCATCCATTCATCCTTTATTCAACCCGCTATATCCTAATTACAGGGTCGTGCTGGAGCCAATCCCACCGCAGGGCACACACACGGGACAATTTAGGATCGCCAATGCACATAACCTGCATGTCTTTGGGAGGAAACCCATGCAGACACAGGGAGAACATACAAACTCCACACAGGGAGGACCTGGGAAGTGAACCTGGGTCTCCTAACTGTGAGGCAGCAGTGCTACCCACTGCGCCACCGTGCCACCCATTTACACATCAAAATCTAGTCAAATAAGAGATAATACTTAATTCAACAGGCATGACTTTCATCCTCTGTCCTACATATTTTAAGTGCCAACTGTCACCGATGCCCATCTTATAGCAGACAGTCTTAACAGAACGTGAGAGAATGAATATCGCTGAAGAAGCTATTTTAGATTATTTCTTTATTGTAAAATACAAAAAATAACCAGCATGGAGACATTTGTAGTAAATAGCAAAACAGCTAAGCTTTGATGTACATACCATTTTGCTAAACTGAGACTAAAGTTAATTTCACTTGAGATTTCACAATTGCAAAATACAAAACTCAGTGAAAAGAGTTTTTGGTGGAGTTTTAAAGTTTTTTTGGGAGTAAAGAAATGTTGACTGTGGCTCTTTAACAACTTGTCACATTTCAGTGCCTGCCTGGGTTTTTTTCAGCGACTGTGTAATTCAGGTAATTGCCTGCACACCACTCAAGTCAATTCTATTTACACCTTTCATTCATATCACTGCGGAGCAGTGCAGTGTTTTTTTTTTTTAAATGTGACAGCATGCTTTATATTTTCCACACAAAGACACAACAAAATCACAAACACTACTATGTTGTCTCCACAAGAAAACTCACTACACAGAAAGCTGCTTGATCTCCCCGCCATCACCCAACATTCATGCTGATACCCAGAAACTGCTGCTTCCTGTTTCTTAAATTCTGAAAGATAGGGGTTCACATGCTAAATACACTGTAGAGCTTCGAGTTTCATTTCTGTCTCTGATTCTTTTTTGATTGCAATTCCTAAGACTGTCATTGTCATGTTTCAGCCAGGGGGTTCAAAGTCTTGTTTCATGTGTTTTTTGTTCATTTTTGTGTCATTTATTAAGTTGCTGTTACATCTGTTGATTATGTGCATTGCTCTATGCTTTTGATGTCGTCTTTAAGCTGCCTGTTTTATGTCCCATGCGTTGTGTGGGTGGTTCATAATCCAAGAGGCAGGGCCACCTGCCAATCACCGCCAGGAACTGCTCTCTGCTCTATAAGCCCAAAGGGTCTTCTAGACTTCCTGGATGTTCATTTTGAATGTGGCTGGGAGTTTTGAGTTTATCTGTACTTTATTGTACTTCTGGTGATTATTTGACATTCTTTTTGATTATGTCTTTGGATTCTGTATTGGGACTTTGTTCACCTTTTCTTTTAGGCAATTCCATTTTGACTTTTGTGCTCATTCTTGTTAAAAAACTTTTTATCTAAATAAACATTTTATTTTTATAAAGAATCTTTTTCTTCTCTTTCCACTTCATCTTTGACCACTTTTATGTGGGGCCAATGTGCCTGATCAACCTTCTTCTTACATTTCGGTCCTGCACATCTTTATTGGTCAAACCTTTCACTTTTACTTTATCCATTCCACTTGCTTAGCTTCCTTTGCTTTCACTTCTCCTGTACTTCCATTCCCATCGCTTTTGCCCACGTATTCATTGTCTCCCCTCATCACATGTCCATACCACTTCAACCTACTTTCCTGCACTTCCTTAGATATCTCTCCAGCTTTGGTTGTACCTCTGATTGTCTCATTTCTTATTCTGTCCTTTTCTGAAATTCCACATATCCATCTCAACATTCTCATTTCTATCACATCTAATTTCTTCTCTTGTGTTCCCATGCCCATGTCTAAGCTCCATCTAGCTGGGGTTTGGCAGTATACCCCCTCTAGTGGGCATTTTTAGAAGTGCTTTAGGAACTTAACTGGGATTTATGTGCTTTGGGACTCCTAGTTCCCAACAGTCATTCCAGTTGACAAAGTGGCCATTTTCTTACCAGCACAAACACAACACACATATGATGGTTTACGTAAATGAGACTGGTGGGTCTTTTTCATTTCACTAAAGATCTTTAAACATTAAATCTTCTTCTTCTTCTCCTTTCAGCTACTTTCATTAGGGGTTGCCACAGCGGATCATCTTCTTCCATATCCTTCTGTCCTCTGCATCTTGTTCTGTTACACCCGTCACCTGCATGTCCTCACACACCTAATCCATAAACCTTCTTTTAGGCCTTCCTCTTTTCCTCTTCCCTGGCAGCTCTATCCTTAGCATCCTTCTCCCAATATACCCAGTATCTCTCCTCTGCCCATGTCCAAACCAGTGCAATCTTGCCTCTCAGGCAAATACATGCAGAATTAATGCATGAAAATTCTTCCAAACAGGAAATAAGCACCTGTCTTCTTATGATAATAGCAAACATTTTTTAGGAGGTTAAGCTCCATTTGTTTTGTTGCAAGTTTAATTTTGCACAAATCATTTCACTTATCACTAAACACTGGCAATGGAGAAAATAGATTAACATAAATAACTGATAAAGGAGTAAGAGTAAACGGCAGGGTGTTTTGGATCAAGAAAGACATTAGCAAGAATCGCTATAACAAGCAAATTTTAACTACTGTATAAAGAATCCCTGCAATAGGCTGTCTAAATGATGTAAATCTGTATAAACTGAGTTAATTTAACCTAAGGAAGTTATTACAGAAAAATACAGACTAAATTAAGCAAATAAGCATTGTCACCGGTAACATTGGGGTCTTTTAATCATGGGGAACGTACATTTAACAGTTACCATCATGGTCACATTTTTTGTTGGTTTATAACATCAAAGGTCACCAACAGGACAAAGTCAGGGTCTATAGACGTGTGCTATTCTGACCTTAATTTCTGACATGGACACTGATGTGATGAATAATTCAATGCAGTAGCTCATATTTACAACTAACATGATTTGATGTGAACTCAGCATGTCACCACATGCACATGACCTTGGTCACTGCCAGTCACACGCCAGTACTAATACGGGTTCAGTTCTTATGCCTCTCCGTGCATTCACTGGGCTATTCCACCAAACAGCTGAACTACAAATGCATACGAATAAATAGGCTTGTTATAAAATATATTAAAGAGAAAGTAAGGTAAACTACTCCTATTGATCATGATTCAGAGCTCTAAATTTATACCTGCTTTAATGATAATCATGATAATAAAAATAGATTACTTCCTATTACCTCCATAAACTGTCGATAAATATCTTTAATGTGACAGCAACATTATGACCTGACATTGATGCTTATGTATTACCATGGCATCGTTTCAATAAGCAATTTCAATTTTGGGTCATCTTATGTCATCTCACTTATTCCACTTCAGGGTTGTGGGGGGGTCTCAAGATGTGTTACTAAGTAAGCTTTATTTATCTTTATTGAACATTATGATTTTTTCTTTGCATTTTTCCTGATGTTGATTGTTATTTTGGTGGTTTCATTGTGCTATCTTTTTGTACAATTGTTTTACTATAGGTGCTAACATTTTTGATGCTGTTATGCATTTTGTAGCCAGGCACAAAGCACATAGCCAGTTAGGTCACACTATAAAATAAAGTTGTGCACATTAATTTTCATCCAAACTTTAAATCCCTTAAAGGAAAGTCATGAGATTGTGCCTGAGCAATTCATAAAAGGCTAATTAGGGAAATTCTTATTTTGACTATTCTTTCGGTTTTGCCCTTTTCTTTTGCTGTGTTCAGTGTGCTTTGTGGTTGGTTCCCCAAGAGGTGGAGCCACCTGTCAATCACCGCCAGGGACTGCCTTTAGTCTTATAAAGGCTGAGGAACACCAACCATTTATTGTGGTTCATTGAAATTGTGCTGGCATTTGTGGGTTTTGTTGGATTATGTTTAACTTTCTGCTTTTGTGAATTGTTTGGTTATTTTGAACCATTAAATGCTAGGGCAGCTAGATAGTGTTGCTACAGATAATTTTATATTAGAGGCTATTCTACTTTGTGGTTGGCTTCTTTACCAGCTGCAAACAGTTTCCTACTTGCTGAAAAGACCACCTCTGGAGATACACTGTATGAGATGGACTCCTCAATTCTTTCCTGGAAATTAATACAAAGGACATGGAACGGTTTGTAAATTAAGCACATTGAATTATATGACTGCTTCATTAATTGTTGGTCTATTTAGTTGTAAATATAATTGTTATAGTATTTTTGTGTTTGATGTTATTATTAAGCTCATCTTTTCTCTCTTTTATTTTTATAGTATTTGCTCTATTTTTTTTTTTTCTGGATTGTGCTTTTGGATTTGTTTGCTTTTGGGTGCCTTACTGTTTTAGGCAACTCCTTGTATCTTTTGTGCTCTTTGGGACTTCTATAAAGATACTGTGTTGCCATTCAAATCCGGCTGTGGTTTGACTGTTTCCCCCTTCTAGTGGGCATTTTAAGTATTTTCATGGGGACCTATGTGTTGAAGAAATCTCCAGTTCATAACACTTTTAACTGAGTGCAGGATTAGAGTTCTGAAAACAAGCAAATATATCAAATACACTGTCTTAGAAAGAATAACAATATTATTAAAGATATCTGCTGTCCTGTACAGTTACTTTTTCCCAAACTATTCCGGACTTTGCCAGGCTCCAGAACAGTTTTATTCCACAGGTTTCAGGGCTACAGTTACTGATAACTGCATGAGCATACCTTGGTTATTTTTGATTATATATATACAGTATATTGTCACATGCTTGTGCATAGGGGACAGCTGAAGGGCTCCAGTGACTGTGATTCCACTGCCACTCCAGGGGCTGGCGTTCCCATTGCAGACCAGATGATTAATGACTAGAACCATAGACAAAGAATTACTACCTAGACACCACATGACCAGCTGCATCATACGTCAATGTCACCTCCATATTGCGAGTGGCACTGCTGTGGAGTGAAGTAATGGATAAAGATGCCTCGCACATGTGCTGCTTGAGATTGTACAAACCACTGTACGCTCCAAACCAGATCCCGGGGGATTACATTTCATAGGTAAGGCTGAACAATTCTTTTGCTTATATTTGGCCATTAGAAAATCCTGTTTTATAATTTTTGCTTTAGCTACGCCAGGCTAAGCTAGCAAAGCTATGCATTTATGTGCTCAAGTGAACCTCCAAACAATGTTTTGGCTAAAAGTATTTAGTCACTAACTATGTATATTGTTGTTAGCTGTTAACATTTCTCAAACTTTGAAGGTTTCCCAAAGAAATCCACCTCAGGAAGCAGTGGGAGGTAGATTTTGAGAAAGCTGCCCTGTGATGTGTGCCATGCTAGTTTGGTAACAGATGCTCTACCGGCATCATATGATCAAAACTACCACTTGCTCACATTAAAAAACAAAGTAGGTTTGATGATTCTTTCTGAGGGTACAGTCAATGTGGTCAAAGTAGCTGAGCGTGTTATCCGACAGTCGACATTAGGGCAAGCTGTCATTGTATCTTTGATCAATCAGTTTGTTCAGGTTAAGATTGGATTAGATGATGTGTTTTTTCTCAAGGAGCACATTGAGGAAACACAGTTTGAAATTGACAACCATCATTTTATGCTCATGTCTTTAGTTGTGTCTTGTCTTCCAGAAACTAAGGCTGCACCATATTGCCAGACTGAGTACTCTCAAATTACAGAGTTGCAACACACGGAAAGAGTTCTGTTTCAAGGATTTTAGATCCTCTCCTGTATATATTTAAGTAACCACATTGTGTGTATGTGCGTGTGTGTGTGTGTGTGAGAGAGAGACAGAGATTGAGAGAGGAATGAGTGAAATGTTTTCAGAAATTATTAAGCCAATTTGTATACAATAAAATTGTTTATTTTTGTCATTGAGTGTATCATTTCACTGTTAAAAGAAAGACCAGACTGCCAGTTGTAGTATTACTATTTTGACTTTCAGACATTGGTCAAGTTTTCGTCACAATAATTAATAATAATAATAATAATAATAATAATAATAATAATACATTTTATTTAATAAAATATAAACCTTATAATAAAATTAAACAACATTAGTAAAATTAAGACAAGAGAATGATAAATCAAAAAGCAATAATTAGCAGACAAACAAAGATAACTGGCAGTAACAGTGCAAAATTCACAATTGGTATGCCACTTTGAAAAGATAAGTTTTGAGGGCAGTTTCAAAATGTGTTATTGAATCGAGCTGACGTATATGAGAGGGAAGAGAATTCCCGAGTTGAGGAGCACTATGAGAGACGCTCAAGCTCCCATAGCACAGAGTTTGATGTGTGGTACAGAAAGTACAGCTGCAGATGAAAATCTGAGTGAGCGAGACGAGTGTCAGTCTGTAGGAGATCAGTGAGGTTGTGGAGAGCTTTAAATGTTAAGAGCAGAATTTAGTATTGTATTTTGTAGTTAACAGGGATCCAGTGAAGATGAGAGACAATAGGTGTAGTATGTTCAGTGGATTTAGAACAAGTTATTATCCTGGCAGCAGAAATTTGAAGAAGTTGTAAGTGATGGATACGTTTTTTGTGGGATGCCAGATAGAATAGTATTACAGTAATCTATACATGAGGTGACTCGGGCATTAACCGATACTTCAGTACTATGTTGTGTAAGAACAGGACGAAGTCTAGAAATGTTTCAAAGATGGAAGATAGCAGTCCGAGAAATGTTACTTACATGGGAGGAATTATTTAATGATAATAATAATATTATTATTATTATTATTATTATTTAATAATTGCCATTATTAGTGTATAGATGGATATAAATAATTGCATTTAAACGATTTGCCAAAATCTGTTGTTTGTAAATGATACTGTTTTAAATGTTATTGTTTTTTCATCAGAAAACCCGGTTTCCACGTCTACCTGTATTAGTTTAAATGGCACTTTTGCCACTCGCAATATGGCGGATGCACTAACGTATCGTGTTGACTGGGCAACACAGTGAATGCAGCGTCTGCCTATATATGTCTATGACTAGAACACCTTTGACATCACTTCTGGTGTCCATCCACCTGGATCTGCTTCTTCCTGCCAGGAGGACTGAAAGCTGGAAGCTCTGCAATCTTTGGAAATTCTGTTTAAACTGTTCTCCTCTGTTTGTTCTGTTTGAACTCACGTCTGCAGAAATGATTCTGTGTTGTTTGGAGTTTTGCTGCATCCAGTTATACGGGGTGGCCGTCTTGGCACCCCAACTCTTTAATGTTGTCCTCTATTTCTTTTACAATACTAATATATGACAATAGCAGTCACCCTCTCCACGACATTTTGTTAGATCAGAGAAGCAAAAACATAGCTGTCATCTTCTCTCACTGTGCTGTAGAACAGAACGCTTTAGGAGGTCATTTGTTTCTACTGCTGTGAGATTTTATAACTCTGTTCTCAACACGATATTGTAGCTATCAACCTTTTGTACTTTTTACTATTTATTTAATCATGTTTTGTTCTCCTTGCTTTTTTAATAATTTGTAATATTTTTACTGTTGTTACCCTGTAGTTGGGATATAGCGGGTTGGATAATGGATGGATGGATGGATTTTTGAGCTACTGGACAACTACATTTTAAGGGGATGAATAAAGTTATCTATCTATCTATCTCTCTATCTTGTATTTTAATGCATTGTATTTGTAGTATACTAAAGACACTACTCTGCAGAAGGAAACTAAGTAATAATTTGATTGTACATGTGACAATAAACTTAAACTTGAATGGAAAGCCAAAATGTCACAATGAAGGCCAAACTTCCTTTCCAACATTTGCTTCTTGTACTTTTGGTCAATGGCCACATTCTGCATTTAGTTGTCGCATTCCTGAGTGACAGCTGCTGTTTCCTGTTAAAAGTTTATTTCCCTCTATAGAACATGTGAGCTGCAAGACACATAAAAAGAAATGTTTTCCAGTACTGTAGAGCACTCAATACACAAACTCGCCCACATCTATTTGATCATAAAACATTTTGTATGACTGTCTGCATGCCTATACTGTCACTACTTGCGACAATGTTCCAGATTTACACATGGAACAGGACTTTAATCTAAACAATATTTACACACATGATGTAGATGCCAACAGAAAGCTCTTATTATGGCAGTCCAGAAATGCAAATTACCAGCTTACTATCCAACGATGCTTACGATTGACTGCCTGGCTACCCACAGTCATACGCCAGGCCTCCGCCCCCTTTGAACTGTCCTTCTACGTACCCATGCTGAGATACCAAAGGCAGGAGTCGTTTAGACAGATGATATCTAATTCTAGCCCCCAACATAGCTATTATCACTCCTCCCCCCTTCTTCACATCATTCCATGTGCTCCCCTCCATACTCCACACAATCATTCCTCCCTCTTGTCTCATTTCTAGTTATCATCAACCTCTCATTCTCTGATACCTCTGTTGAACTCATACTAGATTTTTCCCACATCCCATATGTCATGAATAATAGATTATTTTTACCACAAATAAATAGTAAGAAATAAAATAAAAAATGCCTTCAATTAATTCACCTAATATCAAATTTCACAACTGTCACAATTTGAGAATCTTTTAATGAAAATAGACTAAAAAGAATTAACATACTGTGTAATAAACAATGCCTAAAATACATAGAAATGGATTTGAGCGTTGAACATTGACAGCAAGAAGCACATCACCTGCTGTTCTTCTACTGGTGTGGGCTTCTATCAACTGTCATTGTGAAATGAGTGAAGAAATGCAAAAGCTGCCTTCAATCGCTTGCACTCACGGTGCCGTTTAGCCAGGGGGCCGGATGTCGTTTTCCATCGAGTTATATTTAGCGTGTGCTCTATATCTGGCACTGATGTCTTTTCACTGTAGGACAATGAGTCAGACTTGGCAGAGATGTGTGCCGCTGCTGCTGCTCGGAGATTTGTCTCATAGGCCTGCACGCAGGTGGCTGCATGCTTTTACTTGCATACATTCACACAAGTATGCAGTCGCGGATGAACACACACGTATACATACATATACTAACACAAAGACACACACATACACATGCTACCACATTTGGCCAGGCCTCATCTGTGAGCCAAACATAGCTTTTCTTGTTGAATTGGTCTAATCGTCATGAGTGGCACATTTATGTGGTTGATGTAAAAGAAATGGAAGTAGTTTGGAGGTAAAATTCCTCTCTTTTGTATTATAATCGACTTGAGCCAGCATTTCCTCAGTGATTTAAACCCTCCTTACACTTTAATTTTAGTGCCAGAGGAGGTTTTACAAAGTCCTGGTATTATCTCGATAAGGTGTCCTTAGGTGACCCCCATAACCACTTGGTGGCCTGGTTCACACAATAGTCTGTGGGCTGACATCCTTTGCTCATAGGGAGCAGCAGTTCTTATTGTACTGACGTGGACCAACAGCATGTATATTTATGAGGGAGGGACCAGACGATTGGAACAAGATAAAATTAATGAAGAAGAGGTCAGAACCAGAGAGACAAAAGACTTGGCACCAAATCTGAATCACTAGACACATCTGTAGTCCTTTAACTGCAGCTAAATTCAAAACCAAACGATTCCTATGTCTTTCACCAAATTCCAATATGAATCCTAAATTTGAAATCAATATTATCTTGGATGCTGGCTTTTGAAACGCTGCCTTGATGATGTCTGGGAGTGCCACCCTCAGCAATAGGCTGTCGATTCATGGCAACAGAGGAATCCTAGAGGCAGAGTCCATGAACAACAAAAGACAAGAAATTATGAAGTTAAAACAGTGCCATAAAGGAAAAGTAATGATATTAATTAATATAATAAATAAACAAGCTTAATAAAATATTACTAGAGTGAGATTTTTAATTTTCGCGGATACGCCTCTTCATTGGGAAGAAACACTACTTTTCCCTGATGGCAATATGAATTAGATGATCTACAAGTCTCCGACCTAAAGTTTAAATCCAAACAATATATTTGATCTCTTTTTGCTGTTCCGTCATTTCACTGAGTAATAATTTCCGTTTGTTTGCGCTAATGCGATACTATCATTTTTTTGAGACTTTCAAATTATTATTATTTTCATTATCTCTAACCTGCTCTGCACGTGTATTGCACCAACGTTTTTAAATTCTTTACGATGTTCTACTTTGTCATCTACTCTTTGTCTTTTATTTTAGGCCCTGGGCGTTAAATCTCTTGGCATAAAGTCTTGTCTTACGGGACATGAAAGTATCTCTCTGAAAAAGTCATATCTTGTCCCAGGCTAAAAAGTCTCGTCTCGCCCCAGGATTTTTTTTATTATAATAGAGAGATAATGATTCACAAGAGATTCTTTGGTGCCAAAAATTCCTAAAAGGGTCAAATGATCCCGAAACAAAATTTATACCAGTGGTTCTCAACCTGTGTGGCGGGCCCCCCTAGGGCCCCCCTTCACGCCCCGTGAAGATGTGAAAAAAAGAAAAGAAGAATCCAAAATATGAAAAAAACATCTGTTGAAACGAAAACAAATTAACTTAAACTACATTCTGATATTAGAACAATAAATATAGAGTTAGATAAATGTCGATAAAAGTTAAGTAGGTATAATAAAATATGGATCTACATTTCAAAAAAATATTAGGGAGGGCGCGATTAAAACTGTTATGGAAACTCGGGTCGCAAATACTTAAAGGTTGAGAAACGCTGATTTATACAGTTCAGAAATAATATTGTTTTGTCCAAATTATAGCAATTTTAGTGGTCAGAGGTATTGCTTTGTATTCCCTGTCTCTGGTTTTGGTTTCTGATTTGGTGTTGACAACACTTAGTTCTATGACTCCCACCTTTCATTTTGGCCCACGTCGTAGCCTGTTCTGCTACGTTGTTCATATTGTCCACGTAATGCTACTTAAATGCTATGTAATGCTACGTTAATGCTACATTGCCTACCTTGTAACCTAATTTGATCTTTCAGCTAAGCTTATTTCACCTCTGCCCCCAGTCACTTACTTTCGATGATCAAAATGCAAAACTTGCTTGTCTCCCTTCCACACTCTCTAATTTCTTCAATTTCCAGTTTAGGAATATTGCAGAATTATGGTTGTAGTAGTTTCCTAATATCCAGGATCTTGGAAAATTTGTTCATGCAGAATTGACAGTTGTACTGTTTTTTTATCAGGTTGTTCATGTCAATCACTTACTACGCTGCAGTTATTTCAAAACATTGCAGCCAGGATCACAACACCAGTTGAGAAGTACAACCATTTAACTGCTGTTTTTAAATCACACCAGAGGCTGCCAGTTACATTTAACGCCTCTTTATAATCCTACTTTAGACGTACACCCCCTTATCTTACTGAAATTTTCAGTATCCATATTCCATTGCCCTGTAAACTAAATGAAGGTCTGCTTAAAACTGCATTAATAGCACTTGAGTAGGAAGGACACTTCTAAAATAACACAGGCATTAAAACTTAATAACAGTGCTCTCCTCCTCATATATCTTTCATACACTAACACTAACAACAGGGGCACACTCTTGTTGAACCAGCGCACAAGATAATGCAGCCCACACTATGTCTACTTGTATAAGTTGACCCTTGCATGATGGAGGGTCTCTTTACAGGCACTGTTGAAGCATGTAGTAACCCATCGGGACTAGAAGGGCTGCTATTGCTAGGTTGTCTTCTCCTCTTTTGCTGCAGTGCCAGTGAGGGCACCTGACTCCACCCCTTCTAGTTCTCCATCCATAAGAACTCTCACTTCCCGGAAAGAGGCATCATTTTGGCAAGAACGACCTACTAGACAGGACTCCTGAGCAAACTGACCCTAAACCCACAGCTAGAACTCTTGCTTTACTTTCTGTGTTTTGTTGCCCAGAGACAAGGGCAACAATGCCTAAGGAATGTATCTTTTGTAAATTTTTTGGTTGATTATTATTAACTGGATGACCTGGATGGCAACACAAATATTGTTCTGGCAGCCTGTCATTCTTACAGCCAGTCACAAACTCTTGAATTGAAGCACTCCTTGTCTCAGCTCCCTTCTCTATCTCTTTCTGATGTTAAGCTCCAGACTCAGTTCTCACTCTGCCGACTTTAAATGTTCAGCTGGGGTTTGAGAATGACCCTACAAACTCAAACTAGAACTTCCTCTTGTGGCATCTTGGTATCCCTACACCACTGAGGCTTCAGTGGCCCTTACCAATAATATCAAACTGGAGAGCTATACAACCATACATCACTACAGGTCTACACCAGAAGTTCTAAACCAGCAGTTTTAGGATGCAAATTAATGTTAGGGGTTAATATTGTTAGTGTATACTATAAACGGTTAAGATTAAGGATTATTTAACATTAGGGGTTGTTATTAAGTTGAGTTTGTTGTGGTTAACTTGTTAATCAATTTGATTTGTGCCAACATATAAACTTCTACCACCAAACTGCAGTTCAGCACGTTTGGTGACATCCCTTTCATCCTGAAACTGTTAGTCTACACCAAGGTGACATATGATGCTTTGGCTCTGCGAGTGGATCCATCTCGCCTTTACAGGCCAGCCTTTTTCAGGTAACTACTGTATATATAAAAAAGATCTTCTATTTAGTTATATCAAGTGACCTAGCATGCAATACTCTGAACGTTGAAACGACTCTGAGTTGGTCACTCTCCACAGTAACCACAGAAGTCATTTCAACTGGCAGAGCAATGTCTCAAGGCCACTACTCAGTCTCTCTTATCTAAGATTGTGTTCCATCCCAGAAATATATGAGCACCATAGCAACAGACTTAGTAAAAGAATGCACTGCACATAAGCGAGAGATGTTCCTACTTGCTGGAAGAATAGTTTGTAGTGAAATTAGGGTTAGTTCTCCATGTGTGTGATTACATTCTAATACCTGAGTGATGACATCTTTGTTAATTAAGCCCATTTATCTCCATCACACAGCCTCTCAGATGCCCACTCCATTCAAATGATATCCACATTCTACTCTTTAGCTTTTGACCAGAATAACACTGACCACTTCCTAGCCATTGCTGAACTCCTACCAGCTTTCCTAGGTAGTAGCTCTGTGTACCACATACCAGCCAGGAGATCTCTCAGTCTGCTGAGTGCCTGTTAAGCACATTTGCTCTACAATGAGAATGTTAGGCACAGCTGGTATATGCTGGAGGATCTGCCCTCTAGTGGCCTGGAGGAGAATTCCATACAACTCTCCTGTAACTCACCCTTTCTTTCATGCATTGTGCCTTTTGCAAACACAGGCGCCATAACTTAGAATGTCATGATTTAATTTTCATCTTCTTTTAAATGTCACACTTTTATCAATATCTTATTCAATTATTATTTTCTTTTCCTGTTTGGAAGGGACAGAGAAAGTCCAAGAAAGAGTGACTAGATCAGGACTGATAGTTATCAGCTAAGAGAAAAGACTGAAAAAAATAAACCATTTCAGTTTAATAAAATGTTAGGACGTGACATGACATCAGCCATGATTGCATGTAGTAGGTGACTTCATTATATTTTGCTGCACACCAACCATCCCTTTCCCAAGACACTGTCACTCAGACACCCATAATCACTCATATTGTGGCCAGGCCTTCATGTCCTTGAACACAGAAAGAGACGAGCCTAACAGAACATAAGCAGCACGTAAAAAAACTCCACAGAGGCGAAAGCATGAAAACTACTGAAATTAGGTTAACTGCAGGACTAAGTAGACCATTGTTCTAAGTTATCTAGTAGGAGATAATTGTTTGAAAACACATTAAGTGAAAGATAATGCTTTTCTTGTAATTGAAAAAGAGAAAATGAAGGTGTTTCCCTGGTTGCCAGTTTGGCAATATATTGTACTTGTATTGCTATATAAAGCCAGCATTATTGTACATTAAATCAGAACAAACCTAGATATCATGCAATGATTTCACAACTGCCCAGTTGGGATGCATTTGTATGTAATGAGACTTCGGTAGCATGTCGTCAGGTCACCGCTCCCTTGCTGCACTTTCTTACAACCACTGCCCAATTAAATCCTGTAGCGATGACATCACGCGGAGGGGTCTTGTGCTCATGAGCCTATTTTTAGATGGTCTTGACCTGGTTCTCCATTAAGTTACCTGACTAAGCTCCATATTATGTCTTTCAGGAACTGGAAAGCAGAACCCGGCAGGCAGAAGAGGTCATTGAGTTTCATGATGAGGGCCAGCATCTAGCTGCATTTCAGCTAATTGCTCCACACAATGGGAAAAAAAAAAAATCGCCTCCTTGAGCCTCCTTGAAGAAGATGAAAGGACTCTGCAGGAATTTTAACATTGGAGCCCAAGGCATTATCTGCTCTCGATTTCACATAATTATAGAACTGGCGTGCTGCGCATTTTGCAGTTGGAGTCGGGGTGGTCTTGACGCAAGCAAAGCATGATTGCCGCACACACATACACACAAAGGTGGTAACACTTATGCATATAAGGCATTGAAAGTGTTTTATTATTTATTATTTTTCCTAAAAATTTTTTCCTTGGTTACTAAATCTTATTAAGGGCTAAGCATTCTCACGTGGTTTGAATTGGTTTTAGCTTTTACATCAACAGAAGCTGAAATTTCAATGAGGCTGTCAAGACTTAGGGTGGCACAATGGTAGCACAGCAGCCTTGCAGTAAAGAGACTGGGGTTCATATCCCGGGACCTCACTGTGTGACTGCAGGTGCTTTGTTTTCTTCCCATTGCTCTAAAGACATGCATGTTAGGTGAATTGGCAACACTAAATTGGCCCTAGTGCATCTTTAGTGTTTGTGCGTGTGTGTGTGTTTGCCCAGCGATGGACTGGTCCCCTGTCCAGGGTTTGTTCCTGCTTTGTGACTCTTCACCCACAGGTGCCCCACTGTTGCTGGACCACACTAACACTGCCCAACACCCAGTCCATGCAAGTACTGAACAGAGTAGGAGCAAGAACACACCTCTGATGAACCCCAGAATTAACTGAGAAAAACACAGAGGAACTGTGTGGAAATGCAGTCCGCAATACCTACAATGTCATTCAAGGGCGTCATTCTCAGCACACCCATTCCATAATCCATCCATCCATCCATTTACCAACCCGCTGAATCCAAACACAGGGTCACAGGGTTCTGCTGGAGCCAATCCCAGCCAACACAGGGCACAAGGCAGGAACCAATCCCGGGCAGGGTGCCATGTATCGCATATAACTATACACATGAGCAATATGTCTGAGACTAAAAGTAAATTAAAATATAAAAGAATGACTTTATAAATATCATAAAACTCATTATGTTAAATGATAGCAATAGTATGCATTATATTAAACTTTTAAAACTATATAATATATACATAAGTGCAGTCAGTGACACAATTTCCATCATTTTGATTCTGTAGGCCACCACAATGGACTTGAAATAAAGTAATCATTATGTGATTGAAGTGTAGACTTTCAGCTTTATGAGGTTGACCAAAAATATCCCACCCATTGCCCGGGATTTATTCCTGCATTGCACCCTTTGTTGGCTGGGATAGGCTCCAGTAGACCCCTGTGACCCCTATGTTAGGATATAGTGGGTTGGAAAATGACTGACTGACTGCCCAAAAATATCATATGAGCCGTTTAGGAATGACAGACATTTTTATACATGGTCCTTCTAAAAGTACTTGGACAAGCTAACATAATCATAAATACTGTATAATGATCATTTTCAATACTTTGTTGAAAATCCTTTACAGTCAATGACTGCCTGAAGTCTTGAACCCATGACCTTCTCCAAATGCTCAGTTTCCACCCTAGTGATACTTAGCCATGACTTTACTGCAGCTGTCTTCAGGTGCTGCTTGTTTGTTGGATTTTCTGCCATCAGTTTTGTCTTCAGCAAGAGAAATGCATGTCCAATTGGGTTGAGATCAGTTGAATGACTTTGCCCCTGAAAAATATCCCACTTCTTTGCCTTGAAAAGCACTTGGTTTGCTTTTGCAGAATGTTTTGGCCCATTGTCCATCTGTACTGTGAAGTGCTGCCCTATCAGTTTTGCAACATTTGCTTGAATCTCAGCAGACAGTATAGCCCTATAACACTTCTGAATTCATCCTGCTACTTCTGCCTACAGTCATATCATCAATGAACACTACTGACTGACTTCCATTCACAGCCATGCATGATCATGCTATAAAACTGCTGGTATTCATTAGATCATGATCCATTTCCTCTAATAATAATAATTAATAATTCTTTGCATTTATGTAGCGCTTTTCTCACTACTCAAAGCACTCAGCTATTGCAGATTAAGGGCTTTGATCTTCTCCATGCTTTTCTCTTTTTTCATTTTGGTATATAGTGAGCTTAGTTTCCTTTGTCCAGATAAAATTGTTCCAGAACTGTTCAGGCTTTTAAAAAATGTTTTCTGGCAAAGTCTAATTTTCCCTTCCTATGCTTGATGTTTACCAGTGGCTTGAACCTTGTAGTAAACCCTCTGTTTTTACTTTCATGAAGTCTTCTCTTGATTGTACAATTTGACAATGACAGGCCTACCTCCTGGAAAGTGTTCTTGGTTTGGCTAAATGTTGTGAATTGTGTTTTCTTCACCAAAAAAATAATTTGTTAACATTATTCAAAGTTATTGTCTGTTTTTACCTGCATTTTTATTACTCTTTAATTTAATATTGTTTTTTGCATCAGTATGCTGCTGCTAGATTATGTGAATTTTCCCTTGGGATTAATAAAGTATCTATCAATGTTGTGTCAGTGGGCTTTGGCCAGGTCAGGTCCTCTGTGATGTGGACATCGAAGTATCATGTCATGCCTTCTTCATATAAAAAGGAGAAAAGAAAAAAATTATACATATATATATATATATATATATATATATATTCTTTTTTTTGTTAATGTTTTAGTTATTTACTGATAAGCACACAAGTGAGTAACGCTAAAGCAGCTGCCTCTTCACTGTTGCCCTACTGTCTTTACCTGTCTGTATTCAGATACAATTAAGAAAGCAAACTCCACATAAATAAGTGAATTAAAAACAAAGTAAGCATTTAAAGATACAGAAAAAAAATCCAAATATGTCTTAACTTCCTAAAAGTGTAAATCTGACACTCCTGTGTTTTTCTAATTGCAAACTAAAAGGAAAAAAATTAGTCTTGTAATTAAACAATGAGATCAATTAAAGGTAACAATGGTTGACTGATTGAGAAACTGGTTGGAACAAAGAGCAGCGAGCACAGGGGGCCCTGAGGTCAGAACATTGAGAACTACTACTATAACCTAATAAGAGAAATTTTAAAAAGAAAAAAAATGCTAAGACATACAAAAGGCTGATAGGGGAAGGGCTGATCCCACTGAGGCCACTGACTGTCACACAGAAGGAAGCACCTCAATGGAATCTGTTGTATATTTACATGATTTATTCCTGCCATACTTTTGCTACATTATTTAGAGCAGATCACCAGAAAATGTAATGGGCTCGAATATTCCCTCTATCATTCTGTCATGGCTCAGCCAAGGATCCTCTTCTGGCTGTGGTTTAAACTGATGTTTTAAGTTGCCTTTGTTCATTCTTGGTTCTTATGTATATATTAAGTTTTTCTGAGTTTATTTGCCATTGCTTGTGTTAAGTTTCAATGCCTATGTTTCATGTGTTTTGTGGTTGGTACCCCAAGGGGCGGGGCCACCAGCCAATCACCCTCTGCCCTATAATTTGGAGGCTGTCCTATAGTGCCTGGCAGTTCATTTCGAATGCACTAAGGAGTTTTCATAAGGTCTTGTGCTTTTCCTATGCTTATGCTTTTTGAAAATCTCTGGATTTTTGATTTCTGCACTCTGTTTTTTGACTTCACCTTGGGATTTCTGTATTGGGATGGTATTTTCCTTTTGTTTTTAGGTAACGCCATTTTGCCTTTGTGCTCTGTGGAGCTTCACTGTCTGATAGAGCATTTGCGTGAAGATTTGTATTTTTATGAAGTTTCTCTGTTTGCCCACTTATCTAGTTGGGCTTTGGCAGTATATCCCCCTCTAGTGGGTATTATTGGAAGTCCTTTTGCAACTTTTGGGGACTTACATGTCTTGGAAAACATTCTACTTTATTTCCTATATTTGTTTCTATTGAAACTTTGTTTTATTAATTTATAGTGTCGATTTGTATGTTGCCCTCTGTTATATGGCACTTGCTATAGGATTCTCAGCCTCAGTGCTAATTTTTGTAATGTGTCTTCTGCTGAAATTAAAAACGTAATGCACTTTATACTACATGCATATATTTCTAGAAAGAGAGAGAGAGATACTGTATATTGTCATTGGTGCAAAATTTGTTCATGTGTCCTCATTCGGAGCTACTGGATGTGAACTTAGCCTGCTAGATTCAGAATTCAGAGTACAGCCAGTGAAGCTAAAGGAAAAAATGCCTTCGTGCTGTAATGACTAATTCAGCATTTGACTGCCAAGGCATTTTCTTCTCACAGCAGGCGCCCTCCCAGTTAAGCCTCACTACACTTATCTCACTCACTACAACATATAAAAAATCCTTCCCCATCCTGTTAATTCCACTTTATTCTTTGTTTCCATTTGTTCGTGGAAGCAATCTTGCTACTCCCAGGCTCCTTAGTGTGCACAAAGGCAAGCAACGTTACATCTTTTGATCTGCGATTAATTGTTAAGGTCTGTCTACTGCCTTCTTTGTAGTCCTAACCCTGGGAGTTGTAGTCTTTCTGGGGCACAGCGGCCACAAACTGTAAGGTGTGGTTCTTCCACCCTTGAAATCTGGCCTACATGTTCATTAATTGTGTGCTGATTTTGCATTGTGAAATTTGCTAAGCACCGAGTTTAAAATGAAAATCATTCTATAAAATAGGCGGCATTTACTCAGGCCATTTTGCTAAACTTTAATATCATTTACCAAGCCACTCAGGCAGTAAGTGCTGGTCAGCAGGATGGACATTTCCTGTCCGTGTTCCCCCGCTGTACACACAGCTTCTTTAAATGAGCCGTCTGTCAGGTCCCCTGTCCTTGAAAGTACGTAAGAGTTGGCCATCTGCTAGTCCCCTGCTTGCCTCCACCTGCTTTCGGTTTACAAATCAATTGGCCGACCTGGCTTCCTCCTACAATTGACTTCTGAGTGCCATCTTTCGACATGTCTAATTGTTTATCTGACACAATATCGAGGGCTGCAGCTTCATGTGCATTCATGAGCCACAGAGGAACATGAATTCATGAAGTGAGAGGTTCGCTCGCAGCAGAGGTTTGTGCTAGTATTGAAACAAGGCGCTCTTGGAGAAGAGAAAGCAAGCAGAATCTCTTTAGAAAAACAGATTATAAATAGTTGGAGTCATAAATTTTTAAGAAGAATTTAACTTTGTTCATTGCCGAGCTCTGTTCCATCCCATTTTTTTTCCCTGTGCCCTCAGGCCAGTTGTCGAGAGCTTCACATCTAGTTCACATTAATTATTCTGTGTGAAAACTAGCACTCTCACTCAGCGGAGTACCAGAAGCGTAAGGAGGCCTCACCGCTAATGCGCAGTAAGCACCTGGGGACAAAAGTAAAAGCGGAACCTTTACTGGCAAAATTCCAACCATAGCCGCTGGTGGGAGTGACACTCTGAATGACAATCAAGACTCGTATGCCTTTACAGTGTACATGAGTGACTCACTCGCCTCTTAAATGCCCATTCTGATCCCACAGGCCATTCTGCACTTCCACCTGCTTTTGTTTATTCCAGCAGGCATTCACACTTCAATTTGCTAAACATTAAAGTATTAATTGCACACAACACATGATTAAAGAGCCTGAGGCAACAGAGACACATGCAATGGGGACTGTAGTCAGCATCCTAGACTGCATTTGGAATTTTCATCTATTCTGATGTATTTTCTCCTTTTTTGCATACACAAATAATATTTATGTCATGCATGTTATACTATTAAGGAGCTGGCCGTCTTTTGAAATGTGGCTGTGTGGGTCATGGGATGGATTGGTATTTCCTCCAGGGCTGTTTTCTGCTGTGTGTGCAATGAAGTGGGTTTGGGCTGCAGCCCTCCATGACTTTGAATTGAAATAGTTGGATTTAAGAAACCTTAAGTCATGTTATGTTACAATAAGTCATGCTGTTATGTTATGGGTGTCACGGCATGCAGTAGTATGTTAGTCACAGCATGTTATGTTCAGTTACAGGATGTTATGTTACTTGATTTTGAATGTATGATTCTGCTTCTTTTTTCTTGTGGTGCTTGAGTATTATTAATTATTAAAGCAGTGACCAGTACCAAACTATCCAAAATAAATCCTACATTCATATTTAAAATAGTGACTGGACAATATATTAAAACAGTTTAGTTATGCACTAAAAATGGCACTGCACACAGATACTGTTAATAAGAATGAAGTTTGTACTTTATTTAGAGTTCTATAGTAAAACCCCAATTCCAATGAAGTTGGGACGTTGTGTAAAACGTAAATAAACGTGTTGCAGGCATTAAATTCAAAATGAGTGAAGATTTGCAAAACAACAATAAAGTTTATCAGTTTGAACATTAGATATCTTGTCTTCGTAGTGTATTCAATTGAATATAGGTTGAAAAGGATTTGCAAATCACTGTATTCTGTTTTTATTTACGTTTTACACAACATCCCAACTTCATTGGAATTGGGGTTGTAGTTTGAGCATAGGTAAGTCACTATAAAAATAAAATGCATTATTATCTATTGTCATACATGCGCATCTGAGTATCACCGTACTTCTTCCTAGGTATGTGGTACCACCCCAGGCCGAGAGGGGGTATTGCCACTCTTGTTCTTTTCTTCTTCTACAGTACAGAGAAACTGCCATGTGAGGGTAACTGACACCGCCCCTTCCTGTCCCTGGGCTATAAGAAGGAGGTGTCACTTCTACCCAGACCATCCAGAACTAAGGAGCTCTATTACATTCAGGCGGCAGATAAGAAAGTCTGATTAATACCAGCCACTTTATTCCTGTGGCAATATTTCTGTTTCCTTTAAACACCATCAAACGTTTTTTTTTTTGTTTGGACTTAGAAGTAAACGGGGACAGCAAGGTTGGTGCCCCAAAAATTAATTTTCTTTTGAGCTTGTCATTGCTTCAGACGAACACACTATATATAAAAAATGTTAATGTCCCATCGTATAATTATTCACAAAGTACTGGGGCTAGAACCGTGATCTTAATCCAAAGCTTGCATGTACCTGATGTGTTCAGAAAATCCAATAAAATTTGAGGTTGTGGCAACCACAGGAAACTGACCTGTGGATGTGTGTGTCATGGGGTGTCCCAAAAGCACACGAGTCCCAAAAATACTTTCAAAAGTTGCTCTCTTGGAGATACCATCAAAACTCCAAGTAGAAACAAAAAAGGGCTTTGAGTAATCTTAATAAAAGAAATGATTTATTTTTAACAAAGACTCTCTGTAGTACCACAATCCAAAGGCAAAGTTGAAAACAGGGCAAAGGTTAAAAAAAATCCAGGAAATCACAAAAACGCAATAAACACAAGAAACACTCCACTCCCTAGCACGTTCAAAATGAACCACCAGGAACTATACAAGGTCCTCCAATATATGGGGTGGAGGGCAGTTCCTGCCAGTGATTGGCAGGTGGCTCCACCTCTTGGGGAACCACCCACAAAACACATAGGACATAATCACATAAAAAGAAAGAATAATATAAGTAATACTGTAAACAAAAGTAACATTAATACAAATAAATGGCACAAAATTAGACAAAACAAACAAGAAACACAACTTTGAACACAAGCCAGGGGAGAAATACTGGCTGAAACATGACAGCATGTTTCTTATGGCAAAGTGATCGATAGCAGCGATGTCTGCTGAGCATCAAGCAAATTACAGAAGTCTATTTAGTGATGAAGACCAAGAAAGAATAAGTATACAAGATGCTGAGACGCACAGACAAGCAAGAAGTAATCGTGAATAGAGCCTGATGTGTTCTGGACATTCAAAAAAAGTTCGGGGAATGGCAACCTAGCGGCCACTTTACAGGTGGGTGGAAAAGTTTACTGCAATAAAAGCCCAGCCTATCTACTGATAACCCCCAGGACACAGTACATATGTGTTCAGCATTCATAATAAATTGAGATTATTGAGTTAATTGATCATTGAATGTCATGAAGAACTTTGTAATAGGAAGAAGAAACAATACATTCAGTGATATTAGTTGAGCGTCATGGTGCTTAAGATGGAGTAACTGAACAGCGGACAAATATGAAGGTTCATAAGCATCCAAGGCAAAATCCAGGACACAGAATGCAAGAATGAGAACAATATAGAAATGTATGCCAGCGAAGGAGCATTGCTTGGCAACGTTACATTACGTGATCTCTGTGATGCAGTATTTGTTAATGGTAAAAACAAAAGAATGTGTTGCTAAAATGGAAAAGTTCAGCTTGCTCTATATGAACCACCTTTATTTTAAGACTGTGGATCTGTATGTTTCACTAGTTATTATTATTACTATTATTATTAGAGACATTCTACTTACCTGGCACTTCTGAGAGATTGTCTAGTTGGCAAAAGGATACATAGTACAGCCACATGGCAGGGGATGATATGCCCAGCATCAAAATGTATAATATAAAAGAAAGGTCCACTCTGATAACTGGACAGCCCCTCCAAATGCCATTGTATGTGGATGGCACAAAAAGTAAAAAGGGATGGTGGTGCAAAAGGCAAGGAGGGTTTCCCCAAACCACAGGGTGGACAATGAGGAGTCCCACATGGAATAGGAGAGACCTGGAATAGAAGGTAGGCAAGTGTCAAAACCACGAAGTGTGCCCAGCCTTTTAAATGTAAGCTCAAGGGACCTCTGGTAGTACAGTCATGGACATTTCTGAAGAAGCTGTAGACACCAGAAATAAACCCAGGCTGGGGTTTAAGGTCACTCTCTGCTAGTGGCCCATTGAAGAAGATGGGATATGAGGTGGGTCAAAGAGTTTACTGGTATGGAGACGGTGCAGCTAGTGAGGAAGATGAAAAGGAGAGGATACAAGGGACTGGGGGGTGAACTGAAGAGTTAAGTAGATGTTATGAAATAGTGATTTTCAGGTTGGCGGGCATCCAACCTGAAAGAAAGAGGTATGAACCTATGTAACTAAAGCAAGATTTTTTTATAACAAAAATCAGTATATCTGATAAAATTTTGGCTTTTGATATTCATCTTTCTATCATTAATTTACTCTATCAGCACTATATATCAAAAAGTTCAATACACCTGACCATCACACCTATATAAGCTTGTGGACATCCTATTCCAAAACACTGGGCATAAATATGAAGTTGTTTGAAATGCGCCAGCAAAAGTAGACATAAAGGCCTCCATTCTTCTGGAAAAGTTTTCCACAAGATCTGTAGGAATTGGTGCCTGTTCAGCCAAACAAGCATTTGCAAAATCATGTAATGATGTTAGACGAGAAGACCTGGTTGATATTAGGCACTCCAATTCATCCCAAAGGTGTTCAGTAGGACAGAGGTCAGGGTTCTGTGTAGGCCACTCAAGTTCCTCCAAACCAATCTCATCAAACCATATCTTTACAGACCTGGATTTGTTTACAGGGGCACAGTCATGCTGGAACAGAAAATATATTGGCTTCAACTGTTTCCACAAAGGTGGAAGTGCCCAGTTGTCTAAAATGTCTTTGTATGTTATAGCAGAGAAAAGCCAAGCAAAATGGCACCTTTTATTGGCTAACTGAAAAGATTAGAACATGCAAGCTTTCGAGGCAACTCAGGCCCCTTCTCCAGGCAAGATGTAATACAGAAACTGGAGTTCCCTGTGTGTATATACACACTAGGACAAGAAACAACACTGGTAAATCTTTAAATGAGAAATCTTAAATGTAAAAAATTAATAGTTTAATTCAGGCTAAGATTAATTTAACAAGAGAGAGAAGAATAGCATTAACAGTAATCTTCACCGGAACCAAAGGTCCTGGCTCAAACTCTGAAAAACAGCGCCAGACCATTATCCCTCCTCTGCCAAACTTTACAGTAAGCACTATGCAGTCCAGAAGGTAGAGTTCTGGCATCTGCCAAACCCAGATTGGTCCATCAGACTGCCAGATAGTGAAGTGTGATTCATCACTCCAAAAAACAAGTTTCAACTGCTGAAGAGTCCAATGCCGGCATGCTTAACAGCACTCCTACTGATGCTTAGTGTTGCATGTAATAAACTTAGGCTTGTGTGCAGTTGCTCAGCCATGGAAACTCATTTGATGAAGCTTCCGACACACATTTCTTGTGCTGATGTTGCTTCCATGTTGTGAGGGATGTTACAGAGGGTAGGCGATTTTTATTCACTTGGCAGTCTTCTGCAAATTTGTGTGATCTACCACCTTGTGGCTGAGCTGTTGTTGCTCCTTGATGCTTCCACTTCATAATAACAGCACGTATAGTTGACTGGGACAAATCTAGCAGATCAGGAATTTTTACATTCAGACTTGTGAGAAAGGTGGCATCTGATGACAGTCCCATGTTTAAAGTCCCTGAGCTCCTTCATACACCTCATTCTACTGCAATGTTTCTCAATGGAGGTTGCATTTCTGTATGGTTGATTTTATATGCCTGTTAAGAACGCATGAGGCAGAAACACCTGAACTCAATAATTTGGAGGGGTGTCCACATGTGTTCATTCTATCTATCTATCTGTTTATCCTGGTAGTAAAACCCTTTTTTCATATTTTTTGTCATCTGAATGTTGACATTACAATATGGTTTCCTCCAAACATTGTTTCTTATCGGCCACTTTCTAGTCTGAAATAGATAGACAGTTCATTCCCTTACCAGTACTGTTATTTAAGGATTTGGCTGTGACTTTAAATTCCTAGTCATTCATTTTAAAGAAGGTTTAGTGTATTCTTTCACTGAAAACTACCTTTATTCATAATTTTCTTCTACGGCATGTTTAGGGGAAAGAGTTGATTGATAAAAACTGTATTTTTTTTTTTTTTTTTTTTTGTGGAATGCCTGTGGTTCAAATAAAATGCTGGCTGTATACACTAAATAGCTCAATTTTCTGCTTTTGTAAGCTTCTCATTCTTTTCACTAGCTTAACAAGCAGAGCGCAGTCATTAGTATGCATAACCTGAAGGGCTGCTATTAATAGAAATTAAAGCAATGCAGGAAATAAATAGACAAAGGAAACAATATCCCCGAGATTAAATTATACCTTGTTGTTTGCCTTTTATGTACCTGGGCAGTTTAATTTCATCTCTTCTAACATTGCCACTTGACTTTTCTTTCATTTTTCTGTTGAATACAGATGTAGACTCATTCATGCTAGGAAATAAATGAACAGATGCAGCAACCCCAAATACCCAAATAATATGTTGATCCACACAAGGGTTTTGGTTCAGTCACATCAAAGAACTTAGTCTGGCTTTAAAGATTTTAACTGAAGATCTAGGAAGCCCACACAGATGACCTCTTCCATCTGCCAGGTAGCAGGGTTACTTTTTCTGTTGCCTGTCTAGAAGGATTTTGCAAAGGACAAAGACACACTATGGTGTCTCATGCCAAGTAAAAGTAAAAGGTAAGGTGCTGTGAGTGAGTGAGTGAGTGAGTGAGTGAGTGAGAGAGAGAGAGAGAGAGAGAGAGAGATCGAGATCGATCCAGATGATTGTCTTGAGTCCTATCCAGGACTGACTTCAACTTTGTCCTAGTGCTGCTCCATTACAACCTCTCGAACAAGTGACTTGTGAAAAATGAATGAATTCTTTTCTTTTGAAAAAATGACAGAATATACAATATCTTCTGGCAACCATCACACACTAGATGAAGAAAGAAAAACCAGGTAAAGTCTATAAATGAGGGAATCTCGCACAGCCCGCAGAACAAAAGGGAAGCAGAACTGGGCTCTGGAAAACAATGATTTGTTAGATTGTTAGATAGTTTCCTCCAAATACAGACTTTCTCGCTCAACCTTTCTACTCCATAATGCCAGGTGAGCTTTGCCAAACCAGACTCTTATATCTTTTGGCAGATATATGGAGGCTGCTTTTTAAAACTTGCTGTTAGAGAACTTACTGTATGCCAGGAGTGTAACCTAGAAGCACATCTGGGTCAGACAGACCCTCAGAGGAATATGAGGGCTACATAAATAGAGCACCCCAGAGAAACTCCAGAGGTCAGACAGGACAACCTACCTAAACTATGATTTCTAATATTTCAACTTCCCGTCAGGAAAAGGCAATTCATTAATTATATTTCTACATGGTGCTTTAATAATCTACTCAAAGTGTTTTTGTGCCCCATCCTACCTGGATGATCTTGTGCCAGTATGCTTACCACACATTAGCTATTAGATGGTGAAGGGGTGAGAGAAATTGTTTGCTAATAAGAGACAGGGGGCCAGAGTGGGAAAGGCCATGGTGGGAGATTTAACTAAGGCATCAGAAATCACCCTACTCTTTCCAAGGATACTTCATGGATGTTTTATGACCACAGAGCGCCAGGACATCGGTTTTATATCTCATCCAAAGGATAGCACCAGTTTTTATGGCATACTTTTCACTGCACTGGTGAATCAGGATCCACATACAGACCAGAGGATAAGCACCTTCTGATGGCTCCACCAACACCAGGTACCACCAAACAACCTGGGTGGGTCACCAGTCTCACCGCAATGTTTGTTGCACTCTTATAAAATAAAAAAGAAATATCATAAAAATGCTTGCGTGGCTTAATGATCAGTGTCTGCTACTGAACATCATGACATATGGTTATATGTCTTTTTACAGTATCTTCTATAAAATTCTGCCTATATTTTATATAGCACCTCTTACCATGAGCCCAAAGCAATCCCCCTTTCTATTACAAGCTAATCATGTTTTTTAGTAATATGACATTTTAATAGCACGCCTCAGCATATGAATGATGTTGTTCTGAATGAATAACTGAATGATGAACAGCATCTGGTGTCAGCAAAGATTTGATTACTTAGAGTCTGTCAGGACAGTCTTTTAAACAAATAAAGGAAAACATCAAAAGTTTATATTAGCAGAACTACCAGGGAATAAGCAAGCCATATTCAATTATTCAGATTCAGATTCCTTTTTATTGTAATTGTGCTTGGTACAACAAAACTGCAGCAATCCTAAAGGCGCATTCACATATAGTGGACTTAATTATATTATAATGCAATACAATATGATGCAATACAATACAATAAATGTTCCACTTAGGTATATTGCACCTATGAAAATGAGTGCAATAGTAAAAACGGATAAATAATATAAAGTGTAAAGAATGTAAACATGTACTTGTAGTGCAAGAGTGACTGCTGTTATGTGGTCATTGTCAATCATTATAAGTGTTTAGTAGTATTCAGGTCTCCTATGGGTCTGGGGTAGAAACTGTTTGTCCATAATTGGATGGACCTAAGCTGCCTGCAAGAGGGCAGCAGCTCAAACAAGTGATGTCCAGGGTGGGAAGGGTCTTTCATGATGTTGGCTGCTCTGTGGAGGTAGCAAGAGCCAAAGAATTCCTCCAAAGAGATTAATGTGTAGACAATAATTTTCTGGGCAGACTTTATAATCCTCTGAAGGGCTCTCCTGTTTGCCAATGAGCTGCTGGCATACCACACAGAAATGCAGTACGACAGCACACTGTCAAAGAAGCAGTGGTAAAGGAACACCAACAGCTTCTCCTTCAGGTTGTTTTCCCTTAGGATCCTCGAGAAGTAAAGTCTCTGCTGTGCCTTCTTGACTGCCACTGTGATGTTTATAATAATAATAATAATAATAATAATAATAATAATGCATTTTATTTATAGGGCACTTTACATCAAAGTTCTACATAAAAAGTTTAAACAAAGGCAAGGCAAGATAAAAACAGAGATAAAACAACAGTAATTACAGCATTCTTGTTAATACGCTTTCCTAAACAGAAAAGTCTTTAGCTGTTTTTTAAAACAGCCCACAATCTGCTGTGTTCTTATGCTGTCTGGTAGGGCATTCCAGAGCCATGGAGCAGCGGCTGCAAAGGCTCGGTCACCCACTGTATGAAGTTTGGTCATAGGGGGGTGAAGGCTCTAGGTATTTGCAAAACGGAGGTTTCCTGCTGTGGATTGTAGTATAAGGAGTTCATTCAGATATTGTGGAGCATTTCCATGGATACACTGGTGAGTAAACAAACAGAGTTTGTATTTGATACGGAGGTGGATAGGGAGCCAATGAAGTGACCAACGGATTGGTGAAATGTGTTTATATTTCTGCACCCTCATCAGGATCCGTGCAGCACTATTTTGAAATTGTTGAAGATTTTTGAAGACTCTTGTTGGGGATCCCGATGAGAAGTGCATTACCATAATCCAGCCTGGATGAAACAAAGGCATGAACCAGCTTTTCAGCATCACAGAGGGAGAGGTAGGGACGGAGTTTGGCTATGTTTCGGAGATGATGCAATTTTGCAAAGGTGATGGACATGTGTATATCAAATGACAGATGGGAGTCTAACTTGACACCCAGATTTGTAACAGAAGGGGAGAGGGTAATGGTAAGTTCAGAAAAGGAAATACAATTTACAGAGGAACAAAGTTGATGGGGGGGTGCCAATTAAAACAGCTTCAGTTTTGGTGCTGTTCAGCTTGAGGAAGTTCTTGGACATCCAGGCCTCAATCTCATCCAAGCAGGAGGAAAGAGTTAATAGAGGTGTAAGAGAAGTCGAATCTAGTCTCACATAGAGCTGCGTATCATCGGCATAGCAGTGGAATGAAACTCCATGCTTGCGAATAATGTGACCCAGGGGCAGCAAATAGATATTAAAAAGGGTCAGCCCAAGGACTGATTCTTGTGAGACCCCAGAGGTGACAGTGTGGGTACGAGATTTAGTGTCCCCCAGGGCCACATACTCAGCCCTATCTGTAAGATAGGGCACAAACCAATCCAAAGCAATGCCAGAAAGTTATTATGATCTACCGTATCAAATGCAGCTGTGAGGCCCAGGAGGATAAGGAGTGATGGAGAGCTCTGGTAAGCAGCCATCAGGAGGTCATTGGTGACTCTGACCAGGGCTGTCTCTGTACTGTGAGAAGTTCGGAAACCAGATTGAAATTTTTCAAACAGATTGAATTTTTTGAGGTGATCCTGAAGCTGAACCAAAACAACGTTTTCCAAAACCTTCGGACGATAGTTTACTATCACTTCAGGATCCAAAGAAGATTTTTTCAAATGAGGTCTAATTTTTGTGGTTTTCAAGGCCAGTGGGACTAAGCCGCTCTGCAGAGAGTGATTAATGATATCAGCAATGAGAGGGCTTATATCTGATACATTAACTTTTACCAGAGGAGTAGGAAAAGGGTCCAATGAACACATTGAAGGCCTCATTCTCTGTAATGATGCCCTCAACTTTTTTAACTGTGGTACAGAGGAACTGGGAAAGGCAACCCATTGGCTTTGGTGAAGAAAAATCCAGCAATGGAGGGCTGGAGACAGACAATGAGGAGCGGATGATGTCTACCTTAGAGGTGAAATATTCAATAAAATTATTGCTCTGCTCCTCTGTAAAATTATTACAGGCGTAGGTGTGAGGATTGAGTAAATAATTTATTATGGAAAAAAATTGTTTGGAATTTCCAGGACTGTTGTTGATTAAATTTGAATAGTATTGAGATCTGGCAGTGGTCAGTGCTCTGGAGTAGTTTTTTTGGTGTTCCCGATAAGCTAATTTGTGGACTGTTAAACTGGTTGCAACAAAACGCCGCTCGAGGGCTCGCCCAGCTGCTTTCATCTGTCGAAGCTCACTTGTAAACCACGGGGTAGATTTTATAAAAGAGACAACTCGTGATTTAACTGAGGCATGGGTCTCAAGGATGTTCTGGAGTCCATTGTTGTAATAATCGACTAATTCATTGACAGAAGAAAGGTGTGGAGCAATAGAAAAGTTCTTAATGTCAGCATTTAAATCAGTCAAATTAATTTTTTTCAAGCTCCTGAAGCGAATACAGCGCTGTGGTTTAGAGTATAGTGAATATGTGGGTAAATTCATTGAGAAAATTTTGTGATCGGAAACACCCAGATCAAGTACTTGGAGGTCAGAGATGAGTACTGAGTCAGTAATGACTAATTCGAGGATATGGTCCTTGTTGTGAGTGGGGACAAGTTGCCTCAGAGTTATGTTTATGGACCAGGAGAGATCTTCTGCAATGTGTTTACCCACAAACGTATTATTAAAATGAGAACACCAGTAAAGATTTTGGAAAAGGGGACTGGTCAGGGACACCTTTTTACTAAAACCAACAGACGTTTGCATGGCTAAGATAGGATAAAGCCTTTGAGTTTGGTCCAAGCAGGACTCTTGCAGCAGCATTTTAAGATCCATGAATTCCTTCAGCACCATTCAGGGGGTTCTGTACTTCAGTGAACTAACAGCCTGCTATTTTTATATGAGATTTTTTATGTGCAGTAATTGGATTCTTTGCTATACAAAGTCAAAATGCTAGTCAATGCAGTCTGGATGGAAATCCCAGACAGAGAGAACCTGCACTGGACATGTTACTAGAGCGGCTCGTGTCAAGTTCAAATCATTCTTGTCTATAGAGTAGGCAAAGGATCAGCTCCCACATATAAAGAGACACTTGTGAGGTTCTCTGCTCCTTCTCGACCACCGAGGTCTGTTGATGAACGGTGTCTGGTTAGGCCATCTCTGTGTGGTATTAAATCTCAGTCCAGACTCTCTTCATGTGTAGGTCCTGGCTGGTGGAACGAGCTGCCCAACTCCATTCAGAATTCTGAGTCCCTCAATGTGTTTAACTAGCATTTGAAGTCTTTCTTCTTTGGAGAATTTCTGTGTAACTGATATTAGCTGTTACGTTTTATTATAACTGGCTTATACTTTGTTCTGAGCTCTTCACTTGTGGTGGTTAGTTTTGTACCCTTGTCCTGTAATGCCTGTACCCAAACAGTTCCCAGACTGATGTTACTTGATTATGTTAACCTATTTTGTAAGTCACTTTGCATAAAAGCATCTGCTAACCAAATAAATGTAAATGTAATTACCAGTTGTGCATCTCAGAGGGATGTGCAATTTTATAAGTACGAGTGCAGTGTTCTTAGTCAGGCTGATCACAATACTGAAATTACACCGAACTGCAAAATGTGAATTCTTTGAACGCTTCAATTTGCTGCAATGTGTCGTTAATTAATTCAGAATGTTCAGCAAATTCAGGCATATATCCTTCTATATGAACATAATAGTCTTCAATCAGATTGGTTTATTTAAGGGTTATTGACGGCCTGGGTTTCTCCAAGCCACATTGGGTGGAAGGTGGAAACCAACCCTGGCTGGAGTCCTGGTCCCTCATTGGGCAAACACTTTTACATACGTTAGGGCAGTTTAGAGTAATCAGTTAATTTGCCATTCATACCAAAATGATCAGAAAGAAGACCCTAGATATAACACATTAACACAGGGTAACACAACAATGGCTGACCCTGTACTCTGACCTCTAAAATTCATGCAAAATGATATTTCTTCTCAGGGATTAATACAGTGTACCAAACACTAAACCCTCCAGTGTTAAACCAACTCTTAAAGTGTCAACATGACCATTAAAAGTGTATATATGAATAGTGTGATCTTATTAGTGATTTTGTTGGGTACAGGGACTGGGCCCATGACTTGAATCAATAAGGCTAAACCTGTGAGGCAGTATTTCTAAACACTGTGCCACTATGCCCACCCCCATTCCTTTAAATCACCTCCATTAGAAGAAGATGGATAAAATCATACATTCTGGGATTGATGATGCAAGGATGGAAATAGAACAGATTGCTGTATTATACAGTGCGTCTGGAAAGTATTCACAGCGCATCACTTTTTCCACATTTTGTTATGTTATAGCCTTATTCCAAAATGGATTAAATTAATTTCTTTCCTCAGAATTCTACACACAACACCCCATAATGACAACATGAAAAAAGTTTACTTGAAGTTTTTGCAAATTTATTAAAAATAAAAAAACTGAGAAATCACATGTACACAAGTATTCACAGCCTTTGCTTAATACTTTGTCGATGCACCTTTGCCAGCAATTACAGCCTCAAGTCTTTTTGAATATGATGTCACAAGCTTGGCACACCTATCCTTGGCCAGTTTCTCCCATTCCTCTTTGCAGCACCTCTCAAGCTCCATCAGGTTGGATGGGAAGTGTCGGTGCACAGCCATTTTAAGATCTCTCCAGAGATGTTCAATCTGATTCAAGTCTAGGCTCTGGCTGGGCCACTCAAGGACATTTACAGAGTTGTCCTGAAGCCACTCCATTGATATCTTGGTTGTGTGCTTTGTCTTGCTAAAAGATGAACTGTCGCCCGAGTCTGAGGTCAAGAGCGCTCTGGAGCAGGTTTTCATCCAGGATGCCTCTGTACATTGCTGCAGTCATCTTTCCCTTTATCCTGACTAGTATCCCAGTTCATGCCACTGAAAAACATCCCCACAGCATGATGCTGCCACCACCATGCTTTACTGTAAGGATGGTATTGGCCTGGTGATGATCGGTGCCTGGTTTCCTCCAAACGTGACGCCTGGTATTCACACCAAAGAGTTCAATCTTTGTCTCATCAGACCAGAGAATTTTGTTTCTCATGGTCTGAGAGTCCTTCAGGTGACTTTTGGCAAACTCCAGGCAGGCTGCCATGTGCCTTTTACTAAGGAGTGGCTTCCGTCTGGCCACTCTACCATACAGGCCTGATTGGTGGATTGCTGCAGAGATGGTTGTCCTTCTGGAAGGTTCTCCTCTCTCCACAGAGGACCTCTGGAGCTCTGACAGAGTGACCATCGGATTCTTGGTCACCTCCCTGACTAAGGCCCTTCTCCCCCGATTGCTCAGTTTAGATGGCCGGCCAGCTCTAGGAAGAGTCCTGGTGGTTTCGAACTTCTTTAACTTACGGATGATGGAGGCCACTGTCCTAACTGGGACCTTCAAAGCAGCAGAAATTTTTCTGTAACCTTCCCCAGATTTGTGCCTCGAGACAATCCTGTCTCAGAGTCTCAGAGGTCTATAGACAATTCCTTTGACTTCATGCTTGGTTTGTGCTCTGACATGAACTGCTAACTGTGGGACCTTATATAGGCAGGTGTGTGCCTTTCCAAATCATGTCCAATCAACTGAATTTATTAATTTTGTTGTGTGTAGAATTCTGAGGGAAAAAATGAATTTAATCCATTCTGGAATAAGGCTGTAACATAACAAAATGTGGAAAAAGTGATGCGCTGTGAATACTTTCCGGATGCACTGTATAATGTGTCACACATGCGTGCCAGAGAAGCTCCTTCTGGGCTCATCATGAGTGGTGGCACTGGCAATAACCTTGTCATCTCCTTTTTCCTCCATAGCTTCAATGAGACCACCCATAGGCCAATGGACTCCGCCCCTTCCTGTCACAGCACTATAAAGACTGGGCTACCCAGAAGGGGGCGCTCACTGTTGGACTGAACCGATTGTGGGACAAAGGTCCTTCCTGACCAAGAAGACCTGCAGAAAAACATATATCCTTTGCCTACTCAAGCTATTTTATCTTAGTTTGAACCTTATTCATGAGATGTTGTTTTTGTTTTCACTTACAGGAATTAAACGGGATGACTTGGCCGGCGTCCCAACTTTTCGTGTCTCTGGGCTGCGTCATTCCTCCATTAAAACTGTCAATCTGTTATTATTTCTCTGTTTTGTAGGTGGAAGATCCCCAGTCAAAACTGTTTACAAATTTCTACATTTTTAATCGTTTTCTTCCTTAACCTTGGAGCTTGGCAGAAAATTGTGAATAATTGTGCAATTTTTTGGTTCTGTATAATGTATCTATGTATAAAATGAATACTCCACCCAGAAATTATATTTTTTTATATATTACTTATGTCAAGTAGCTTGTAGTGATAGCTCAGAAAATTCTTTAATCTCATGTTTTCAGGCAGAATGAAGAGAAAAAACTTGATATATATACATATATATATATATATATATATATATATATATATATATATATATATATAAGTGATATAATACAAGCTAATGGCAACCAAAACTGTACAACAGCAAACAATGTAAAATCATCCATGGAAAAAAGAAAAAAAACATCTCACATTACTCATGTTGTTATCTAGTTTTATGTATAAAATGTGCAAAACGTGTTTTTACTAAAATATTGTTAACTTCTGCACATCATAAACAGTAAACTAAAGCCTCTTTTGATTGGGTTTTTTAAATTGAAGACCCACCTCTGCTGCTCATTTATTGGTCAAGAATTATGTCTTAAATCCTAAAAATAACTCCCATGAGGCTTTAGGTTACCTGTTTATGACGAGTGCAGAGTATTCCAGAAGTAACTATTTAGTAGTATTGTAGAAAAAAAAAACATGCATTTTGCCTGGTTTGAGCTTTTGGCTAGATAATTGATGTCCATCCATCCATCCATTATCCAACCCACTATATCCTAACTACAGGGTCACGGGGGTTTGCTGGAGCCCATCCTAGCCAACACAGGGTGCAAGGCAGGAAACAAACCCCAGGCAGGGCGCGAGCCGACTGCAGGGCACACACACACATCAACAACACACTAGGGACAATTTAGAATCGTCAATGCACCTAACCTGCATGTCTTTGGACTGTGGGAAGAAACCGGAGCATCCGGAGGAAACCCACACAGACACAGGGAGAACATGCAAACTCCACACAGGGAGGACCTGGGAAGCGAACCCAGGTCTCCTAACTGCGAGGCAGCAGCGCCACCGTGTCGCCCATAATTGATGTTATTCTTGTCATTTCCTATTGTACAGCACTGGCTTCTATTATATAAAAACTTTTTTTCTTTCCATTCTGCATGAAAACAGGAGATTAACTTTTTTTCTCAGCCACCCCAACAAAGTACACTAGTTGAGTAACATATACACAGATATGATTTGGGGGTTGAGTTTTCTTTAATTTTTCATAGTTTTACTATACTCCCACTTTAATCCAACAGACGTTGCTGTATAAATCCTTACACTTTATAATGCTTGTCTACACAAACGGAAAGGATGGAGAGATACTGTTTAAGTGTTAAACATGTTATGTCACATGAAGGAGAGTCTCTGTGCTGATGGCTTTGTCAAAAGTTTCAGCTTTTTGGTTCAACAATATTTTAAAGCTGTTAGTTGTCCTGTGTGAGTGAGTGTGAGTGTGTGCTTACGGATGCCTTGTAACAGACTGACACCTCATACATGCTGGTTTCCCAGCTTCCTTTCAATACTGTCAGGACAGGACAAATCTTATATGACAGCTCCAATTGTCTTTCAAGTTGCATAGACAGAGGCTGTTAAAAAATATAGAAAAAGCTCTCTTTAAAGCTCGCTCAGAATACTATTCTACAATAACAGATAGCAATAATAAAAATCCTTGGGTACTGTTTAGAACAGTTGCTAAATTAACAAATAGGAATTCAGATCTACAGTGCAAAATACCAACATATATTAACAGTACAGACTTTATGAACTTCTTCAATGAGAAAATTAAAAATATAAGATCCCAGAACTCAGCATCACAGTACAAACCACATACTAGCTTAGCAGATCCTGCCTCACATTGCATTCAGCACTTTAGTAATTTTAATCCTGTAACTGAGCAGGAAGTCTTAACTTTAATTTCTAAAATGAAACCCACTACTTGTTCCCTAGATCCAGTGCCAACAAAACTAGTAAAAAGTGCAATGGATGTTCTTGCAGTGCCTATTCTACACATAATCAATAGTTCATTATTGCATGGCACAGTACCTGATGCACTAAAAGTGTCAGTCATTAAACCATTACTTAAAAAGTCAGACCTAGACCCACACATACTAACTAATTATAGGCCTATTTCAAATTTACCCTTTCTCTCTAAAATACTAGAAAAAGTAGTTGCCAATCAGCTTCAGTCACACCTTACGCATTATAATTTATTTTAGAAATTCCAGTCTGGTTTCCACACTAGTCATAGTACAGAAACGGCACTAACGCGGATTGTAAATGATGTTCTGATATCCTCTGATGAAGGAAACTCCACTGTAACTATGTTGTTAGACTTAAGTGCAGCATTTGACACCATTGACCATTCTATTTCACTGCACAGGCTAGAAAATGATGTTGGGCTTACAGGCATTGTGCTTGCTTGGTTTAGTTCTTATTTATTAAATCGATTCCAATATGTACAGAAATGTGCTGACAGTACTCCATCATTATACACAGAAGTGAGATATGGTGTCCCTCAGGGCTCAGTACTGGGACCTTTTCTGTTTTCAATTTACATGCTTCCACTGGGATCTTTCATTAGGAAACATCATGTTAATTTTTACTTTTATGCAGATGACACCCAGTTATACCTTTCATTTAGATCAAATGAAGTTTCTCCGATGTTGTCTTTAATTAATTGTGTTAGTGAAATAAAGGACTGGATGGATGAGAACTTCTTGTCTTTAAACACAGATAAAACAGAGATGTTAATTGTTGGAGGGAATGATGCTGATCACAACAATATTCTGTCATCATGTAACTCAGTTGGAATCACCATTAATTTTACTGAATCAGCCTGCAATCTAGGAGTTATATTTGACTGTAGCATGTCATTAAAGCACATATTAAAAAGATGTTCAAATCATGTTTCTTCTATCTTAAAAATATTGGGAAATTAAGGCGCTTTCTAAATAATCAGGATTCTGAGAAATTAATTCATGCATTTATTTCTTGTAGGACTGACTACTGCAATGCAGTGTTCACTGGATGCTCAAACTGTTCTTTTTATAGCCTCCAGTTAATTCAAAATGCTGCTGCAAGAATTATTACAACAACAAGAAAATACTAACACATAACTCCACTTCTTAAATCCTTACACTGGCTTCCGGTTAAGTTTAGGGCAGATTTCAAAATCCTCCTTTTAACATATAAAGCATTAAATGGCCAAGGTCCGGCTTACTTGTCTGAACTTATCATAACTTACAAACCAGAGCGCACATTGAGATCTCAAGATGCTGGTCTGCTTATGATTCCAAGGATTAATAAAATAACAGTGGGAGGTCGAGCTTTTAGTTACAGGTCCCCTAAACTGTGGAATAGTCTGCCTGCTACTATAAGAGGTGCCCCTTCAGTCCCAGCTGAAGACTCACTACTTCAGTTTAGCATATCCTGACTAGAGTTGCTGATTAACTGTACAGACTGCATCTCTGTTAGTCATTAGCACTAAAACATAAGTAACATGATAGTTATAATTTGTTAATAACAATCACCTATTCTGTTTCTCTTCTCGGTATTGAAATGTGGCACTTGGTGCCACGGCCCACCTGCCAAGTTGTTTTGCTTGCCTAAGGTAAAGTTATCCCTGATGGAGGATCGCATGAATCGTGGGAAAGAGGGGTCCTTTCATCGGATTAGCGCTATTTCAGCTTTGGAATGGCCAAATGTGGGAGGCAGCTTGATGGATGAGGTCTCCAGGACTCTAAACAAATCCAAATCATATTATGTGATATCATCTACTGTTAAATTCTATTCCGTACTTCTAAAATTTTTATTTTTATACTGTATTGAGGATTTGTTCTGTTCAGTGTATTGTATTGACCCTCTTCTTTTTGACACCCACTGCATGCCCAACCTACCTGGTGTGGACGCTAGAGGCGTTGCCCCATTGAACCCACCAGACAGATGTCCAGGACGTATTTTCTCTGTTTACATGTACTGCATTTTATTCTATTTAATTCTTTTCATATCTTGCTTTTAAATGTTTTTAGCGTTCTATGCAAATATTATTTGTATCCAATGTTACATATACTCTGCTCTGTGAATCATCTTGACGATAGGAAAGGCACTATATAAATAAAATTAATTATTATTATTATTTTTATTATTATTACTTCCTTCAACCCTGGATTAGTTTAAAAGTTAATGGTTGGGGAGAATAACTTTTATTTGCATGTAGTATTTTGTTACATCTTACATATTTTTTATTTTACATATATTAATCAGTCAAAGCTGCTTGCATGTTTCTAGAATATAGAGTTGGACCTGGTTTGGCATCTGTGGTTTTAGCCCACTGCGTTTCACAATTATCAAAAATTATAATATTAAAAATGTCATTATTAAAATAATATAAGTCCTGAGCATTTCTGGGTTTTTTTCACATCTGCAGGGTGTCCAGAACCATATACCCATGGATAAGGTTGGCCGACCTGTATGTGAATTTTTCTTGCCAGTGTTACAACCTATACTGGCAATAAGCATAAGGAAGGAACCAATCCCAGAATGGAATGCCAGTCATCACAGTGGACATTGGGTAATGTCATTTAGTCATGAGGTTAATGAAAGCCTGATGATGAACTTCAGCCTGATGGAGTAGAGTGGTAAGGCTGGACTCATAGATGACAGAATGCAACTTTAACTTCTTCCAGTCGGTGAGATTCAAAGGCAGGTTTTGGCTTTTGGATTGCTCACAGTAGTAAAAAGAATTTGGAAGTGTTCTGAACACTAAGGTGTGTATCACATCCATGCTGTCCATCTGTGTCCAAGGGTCAATCTGAGTGCACATTGTGACACCTTGATATTGCATTGCTCTCATGCAAGAAGCCATCTTTGAGGGAGGACAGCATAGCAACACCACTTGAAAGCACCATTTCAATGCAAAGTGACAGGATGACATGTGTTTTATGGGTAGATTCATGAATTTGCTTTGTGCATTCATAGGAAAGGACTGAGAGCCAGCAGGGAATAAAAAAACACTATTATGGCATGTAAGTACAGGCGCAGGCAAAGAAACAAAATATAAGAAAAATGTCCAAAAATCTAGAAAACCCAAAACAAGGCATGCAAAGCGGGTTTAAATACAGAAGGCTTCCATAAATGCCAGAGTAAAGAGTGATGCTCTTTGTATAAATCCCCTGGGTCTGGCTGAATACACGTCAATAAGACAGAAGGCAACACATGAATGGAAGGGCAAAGGACAGAGTCCAGAGAAGATCCATTTTACAGATCCCCATGCAGCACATTGTGACATTCATGCCTTGGAGCCATCCTGCAGTGATCAACCTTTCCTAAATCTTTTACTTAGCATACTTTATTGTTAACACAATCATCATGTGATCTAGCCAACCACCCTCCATTTTCTAATTTACTTCTCCAGTTCTGGACCATGTGAGCTAGTGCCAAGTTAGCAATACTGGGTGCAAGATAGGAACCCACTCTGGACAGAGTGCCATCATGCATGCACCCTCACTCAGTCATACCTGACCAGTTTAGGAAGTTCAAAGAGATATCTACTCTTAGAGTAGTGTGCAGGAAAAACATGAAATGAGGCACAAATAGCTGGTGAAGATGATTTTAAAACTGAGGACTAAGGTCCTAACACAATTTGACAGGAGAGAAGAGTGACACCCTGGCATTCTGTCCAGGGTTGGTTCAGTCCTTCCTGGCTGGGCTCCTGCAACCCACAATCCTCTAATGAAAGTGCAGGATATGGATGGAAGAATTTGTTGAAGAAGTTAAAAGCATGAGCATTTGCCATAACTGATATTTTGGCATGAATTAAAAAATTAAAACGTCTTAAAAAGTTAAAAATATATATTGTGACCACAAGGGGGTGCCACCAAGCCCTGAACACCAGACACAACTGGCATTATCTCCCCGCAAAGTGCTAGATGGGAGCCCCCCTGGGTTGTAGTGGTGCCTTGGATTCCCACAGGGCATCATGAGACATGGAGTTCTTTGGCTCAGCCCTGTTGGGTTACATGGGTGCCACAAGGGGTTGGTGTTGCGGGAACAGGGGAGCCCTACTTTGTTGGGTTCCCATCTCATCCAGAAGTGCTCCAAGGCCAATTCTTTTGGATGCAGGAAGTACTTCCGAGGACTCCATAAAAATAGCTTTGAGGAGCCAGAGTCAGGTGGAAGGTGGACAAAGCTTGCAGTAGAGGAGGCAGTGACCAGTGGAAGACACAGAGAGAAAGGAAGACAAAGAGGGTGCTTATTGTGTTAATTGTACTTATGGCTATGATGGTGGGAAACACTTGCTTTAAGGAGTTTCCCACACTAAAAGACTCTTTTTGCCTTTTAAATCTGTGTTCATGCCTGCTTGTGCTGGGTGTTCGTGGAGCTGGAGTGCCCCTTGGTGTTCATTATAGAAAAAAATCAAAACAATTAAGGGGACACTTAATCATCACAGTATAACACCAAGTCATTTAAGCTTGAGGGCTATCACTCTGTCCAGTTAGGAAGTATAAGCAATTGTGAATGAACTTCACCTGCTTTGGTGCAAATGAAAGTGACAACAGGTGCACTGGAGAGGCAACAGTAAGATAATGCTCAAAAGGGGAATGGTTTTGCAGGTGGTAGCTAGAGGCAACTGCTCTTTCCTTGTCCTTCCTGACTGATTCTTCTCTTGTTTTGTGTTTTGCTAGTATCCTTGTCACTATTGTTGGCACGAGGAGGTGCCTGCAGCAAATTCAGGTTGCACAAGTTGTCCAGCTCCTCCAGGATGGCACATCCATACGCCCCATCACAAGAAAGTTTGCTGTGTCTCCCAGCACATTTGCAAGAGCATGAAGAAGATACCAGGAGATGAGCCATTACACAAGGAGAGTTGGACAGGGCTGTATCTGCTCCTTTATAAAAGGAGGAACTGGAGGAGCAGTACCAGAGCCCTAGAAAATGACATCCAGCTGGCTACTGGTGTGGATGTGTCTGACCAAACTGTCAGAAACAGACTCATGAGGGTGGCATCAGGGCCTGACATTCTCTAGTGGGACCTGTGCTCACAGCCCATCATGATGGCTCAATTGGCATTCCACAGAGAATACACAATTGGCAGCTCTGTCACTGGCTCCCTGTTCTCTTCACAGATGAGAGAAGGTTCACACTAAGCACATGTGACAGACGTGAAAGAGTCTGGAGACACCATGGTGATTGTTATGCAGTCTGCAACATCGTCCAGCATAATCGGTTTGGCGGTGGGTCAGTAATGGTGTGTCGAGTCATATCCTTCGAGGGTCGCTCAGACCTCCACATGCTAGGCAACAGTACAGATGAAATCCTTAGAGCCACTGTCAGACCTTAAGCTGGTGCAATGGGCCCCGGATTTCTCCTGGTGCAGGACAATGCCTGGTCTCATGTGGCTAGAGTGTGTAGGCAGTTCCTGGATGATGAAGGCATTGATGCCATTGACTGGTCTGCACATTCCACAGACTTCAATCCAATTGAGAACTTCTGGGACATTATGTATTGGTTCATCCAACATTGCCATATAGCACCACAGACTGTCCAGGAGCTCACTGATGCCCTGATCCCCCAGGACAACATCCGCCATCTCATCAGGTGCATGCCCAGACGTTTTCAGGAGTGCATACAGGCATGTGGGGGCCATACACACTGCTGAGTTACATTATGAGCTGCCATGCTGAAGTTGATTGGACCTGAGATTTCAATTTTTGACTTTGATTTTCAGTGTGATGTTGAATCCAGACCTCAACGAGTTGGTGAATTTGGTTTCCATTGACCACTGTTACATTATTTTATTCAACAAATTACATAGTATTAATCAGTAACGATTTTCACCTTGAATATTTTGTTCATCGCGATCCAATGTGTGATTTAAATGTTCCTTTCATTTTTTTGAGTAGTGCCTGCTCAAAAATTCTTGCTTCATTATTTGACCTAGCCCAAGTGTTATGGGGCAGCCTTTTTTGCTTCTCCACTTTGAACTCCATCGTGCAATCTTTTTGTTATTCTTTTCAGTAAATGAAGACAGCCAAGATAGGACACTAAAAATTCGTTATTGTATCAGCCTGTCCTTCACTCAGACAAAACAAAAATCAAATGTATTTTTATGACCTTGCAAGAGGAGGACTGACAACATTTGTACTTGTGATGTACCGCATGTAGTCTGTGTTTGGGCTCCTCAAATGCTGTCTTCCACAAGACACATGAATGCAATAGTGGATGTGACCATAACTGTGTAATTTTTCTCTAAGTGAATAAACAAGATGATCCTGATTCAAGGAGGACATGGCGCAACACAGGTGTCCTTAGCATTGTTCTTTCACGAGTACTGCTGGGTTACTTTGGTAAGTCAGTCTAAAGGAAGCACCAGATGAAGAGTAAATTGGGAAACATCCAGCTGCCCATCTGTCCATTGAAGGACACAGAGGCTTGGAACCTATGCAAGTAGCATAGGGAATAAACCAAAAACTATACCTGGATAGGGGAACCAGATTGTCACAAAGCACATTCATAGGCCCAGCCATCTCTGGCCAAATACATAATGTAGGAGGATGGCCCATACAGACACAGGAAGAATGTGAAAACCCCACACAGATCTGGACTAGGCTGGGATAGAGAGACAGCAGCACTGAGCCACCATGTCTCATGTAATCCAGATACTTGCATCAGTTTGCCTACCCCACAAATATCCACAACCATCTGTGCATCATTAATGCACCTTAACATAGGGAGCACTATATTATGTGAGAATGCTGTTTGATGATTTTACCTTCAAAACCTTCAACATCCAGAAGTTAGATCTAAAACTTGGCCCTTCTCACTAAACAGCATTCGGTGCTACTGCATCCAGAACTTGAAACAGCAAACAAAATCAAGCCTGCATGCTCAGCCCATTAGGGTTTCCCTGTTTTTGCTTCTATACATTTTGTTCTGCATTTTATTTACCTCGGTCCCTTATGTTCAATTATTTCTTGAGTCTGTAGAGGATTATCTTCACTTACAAGAAGATTAATAAGGCTATACACTATTTTGTATGTAAGAGACTTACATGTATAAACACATGGGAGAACACTTGTATTGGATGAGTAGGCACCTAATAGTTGATCCCCTGCCACACTGTGCCTCTGTAAACACAGGATATAAGCCCTCAGATGGGCTAACCTCTACTTGACTGAAGCCAAGTACTAAAAAATCTTTCACCTTCTGTCCATCTGTCTGTTTGTCTGTCTGTCTCGGCCTTTTCTGTTCAGTTTACCTCTCTGCCAGTAAACATTCGTCAATTTATCTTGCAAGACCAAACTTTATGTCACCTGTTGGGAGAGAGACCCTAAAACCCTACCTGGGTTCTGTTAGGACTGTGTCTTTGTTTAGTTATATTTTAATTTTTTTTTGTAAATGTTATCATTTTCCCATACATTGCCCCATTTCTTTTCTTCACTTGTTTGAAGTTATGGTCTTCAAGTGTAACCTGGTAGGCCCTGTACAGTATGTTGTTGCTGTATGCCTCAGGTCTCTGCTAATACATTAACTTTCTCCCAGCTTGTGTTGTTAGGTTCCCCTTATGCCTTCTTTCCTTCCATTTTATTGGCCATTTTTGTTATCTTTTGAAAAGAGGTTGTTAGAAACGTTTGGTCCAGATATCTTCCCATTGACTTAAATAAAATGGCTGTCATGATGTCACATGCACACATTCACATACTCACACATCCTAGTAGAATAGAGAATCATAGAAAACAAAGTCTAAAATGGCACAATGATTACTTTGTAATGACTAATGAAATAAATAAATAAGATTAAAAAGAAAAACTTGTTATGATTTCTGATTGGACTATGGCACCAGGAGTCACTTCTAATGTCAGGGGCAGGCCTGCAAAGTCTCAGTGACAACATAAAACAGTGCCCTCTGGTGGCCCCTGAGAACTTTGAACCTTTGAGCTCTGACTGCACTCACTGTCAGCCATCCATTCATGGCCTTTCACTGGTCAGTCAGCTTTTTTAACTTCCATTTAATTCAGTTTATTTTTGCCTAGCGCTCTTCACTGAGTAAAGCCTTAGAGTTCTTGCACAAGAAATAATTAAACCATACATCATTTATAGACATCAATGTGCAAATTAGGGCAAACACACAGTGAAACAGATCAATTTCAGTTTAACTAACATAAGCAAATTATGACATTACAAATCCATTTACATTGTAATTAAGATATGGCCAGTTGACAATAGAGGAGAGGGAGGGAAAAACTCCAGTCGACAGCATTAGTGGTAAAAATAAATCTCTGGCAGGGCCACACATAGTTATAAAAAAAGGAAATCACATTCAAAGTCAGACAAAGTAACTGTTCTCATAATTTGAGCCAACCAGCCGGCCCATCTCCTCCTGACCATTCCATACTATCATAAGAGCCTGCTGAGAAGCCTAATAAGAAGGCTACATCCATTCATCCTAGCATATACAGATTACTCCAGGACTCCCAGTACCTCTGGTGTCATTTCCCATGGCCAGGAGTAGCAGCTTGGCAATTTGGCAGTGCCACAGCAGAATACCAAGAATAGAAAGATAATAGAGGGTGATCTGTAACACTTTATAATAATTGCCATGCTTGTATTTTTGTGCAAATGACTAATAAATAAAGTGGGATTATGAACAGCTAATCAGCAACTCTAATCAGGGTAAGCTAGACTAAAATAGTGAGTCTTAGCCTGGATTTAAATGTTGAGATGGACAGCGTGTCCCTTAGACAAGTAGGCAGGGCATTTCACAGCTTTGGATCCTGTAGCTAAACCCTCAAACGTCCACTGTTGTTACATTCACCCTTGGACACTTTAGTACATTAATGTTTTGAGGGGTGTTGCGAAAGTCTTTAGTCTTCAGCTCTGAGTGAACCTCCACTATGTTCACATCAATTGTAGATCAAGTTTATTCTTTCCAGAAAAATTTCTTACCCACGTGAGTGGCACGAGGAAGAAGAGCGAGGGGAGTGGATGTCACCCCTGCCTGATTCTGACATGTCATTTTTCCTCCATGACAATTCAACAGCGCACACTGCAAAGCTGACCCTTGAAACTTTCCACCTGATTGAACTTCCTCCTTACTCACTCAATTTAGCGCCTTGTGATTTCTGGTTGTTCTCAAAATTTAAAAAAAAACCTTTGTGTGGAAAGGATTTTGAAATGTGTGATAAAGTGATTGGTGCATTGAACGATTTTGCTGCTTGCTTTGACAAATGCATCAGGCCCATGAAAAAATGCATTGATGCTGTGTTGGCATCTATACTAATAAAAGGCAAAGCCCTCACTCACTCACTCACTCACTCACTCACTCACTCACTCACTCACTCA
>JANRMT010027041.1:87647037-87678418 GCA_026402145.1 Polypterus bichir lapradei
ATGCAGAAGATACAGAAAGCAGAAGAATTAAATAAGAATCTGACACTTCAGCGGACGTTTTTACCCGTGCACAATCACAAAGTGATTTCAAGTGAAGCTGCTTTTATGGGAGACACAAATGCACCAGTGCAACTTGCCCCACTTTCCCTGTTGCCAAGTAATGTTGAACCAAGTCGTCACTACGGTGTTCCCAAATACGCACTTTGCTGATAAACTGAGCGCACGGCGCTTTAGTGACTTTGAAGAACAAAAAAAGTCCGTCTACATGCGGCTCGAACCTTGTGCATGTTCGGTAGCACATATCTGTGTGAGAAGCTCTTCTCAGTGATGAAGACTAACAAAACAGCACACAGGAGTCGCCTCACTCATGAGCACCTGCAGTCCATCCTGAGAATTTCCACAACACAGAACCTCACACCAAACATAAACGAACTTGTTGCCAAAAAAAGATACTAGGCGTCCAGCTCTAAAATGACATATGAGCAAAGACAACTGAATGATTTGATTTGTTATTGCTGAAAGGAACACATTTTATTTATATTTCCAGGTTTTGTTATGCAGCATGTTCATATTTGAATTTGTATAATTTTGACAGGATATATTTTTATGGAGAGCAAAATCTTTTGGGACATTTAAAATCTAAGTTTATTTTTTATATAAAATTACATAAGAGTAAAGAAATTTGAATGTTTGTTCTTTTAACGTTTACTTTATTTCTAACTTGTATAATTTAGACAGGATATATTTTTATGGAGAGCAAAATATTATAAGTTGTTTAAGGTTTGAGTTGATTTATTCAGGAATAATATTCCTGTCTGTTTTTACCATTCCTACCAAAGATATTTCTGTCGACTAAATAAAAATTCCTTCTATTTAAAATTTAAATAGAACTTGAACAAATATGATAGTTCATAATATCCACGCAGACTTGCATGTAAGAGCGGGAGTTATCCGTTTTAACAAACAGCGTCTTGCACTGATACGAAATAGCTGTGTGTGTATATATGTAGATATGTATGTATATGTATATATATGTTTATATATGTGTGTGTGTATGTATATATATATGTATTTGTGTGTATATATGTGTGTGTATATATGTATTTGTGTGTATATGTGTGTGTATGTATGTATGTATGTGTGTATGTATATGTATGTGTATATATGTAGATATATATATATGTATGTATATATGGGTTTGTGTATATATATGTGTATATGTATAGATATGTATATATATATGTTTATGTGTGTGTGTGTAAATATATATATATATATTTATATATATATATATATATATATATATATATATATGACAGCAACACTCATCACTCACAACAGTGACAAAACAATTACATTGACAATCATGTTACGTTATTTTCAAAATGTTTCCTTTTCTTTTTCATACCTTCTTTAACACACTACTTCTCCGCTGCGAAGCGCGGGTATTCTGCTAGTCACTAATAAATGAGCTTTCACTGAAGAAAAAGTTGCTGCCTTAATTGTTATTTCTTTCATGAAAGACTAAGGACTTTTGCAACAATCCACATATACGTGTTGATAAGTTCACATAAGTAGAACATATTTGATCTGTCTTGCCTTTAGTGTATTGTCACTGTTAATTCTATGCATTGTTCGATATGTGTGTATGTCTCCACCTCTCCTTGTGTTTTGGAAAGTCCTGCTTCCAAGATGTTGCTCACCTCCTGCCAGCTTTATACTCGCCATTTTTGAAGGCAACCGTGTTAGTACTTAGTGACCCAACCTTCCTTGGTATGTTATTCACTTTGTAGTTGAAATGCATTTTAACTCCTTTTTTATAAAAATAAAAAAGATATCCTAATTAAAAATTAAACCTCACACACCTTCTTGGTATTCTCATTTGTGTCAACCTCTTTTGACCAGTGTTTCCTGTCTCAATCACATTTGACTGAGCAGCCAAAGTGTAATTGACCAATCAGATTGCTCAAAGGGACCAGAAACACACACAGACAATAGTGTTTTATTATGTAGTAGATATGTAATCAGAAGGATTAGACACAAGTCTAACTGGAATTCAATGTAGTATCTTTGGAACAGGAGTTACGGAGTGGTACTTTCTAGTTCTAGTAATGATTCTTACAGCAGCATTTTCAATTAAATTAATATATATGAGTAGCAGTATTCAATAAGATAAGAAATAAACATATGAATAAACATCTCTGTATCTTCCATAGTTAGAAAATGCCTTATTTGTTCTATATTTTTAGATAGTGTTCCTGTGTGTATTGTGTAAGCTAATCTGGGGTCAAAGATAACTGCTGAAGTGTGATCTGATTCCGTGCAACTAATCTTCAGGTCTGCTGGGATAAAGGGGGAAAAAGTGACTGGGCCTTGTCTCTGTCTTTATTATTCCTGCCAATTAATATTACATACAAGTAGTTATCACTCATCCATTTTCTTAGCTTGTTGACACTATAAATTAGACACAATAGGAGAAATGTCATTTGGTCGAATGAAACATAAAGCTGAGTATCATCTGCATGCAAATGAAAGTGTATATTTTGTAATTTTACATTATGTAACATAGAATAATATTTAATAGTTTGCTAAATTGTCATTTAAGATATTTAGAAGAAAGAAATAACTTCCTCAAACTGAGCTATTGTAATCTAATCCCCCCAAAGAATTTTAGGAAAGTGATTACTGATGAGAATTTCCTTCTCTGTCCATCTGTGACAGAGAGGGTGAGAATTGACGAGAGTGGGTCAATTTACAACATAATCACCTGTATATTCTTTCTTTCTTGCTTGTTTGAAATTATAATTGTGCATAATCTGAAACTGGAGAAAATTCCAGCAGAACTAGGACTTGGAGTGGAGGGCCTGAGCTGTTTTATTAGTGAGTCAAGGAGCTATAGAGCCACTATAAGAGTAGGCCAACAAAGGCATGCTCTTTTTCTCTCTGCCATTTTCCACACTGAGGAAGCCATCTCTCTTGATGGACATGTTTCTGTTTCATGTCTGTTTCTGACACTCCATTTAAAGGCCTTGTGGGTGCAAAGACCAAGACCAGATCAGAAATCAATCAACAGAAAGCCACATGGTAGCTTGTTATCCAGATGTATTATTTATTCAACACTCACATTTGTATTGTGCTTATATTTTAAGCATAACATCTATAACAGTGGTTCTTAAAGATTTTTTTTATTGTGACCCAATTTTACCTTTTTGTGCCTTGAAGATGCAGTTTCACCTCGCACTGTCATTGCAGGGCCCACAGCAACCCATCACAAGACACTTCACAAGCCATACGCAGCATTTTCCTATTAAGTACTATTGCAGTGGTTCTCAACCTCTGGGGCGGGCCCCCCAAGGGGGCCGCGAAGATGTGAAAAAAAGAAAACAAGAATCGAAAATATGAAAAATACATCTGTTGAAACCAACACAAATTTAATTAAACTACATTCTGATAGTAGAAAAATAAATATAGAGTTAGATAAATGTTGATAAAAGTTAAAAAGGTATAATAAAATATATCATTAATTAAAAAAGAACAAATTGGTATTAGTGGGCTCCTTTCAAAAAAACGTTAGGGGGACGCAATTAAAACTGTTATGAAAACTCGGGTCGCAAATACTTAAAGGTTGAGAAACGCTGTACTAGTGAGAATCACAACTCTGCACAACCCATAGGTTAAGAACCTGTGTTCGATAAAACGTAATGGATAAATATGTAACTTTCTCTCTTGCTTCTTCTGGTATTCTGTCTTCTTATCTGAGGCCATAGATATAAGAGGACGTGTAACAATATGAGGGCTATAGCAGGGATTGGGGACATTTTGCTATGATCTACGTAATAAAGAGTATAAGGGGGAATAGGGTCACCCTAGGATCCTACCATGACAAAACATGGTATTTTCCAAGGGCAGCATATAAAGAGAAACCAGTAATGGTCCTGAGGCCTGAGGAATGTCATTTATAACTTTAGAACATGGTGATGGGATACTATCATTGCAATTTTGGGCATATTGGAATCAATCTGCTAAGTATAAACTAGGCCACACTATGACAGTGTCTGACAACCTGTGTGACAGAACTGAGTGGTCAACGATGTCAAAGATGGGTATATTCTTATCTGCTCCTCCACAGATCCTGTGACACACACTCCCACTGTATAGGCCTGAAAGACTGTTAGTAATTTTGTTTCAGTTTACAAATTTATGCGGTCATTGTTATTATACATGTAGAGTACAGGAAAATTCTTACTTGCTTGTGATTATCAGCACATATTCACTCACCAGCACCTTAATTATTGACTGTCCTTTCTATCTTCTATTTTCTAAAGAAGCATAATTCCGGACAGGGTAGCTAAAGCACCACCGGACACTACACCCTTATTGGGCCTGCTCTGCCCACACTTAAAGCACAATGAGCTGCTTTCCATTGTCAACTGCCCATATGTCAATGACAGGATTAACAGACATACTATATACTGTTAGTGTTATGCCCAGCAGGCATGAGATTTCAGAAGGTGATTGAAAGAAAAGGATGTAGTCAAAAAACCAAAGCAAGAGTCAGAACCAGAAAAACCAACTATCAGTAACCAAAGCCAAGAATCATAAGACAAAATCAAAGTCATTAAGAAAATGCAGAGTGTTCAAAAAACAGAGAAACAAAGCAAAAACAACAGAGTTTTGGAATCTGTGTAGTTGGGTGAGGAAGTATTCACTTTGATGATCTTTTATCCCGTTGCATTGTGATTGTTAGGGCCATGACCTCTGAGGATAAGCCCACTTCAAGATGATCCTGGCACCAGGAATCAGTATAGCTTTGTAGGAAAATAGAGATGATAAAATGGCCCAAAACAAAAATTAAAATCATAACCAGAAGTATTATTCAAGAATAAATGAAGTCAATAGATTCATTAAAGGTTAAAAAACCCAATGGAGGCAAAAGTTTACACAGAAAGCCCTTAGGCAAGATGCAAGAAAAAATTAAAAAGATGACACCCTAACTCATCTTTTCACACAACTCAGATTGAACATTGCTTTGTTTTCTGTATTTTTATGTGGGTGCTTTATCTAATTTGTAAAGTTAGCCATTGAATTTCACTTGTACATTTATTACAGTGATCTAAGTATGGACTTGGACCGCTATACAAAAATAAATCAAACTGAATTGAGTTGAGTGCCACGGTGACGTTTCTTTGAGTGTGCCCCTTTCCCATCCTGTGCCATCAGGTGCCCTTTATATTTTTTTTTTTTGTAATTAGAAACATTCAGACCTATGGTTCTCTCACGAAACACAGCACTGCAAGTCATTCCGCTGAGGTTGCTGCAATGTCCTTCACTGCAAGCCAATATCACTGTGACTCTTTTCTTGATAAATGTGCCAGGTGCTTTGTTTATTTTTTTTAACATGTCACTTCTAGAAATTGCATAATGGAGGAAGTCTGTACTTCCAGCTCTTTGGCCGTGTATGACCGATGTTTGGAGTGAATGACTTGTGCTTCCGATGCTCATGTCGTGTGGTTGACCTCTTTCTTCGGTATATGCACACTGCTTAACGATTGAGGTGTATGACTTTCGGTTATCAGTCAGCCTGTGCAATGTGGTTAACTGTCAGTGCCTCGTGCATGCACAGCTGCTGGTTTTCTGTCAGGCATGTTGCAAACCTATGCCTTCACTTGCCGTGAAAAGAACCTGAACCCAATTACATGGGTGAGATAGTCCACAGCTCCAATTCTGGGGTCATATTACACATGTCATGGCATAAGCTCTTCATTAAGACCAAGAATGAGGGTCAGGGCCCAATGGTTCGGCAGTTTTTCTGTTTTAGCATTATATATATATATATATATATATATATATAGTAAAAGATAGCCAGGCTACTGACAGACACACAGACCCAGAATGTCCAGAACACGCACTTTTATTTAATTTTCAATGTCTTGCACACAATACCATGCTCCAACATCCAACTCCACTTATTCCTTTCTTCTGCCACCTCCACTCCTCACTCGCCACCTCGTCTTTTGTCTCCCGACTCTGGCTTCTGAAGGGAGTGAGGCGGCCTCCTTTATAGTGCACCCAGAAGTGCTCCAGGTGTCCCATGATTAACATCCAGCAGCACTTCTGGGTGTGGCGGAAGTGCTGCATAGGAGCACCACTCTTCTTCCGGCAGCACCAACGGGTGTGGTGGAAGTGCTGTATGTCCAGACTCTGGAGCTGTCCAGGTGCCCCCTGGTGATGACCTCGGACCCCCAGCAGGTTGAGCTGCCAAGCTCCAAATCCGTGGCCCTGATGTAAACCCAAGGGGCTGCCCTCTCGCGTCCCAGGGAATATACTCCTGGTAGTGCGCCCATTCCCCCGGTCTTCTAATATAAAGGGTGTCCCTTCTGGGTAGGATCCCCGGCCGTCCATCACACTATATTATATATATATATAATGTATAGGTAGAGAAACCTATTGCTATTAAACCACTTTCTTGTTACATCATAATCACACAGAAGAATAATGAGTTCAACTAGTTTGTGTGATTGATAAAAACAATGCCTGTTTAATAAAGGTGACTCCAGCACTCTTTTTGGGTTATTTAAGTGTCCATTTCATTCAGTGAGTAAAGAAAGAAAGAAAGAAGTGGCTGCACAATGGCCACTTCACACTATGAATTTTAATCTCTCTGAAAGCGAAGAACATGGAATACTGAACAAGTGTGTATTGATCAGACAGAACTGGAGGGCTTTGATTTTTTCCTTTTAGCGCTTGCACTTAAAATAATTTTCTCGGCAATGGTCAGAGTGCCTAATTGGATCTAAACGCATAACTCTGAATTTGTGAAGGCTGCTTTCTTCTGCTTGCTGAATCAATGTACTATAATTACATGTAGGCGTCTAGAGGATCCCTGAAGCTCCTCTTCAGATGCACGGTCCCAAAGACAGTGGCCGCCTTTGGGAGATGACAGGTTTAATTAGAAAAGCCAGAAGGCTAATTAGACTCTGAGCTGGGGAGTCCTTGGAAAAAGGCAGTGGGCTTTGGGATGAAGTCTAATTAAGAAGAAAAGCTCATCCCTCACCTTGTCCTGTGAGGATGTGTGGAGCAGAAAGGAAACAGATAATTGCTCTTTCATTCTCAGGGCCTTGTCACCAAATCCACCACAGGGTCTTCACCCATAGTAAGCAGGTTCCAGACCAGTGGCGGTTTATAATGCGAGGGCACTGTGGCTTTAAACCAGATATTAAAAAAATTCTATTTAAATTAATTACGTAATGTGAAATAATCATGAAATTAATTTGTTTGTTTGCTCAACGTGCCTGGTGTCAGCGCATGTCAATATCCTTTGAAATTTAGTTCCGTATTTGTTTAAGTTCTGTGTGAATGAAAATAAAATTTTAAAAAATCGAATATCTATATATGTAGAGTGAAGGGTGTCGGCCAGATGAGAGTGTATGTAAGTCTTTGATCTTTTGGCAGTCAGGTAACCTGAGGCTGCCCTTTAATTGGTTGATTTCTCATAGCTTCATTTTAATTTAATCCTGATACTCTGTATATTCAATTTATTATCATAACTATTCATGGTGATTCTAAAATCCGTACTGACCCCTACTCTCTCTTCTGTGTCTTTTCCTGGTTTGCTGTGGTGGCGATCTGCGCCGCCACCACCACCTAATCAAAGCACCAGGATGTTCCTACATTGATGGATTAAAAGACGGAAGTCTACATGACCGTCATCATCAAGTCCTTCCAAGAGAACACTAAATACAAAGAGGACTGTTTCATTTATGTTAGGTAGAATGCTCAGAGGGGACTGGGTAGTCTCATGGTCTGGAACCCCTACAGATTTTACTTTTTTCTCTCCAGCCGTCTGGAGTTTTTTTTGTTTTTTCTGTCCTCCCTGGCCATCGGACCTTACTCTTATTCGATGTTAATTAGTGTTGTCTTATTTTAATTTTGACTTTGTCTTTTTTTTTCTCTTTTCTTCATTATGTAAAGCACTTTGAGCTACATTATTTGTATGAAAATGTGCTATATAAATAAATGATGTTGTTGTTGTTATTGCTTTCTGATATTTCTAGGGACGCAGCTCTCTGCACCCCAGACAATACCACATTAGTATTGTTTTAGGTTTTTTTAACCTAATGTAATCAGACAATCATCAATGCACTATTTCAAGTTCACGTCAATGGTTCACAGTTTACACCCGCCATTAACATTACGTAACTGTAGATGAGCAAGCGCGACTTTGATGTCAACTTCTAGTGGAACTTCAGAAAGTAAAGAAAATTCAGCTATTTCTTTAAAGAAACACCTCTTTATAAATCGTTCACTTGAAGAATAAAAGACGGTAAAGGATCTTGGACTGGACTGACCTGACTTAAGAATTCAGCAGAAGGCAAGTAACTGATCAAGGACGAGCGTACACACTGACTTTTTCCAGCTTTGGTTATGACAAATGGTAAGCTAACTATGAATAGAGAAAGGGCATGGCTTTGTGTGTGTATTATTTGCAAGGAGATCAGTTCTTGAGAATTTTAAATTCTTGAGTTTTTATTGCTGCTTTTATGTATTGATCACTTCTCCAAACCATGCAATAAAAAGGTTGTGAACGCTGTGGTGCCTAAACCTGTTATGTAACAACAGTTGCCTCGATAACAAAGGGACTTCTTTTAGTAGGCATTCTAAAGCTCCTGCAACTAGAAGCGTTTAAAATACCCACGATTAGTAATCACAGAGGCAATTCAATGCTGTGCTAAGTAATGTTATTTAGTTCATAAAATGGAATATAAATATTAATAAATACAAACCAGCAAAATGATTTGCTTGGAACCTGGCAATAGACTTGGGATATTGTGATTCAGGTGGTTTGTTATTCTTGCAAGCATTTCAAAATCTGTCTTTTCTTATTATACATTGTGTGTTTTATTCCCTCGGTGTGCTTTAGTAAAAGGCCTACTGTTTGTTACGGTCATGCAGGTTAAGAAGGTCGAACTGAGCAAGAGCTCAAGGGAAAGAGAAACGTTCACTTGACAGCGTTGTTCACCGTAGGCTATTATTGATCTGTGTAGTTTGGGTTTTTTTTGTTTGTTTGTTTTTTGCATCATCATAAGGCAACACCCAGACAGCCGGGTGTTTGAATTTGTGTGTGTATCTTCTAGTGTTGTGCGTATTACTGAGCAGGGTTCTGTTAGAGGATCCCTCTCGTTCGGCTGCTGATGGTGAAGTTCTATAAATTGTCTTATTTAGGTGACATTTTATTCGCCCACCTAATTTCATATATGCCCACCCACCAACACATTTGTGGCTACGCTACTACTACTAATAATAATAATAGTTCTTTACATTTATATAGCATTTGTCTCGCTACTCAAAGCACAGGCAACTTTACAGTCTGTGTATGTGTTTTATCTTTTCTCTTTTCTGAGCTATGAAGTGTTGCTTCAGTTTGCACCCAAAAATTGCACCTCCCACCCAAATTTTATCACCAGCTGCCACAGACAGGTTATCCTAAACAGTTTTAGTTCAAAAAGCCTGTCATCTCATGTTCTTCGTCTTTGTTACCCTTGTGCTCTGTTCTTCTCACTGCTTGCTCACCTTCACCATTTTCATTGCCATTCACCGGCACTGTCTTACTCATCTGTTACTCTTGTTCTTCCTTCCCATGTGTTCTTTTCCTCTCTCTTTCTATATTTGTGTATATCTCTTGCGTTCTCTCACAATGTACAGCACTGGCCTTTGGCCCAGCTGAGGTGTTTCACAATGTTAGGATTTATTAGGTTCTGTTTTGTTTTTCCCAAGGGAATTTCTCTTGCCTCTGATCATAAGTCACACACATATATCTGCCTGAAATGAAAAGACCTTTTGCCTTCTCTTCCTTTCACATTTTGAAGTGCAGCACTGTCTCCCAGCATCTGTGTCTGAAACCTGAACATTCCCTTTTAAAAAGTAAAAAAAAAAAACAAGAATAAAAGATCAATGCAGAAAACATACAAAGAATGAGACTTCTGACTGGAGTGCAAATGCAGCTGCTGGCCCTGGGGGTTACATTCCATCAAAGCTGCACTCAGTGCAAAAAGAGTGAAGAGACACCCATGTATTGCTCCATTTTTAATGGAAAACACAAGGAGCAGATGTTTCATAAAGTACAAGAGGCTTATTCATGAGAAAAGTTGGCATCCCTTGACCAGGAGCCTCCAAATAAACATGGAAAGGCCTGTTAATTGTTGTTAACAAAAGACATCTATCCATCATCAAACCTGCTTAATCCAATTCAGACACAGTGCACTCCCATTATCATTCGCATTGCAGGGACACCAGAAAGACGTGGCTACACACTGGCCACTTCGCTCTATGAATTTTAATCTCTCTGAAAGCAAGAAAGAGTCCATTGGTGAGCACAATTACTTGCTCGCATGGCACCAACTTAGTCCCCCCCAATTAACCTAGATGGCATATTTTACAGTGTGGGACAATAGCCAGGTTACTGAGAGAACATGAAAATTCCACATTGACACTGAGCAGGCAGGCATGTGGGGTAAATCAGTACTCCAGAGCTGTAAGGGAGTAGTGCCAACCACTGCACCACTAAGCTCCCCAGTTATCAATCAGTCAATCTGAATTTTGTGCAGTAGATCCAGTCAACCAATCATTTAAGAGCTAATTTAGGTGAAAACTTAAAGTGGTCTAACACTGTGATATGAGGTGTGCTGATGAAGGCAGAAGCAAATAAAAGAAACAAATCTGGCAGGAGGATGGCCTGAGTGTGGATTCTTTAATATACTGTATGGTGAAAGGAAAGACACCGTAAACACTTGTGTGTAAGCTAAGGGAATCCATTTAGAGATGGCAGGGATATTCTACAGGGAGATAGCCAGAAACATTTACACTGCACTAACTATATATCTATATAATAAAAGCCCAGCACGGTGTCCGTGTCCAGGTCCGCGTTCCTTTTGGCTGTATAGCCGCCCCGTAGAAAAGCCCCAGTCCGTCCCCTCTCAGAATTTATGCTTACCCCCCTCCATTCTTTCCCCTTTGCTTTTAATTTTCCTGTTCCCGAAAATCTTTTCAAAACAAAAGTAAAGAAATAGACAGAGCATCACATTAACGTCTTCTCTCCACTGCCTATTAAATAATCAATGAATTCAAAATAAAAAAATCACGAAAGAAACAGAAACCACAACCTACCCTTACAGCGTCCACCGCGCTTCTAGCGTTACAGCCAAACACGTGGTGTATGCAGGTTATAAGGTGTGACACTAATTAATGCCCGTACTACAACAGATTATATTGTTGATATACTATTAACTATTTACAGGGATCAACTCTTTTGGGGAAGTTCATAACAAAAAAAAAAAAATTATAAATAACATGTACACTTGAGTATTTCGAGCCCCGCGTCTGAGTCGGATGGTTCCCCTGGTCACCAATTCGTGTGTTTCACTATGCCTTTCCGTCTTCAGCTACCCATGTGCACTTGGACGGAGGAGACCTTACGGAACAATACCGAAATGAAACGCAACTAAACCTGCTGCTGCGAGAGAGGACACATTACAGCGTGATCACGAACCAAAGAGACAAAGGCGTGACAGTCGCTCGCAAGAAACGGACACTCAACGCATTCACACAGATTAGCTCAACGACGCGACTCTGACGCACAACGAAAGGCAACTGAAACCCCTACAGAGAGAAAAGACAGATTACGCCGTGATCGCGACAGAAAGAGGCAAAAGCGTGCCAATGAGACCCGACGAGAGGTCCTTACGATTGCAAAACAACCGTAATAAACAAACTCCTACAGAGAAAGAGGACACATTACGCCGTGATCGCCAAAGAAAGAGGCAAAAGCGTGCCAATGAGGCACCCGACGACAGGTCCTTACGATTGCAAAACAACCGTAATATACAGAAACGTACGGTCTCGCAAGAAACTCCGAGTGAACGCTCTCAAACTGACACTCACCACTCACAGACATTACCACAACGACGCGTCTCCACGGTACATCGTTCAGGGATTGCACTTCGTCCATTTCAGGAAGTTCATGTGCCGGAACACTTCTGTGGCGAAATGACTGAACGATGTCAATTTTGTGGTTCGAAAAATTTCCGTGATGACAAACCGAAAGGCGGCAGATTTAATTCATGTTGTCACAAAGGAAAGGTAGTGTTACCAGCTGTGCGTACACACCCTCTCATACAACGTTTACTTTCTAATGCACATCAGCATTCCCAAAACTTTAAAGATCACATACGTTCCTATAATAGCGCCTTAGCCTTTGCCTCGATGGGGGCATTGTGGTGCGATGAAGGACCCAGTTCACGACTGGCAGCCGCGTTTAAACAGGGAGTCCTTTAACTGTGGTCATCCAACGCGCAGCGTAGCGCGCGCCAAGTTGCTAGTTAACATATATTACCTTATTCCTCTATCATACACTGGCTGCAACATAAACAGCTGAAATTGTCATGACCCACTTCATTCAGTCATGCTATACAACAGTGTGCAAATTACACAGTGGTAATTGTGGATATCTATAGTCTGGTATTGTAGAATACTCAGTTAGCCATTGTCCCACATGCATGTCCAAGGGTCACCTTCCTGGCTCATCAGAGGTAAGCACTACCACTCCAGGCCATGAAGGGGCACTTTCACCAATGCTATTGTCTCTTTTTCCACACACAGCTCAGAGAAACCAACCAGTGAGGGCAACTGACTCCACCCCTTCTTGTCCAGTGAATATAAAAATGAGACTCTCCTGGCAGGGGTTGACAGATTCCAGGAAAAGCACGGAGCTCCAACTTGGCATTATATCAATCCCAAGCATTACCAGGTGATCTTGCCTTTGTGTTTCTGTTGTTTACACCAGTTTATTTTCTGGGACTTATTAGTTATTAAAAGGGGGGACCTGGCTGGTGTCCCAACTGTTTTTTGTGTGTTCCCTCGGTCAGTGACACCATACAGAATTCTATTAGTTTGAATTCAACTATGCCATCTGTAAACAAAAGGTACCACAACCTAGTACTTCTATCCACATCATGCAGAATGGCCAGTTTTCATGAGACTTTCTATGCCTATGACGTTCATTTCAACAGTAGAGAAACCTTTGGTCAGAATTTCAATGTTTAGGATGTTTTCATTATTCTGTTTGAATTTTATAAAAGTAAATTGAAATTTACAAGGAAATAACTTTGTTTTCTTTTCTTAGTTTCGGAGCAGAGTAAGGCTAAGTGAAAATGCCATTAATGCCACCATAGCACAGACCAGCACTGCAACTCTAGCTAGTTAAGAGACTGAATGGTAGAAGCAGGTCATTTTGAGGGTAAGCCAGACTATCATGAAAACAAATGCCCTAAAAATGACCTTCTTTTGAATTTGTATTTAGCCTGTTTTCCCTGCAAACCCAATAACAGGCACTGAGTGGTTGATAACACGATGTCTGTAAAATTTAGTTTCAGTGACTCTCCACAGTTTTGATTTTGAGGCATTCAGGGGGTCCAAATGGTTAATTTCATAAGCACAGAGGAGTTCATAATGAAAGGGATTGAGGACTCTAGATGCCTTAGGGCCTGCTCTTTATTCTTTTTCAGCAAGGTAGCAAGCAGAGAGAACCTAACACCACGTCACAAAGTAAGGAAGGGAAAGAGAAGATAAGAAGGACAATGCATCTTTCTTCACACTACAGAACAGAGCTCTGCCTGCCCGACAGAGTACATGCAATAATGCCTCAGTTAATGATCATGTTATCCATCCATCCATTCACTATCCAACCCACTATATCCTAACTACAGGGTTACGGGGGTCTGCTGGAACCAATCCCAGCCAACACAGGGCACAAGGCAGGAAACAAACCCCGGGCAGGGCACCAGCCTACCGCAGGGCTGATCATGTTATAAGAAACATTGTTATCTGTGGAAGATTTTACACAGGAAGAATCTGGATACATGTTGTAAGGACCCATGAGGTGTCTTAGACACCCTGTAATGGCCACCAGTGTCTCCATCTGCTCCACAACTCTGATTTGCATTGTTCACTCCCTAGACATTCCCATCACTGGCTTCACCTGGCACCCCACTTGGGCTCAGAAGTAACACATTCTGCCTCACGTTCCCCAACTCTGTAAAATGATCTAAGCCAGGTTCCTTAGGGAGATTTGCTGGTGGATATGCACAGACTATTGGACTTTGTTGAAAAAACAAGCTGAAGTTCATTCCAGGTAATCTATTAATCGAGTCAGAATTCAGAAGCAACAATAACTCTCAAAAGAAAGCAGACTTGAAGTTTTGAATGTATCCATAAACTTGGACAAACAGGTAAGTTTTGATGCTGACCTTTGATGCATTGATGTCATAGCAATGCATACTTCCAGTTGAACTTACCTAGCAATGCCATAGAAACAGTACATACAAAGCATCTCAAAATGGCACCACAGGAGAACATAATTTGTTTTTAACATAAGTAAAAACATACTGAAATAATAAATAAATGTAGTTATTGGATTCATGGGGTGGCACAGCGGCACAGTGGTAGCGCTGCTACCTCACAGTAAGGAGACCAGGGGTTTATCCGGGGTCCTCCCTGAGTGGATTTTGCATGTACACCCTGTGTCTGTGTAGGTTTCCTCTGGGCACTCCAGTTTCCCTCCCACAGTCCAAAGACATGCAGATTAGGTGGACTGCTGATGCTCATTTGGCTCTGGTGTATGGTTGGAGTGTATGTGTATGTTCGTCCTGACACTCAGTCCAGGTTTTGTTTCAGCCTCGAGCCCTATGGCCCCTCCACACACCCCATGACCCTGTTCAGGACAAAGCGGTTTAGAAAATGACTGACTGACACTGGATTCCTTGGTACCATTTGATGGACTGGTGCCCTGTCCAGGGATTGTTCTTGCATTGTGTTCAGTGCTTGCTAGGATAAGCTTCAACTTCTGTGAGACCTTGCTCAGGATGGAGTGAGTTTAGAAAATGGATGGATTGATTCCTTGGTCTCTAAACCCACAAAATATTTTAAGAGACAAAGGAACCCCTATGAAAAATTTAAAATAAAAGCCAAGTCATGAGAGTACCAAAGTACAGTAGACGTTAGCAATGAGCAAAACATTTGTAGAGCCCTGCTTTACATAAAGACTTGGTGTTAACTGCTTCCGGAAACCCTTAGGAGAATCCTAATATCTCAGGGATCTACAAAGCAATTTCAAAAATCCATCATTCATCTACAAATGTGAAAACCTGAATATTATTGCCAATCTGTCAAGAGCAGACTGTCTCCTTAAATGAGCTGTGTGGAAAATGCTGAACTCCAAGCAGATGTCAACAGATCTAAGGTCCTTCTTGCCATAGTTATGGACCAGGATGGATGAGTCAGCACAAACGGAGAAAGCCATGCTGCTCTACAAGTGATACCGAAGCTGCTTGGTAAAGAGGAATCATGGCTTTGAAGCTCTATAGGACCTTTGGGGCTGCCAGGGTAGTAAAAGGAACTGACATGCAGCTTCATCGATGAGACAAATACAAACTAACTGCAGGATGTTAGGAAAGGAGGTCAGAACAGCTAATGAAAAGGCAGAGTCAACAAAAAAAGGAGAAATGGCTCTAAAAGAAACGGAATAAGGTGTGAAAAGCGAAATACAGCACACAATCACTCTCTCTCGGAGCTCATAGATTATTTCCTCTATCAGGATAAGAGTGAATCTGAATGCCGCTGCTGTTTTGTTCCACTGAGTGCCAAACAAAAGCAAAGAAAATTGCATCCGCTCAAGCAATTACTGTGATTGACCTTTTTGGGGGGGGGGAGGGCGAGTCGACAAAACGTGTGATTTGCACTGCAGTGGATTTGCCCTTGAGAGCCTGAGAACTTGAGGCGGCGCTGCTGCTGCGGCTACGGCTGTGGCTGCTCGGAGCCAAGTGAACTCGTTTTGAAGGTTGTCATTGTGCCTCTGCAGAGTCCTGATCATTCAAGGTGACTTCAGGTAAGAGACCAACTTATCCTATAAAAGCATGTGATTAAATCACATGCAGATTAACCAAGAAACCTTCCTGCATATTTTAATTTGGTAAATTAGATAAAGCAGGAAGGTGATGCGATGGAAGTGAATTTACCAACTGGTGCCCTCTGCATGCTTTGTCCCTCATGATGAAAAAAATAATTAACACTTACTTCTGTAAATGAAAGGCGCCAAGAGATCTGAAAGAGTCCCAAAGAGAAATTGATTTAGACTTCCAAAGAAATTTTTACTAAGAGCTTGAGTGCTTGCAGCTGAAATGAGGCCATTCAGTCCACAGTTAATGCAATCTGAATTCAAAAGCAAAACATAATCCAGGGTTGTGGATGGGGACTTAAAAACAACAGTACAGAACTTCATTGGCTCATCTGAAGTGGCACAGAAAACTAATAAAATTGGCATAAATTTTTAGGTTGTGTATCAATGCCACTTCTACCCACATCCACATTCACTGTGACACTCCCTGAAAGAGTAAGCTGGAGTCTAGGACATTTTATACCACTGGTGACAAATCACCAGGTATCTTAGTCCTCACTCTTTGTCACACCATCAGTCCTCTATTATGTTTATTTGCTTTGTCCCGTACACTACTGCTATCTACCAAATCTGTCAAATGGCCAATATTATTTTTCTCTTTTGCTTGTGCTCCTGCTTTTGCTTCTGCATGGAATCGTTTGCACCCTGTTCAAGTCCACCACCCCGTCCCAATGCCAACTATGGACATGGAGTCAGAACACACAGACTTGACTGCATTTTGCATTTGCCCAAGGTCAATATGGAGGTCATTTGATAAAGGTGCTGATGACACACTCAGTGGACAAGGAACACAATCATCATCCGAATCTAAAGCACAGACAGCCATGCAGCTCTAACCTTCTGAGCTCATCATTAAACATTTTAAGTAACATGGAATTCCTCTTCCTTTTACTGCTTTTTCTCAGTTTCACATTTATTTAATGGAAGCTTCATGATGTCTAATCAATCTTATTATCCCAACGCCTATATTCTGGATCCTTACTCCATTCTTTTTATTTACTTGGAAGCACAATATTTGTGTTCAGCCTTCAAGATATTATTCCCCAAACTCCACATTGGGATATCCCAGAACCTCAAGAAAGGCATAAGAGCATTTATAAGTTTGTCTGCATGACAGACATATTTGTTTACACTATTGCTTCCCATAAAGTTCAGATGTAACCCATTGTGATGTAACAGGTCACATCTTTTGTAAAAGGAGTCCCAATGCCCCATAAATCTATGTCCTTCTGCCCTGCTCTAAGATTTGAGCCACGCATTAAACATTCTAATCTCCTCAGTCTTACCTGGACTGGTGTGTAGCACAGGTAGAACTTCAGAGAAGACTACCTCGTCAGTTCTGCTCCTCAGCCTGGCACCTATCTCTTTGAATTTGGATCACAGACCTGACAGACTACGCTTATGTATGTTATTTTTTCCAACATGGACAATCACAGCTGGATCCACCCCGGCTCTGGTCAAGAGCCTATCCACCCTTCCAGGGAGGTCTCCCACCTGTGCACATAGAAGGCAACACACTGTGCAAGACTCTCTGTCTCTAGAGCTAATGTGTGCTCCAATCCCCCTAATGACTGAGTCCCCAACTATCACTCCCCCTCTCTTTCTGGGAACTGGTTTTGAGATGGCCTGTTGGGGCTTCTCATCCCTGCCTACCACCTCAAAATCATCAGAGATACCATCCTGCTCCATAAGGACCTGAAAACGGTTTGACACTTCCAATTCTGGGGTTGATGATGACAGAGAGTTTGCACCCTTTATCTTGTGCCTTGTGACCATGTCCCACCTATCTCTACCTGTCTGGTTTGGAATCTCCTCCCGTACCACCTTAGGGTTGTACACTATCTCTCTAAAGGACACCTTGGATAGCTCCGCCGATTCTCTACTACAAGATATAATGCAAGGATAAAGAAAACTTCTGTTTAGTTTTCACAAGCTAAGTGACAGGCTGTTGAGTCTTATTCTTTAATCCTTTTATTAAAAGGATAGAACAAAAATGTGATGATAATATTATCCACACACTGCCTGCCTTCATTTATGACTCCTTTGTGTCAACCCTACAGGAGACAGAAAAGCTTCCTTAAATTAACATGTCTGTAAAATAATCACAAGAACGTCCCTTAAACGTGACAGGATTAAACATCAGAGTTGCAAACATGCTGGCAACTAGTAGATTCAGACACCAGGGTATTAAAGCCATTGACCTCTAAGGCCTGACTACAGGCTCGGTTGCATGCTGCTGAATATGACAGGTGCAGGCGTTGAGGTGGTAAAGCTGTGGGCGACTGAAATCTGACAAGCCTTAACTTTAGCACAGCAGAGCTGCAGACTAGAGAGAAATGGCTGACTCGGACTTCATTAAGGAAAAAATCTGAATTCCCTACAGGAATAGACGTGAAGAATGTGACACTACAGGCTCTTAAACTCTGCCTAGCCTATCCCAAAATAAGGAAAAACGCAGGCCGCTGAGGTGTGAACAAGTTGACACTTTACACATACAGGCTAGTGAGGTTCAGCTGTTGGCTACTGAGACCTAACAGGCACAAACTTCAAGATGGAAAAAACACAGGTTCCTTGTCTATGGTAGGTCTAGGTTGCAGGATACAAAATTATACAGGATCAGACTTAAAAATGCCGAATGCAGGCTACCATTCCCTGACAAGCCTAGACTTGAAAGAGCTCATACTACTGGTTATCACCATCTGACAGGCCCTGACCCCGAAAGGTAAAGCAGTGGGTTACTCAGACTCAGACTGCAAGGCAGTAGAAAAGAAGATTCCACATGCTGAACTATACATCTCACGCTCAAACTTCAAGGAGGCAAGGCTGAATGATATCGAACTTAATGGGCTCAGACATAAAAAACATAAAAAGTCTCTCTATAAAACTGTGATGAGATTGTACTGCAGACTACAAACACCATACAGGCTCAAACATCAGGAAAGGAAAAAAGAAAAACTCTCCAGATATGCTCAGCTTTCTACTGTACGTCTGCAGGATTAAGAGCTTTACAGGCACATTTCAAGGTGATGAAGATGGAGTCTACCAAACTCTGACAGGCTTCTCCTTGAAAGAGGTCATACTGCGTGATGTAGAAGTGTGAATGGCCCACATTTATTAATATTCAATTCAAGGGAGTAAAACTGCACACTACTGAAATCTAAAAGGGCCAGGCATCCCGGTAGTTAAAATGCAGACAGCCCAGATGCAGCAGGTTCAGAGTTTAACCATGTAAAGTTACATACAACATAAGAACATAAGAAATTTGACAAACGAGAGGAGACCACTCAGTCCATCAGACCCGTTTGTTTACATAATAGCTAAGCTGTCCCAGTATCTCATCCAGATTCTACTTAAGGTTTGCCAAAGTTTCTGCTTCAAGTACAAGTCTCGTAGTTTGTTCCAGAGTCCCACAATTCTTCTGGCTTCAGTCTTAAATGCATTTCCTCTTTTGTCCTTGAGTATGTGATTCACCTGTAAGCTGAAGGAAAGTTACTGGATCTCCTTTATCAGTGCGTCTGAGGATTTTTAATACCAGGAATAGGTGCCCATGCAGTCTTCTCTGCCTGAGACTAACCAAGTTTAATTCTCAAAGCGTGGCATAGTAGGACATGTCCTTCAATCCTGGGACGTACTTGGTTGCTCTCCTCTGCACGGCTTCAAGTGCTGCTATGTCTTTCTTGTACCATGGTGTCCAGAACTCCACACAATACTCCTGCTATGGTCCTACCAGTGCATTATATAGTTTGAGCATAATGTCCCTTGACTTAGATTCAACAGTTTTTATGATATAACCTCACATTGTACAGTATTTGTCTTTTGAATTGCTTAGTTCATGAAATTGTTGTGGCAACATAAATTCCTAAATCCTTTTCAGAGGTTGCTTTCTGTATGACAGTGTCTTCCAACTTGCATTCATAATAGATGTTCTTTTTGTCCAGGTGTAGCACTTAGCACTTTTCCACATTAAACTGCATTTTTTCAAGTGTTCATCCAGTTCTGAAGGTTGTCCTGTTTGTTTTGAATTTTTTTTGCTGCCTCTTACGTGTCTGCCATCCCTCCAACTTTAGTGTCATCTATGGATTTGACAAGATTACTGACTATACCAGAATCAATGTCATTAATAGAAATCTGAAAAAGTAATGGACCGAGGGCAGACCCCTGAGGAACTCCATTGATGATCTCACTCCATGTGGAGCAATCTCCTCTTCTCTGTACTCTTTGTTTCCTGCCAGTTAAACAACTTAAGATACAGTTTTATAGATTACCTCTGATGCCTACAGCTTCTAGTTTCAGAATTAATCTTTGGAGTGGGACTGTATCAAATGCTTTTTGAAAGTCTAAGTAAATTATGCTGAATGCTTTGTTTGTGTCAACTGTTCTGGTTGATTCTGTTAAGAAATCTTAAAGATTGGTTTGCCAGGACATTCCTCTCATAAACCCATGCTGTTTATAATTTTATTTTTGTTCAGTAATTTTCCACTTTATTTCTTATTATAGTTTCCATAATTTTGCATGACATAGAAGTAAGATTTAATTGGTCTGTAATTACCAGGATCCATTTTGACTCCTATCTTGAAGATCGGAGTCACATTTGCAACTTTCCATTCCTCAGGTACGTCTCCTTTGAAGTGACTGCTGAAATATGCCTAATAAGGGTTTATAGATGACATTTTTCATTTCTTTCAATATAATTGGTAAGATCCCATCAGATCCAGGGGTTTTATTAATCTTCAATGTATTGAGGGCTTAAAGCACATCAGTCTCTTCATTTTTAAAATATTTGAACTTAGCATTTGCTTTTACTTCTGCATGAGGCATTCCAGTTGTTTCTTCCTTTATAAATACTTGGGTGAAATATTTATTCAGTTCATTTGCTATTTCCTTTTCATTTTCAATGATTTCTCCATCAGTGTCCCTAATGTTTCTTGAAATCTTTCTTATCATCTTTTTACTGGAGTAGTACTGAAGAAAACATTTGTTGTTCGTTTTAGCAGGAACATTTGCTTTTTTACAGGATCATGTTTATTGTTATGTTTAGAGAGTCCAATAAAATATGGAGTTAGATGACAGAGTGTTGAAGCTGTAAGATTCCATAATAAACTTAAGATTTTGAAGATATTAAGCTGTGTGGTGTGAAAGGTCCAGATTTCAAGCTGACCACTGTGGTCTAAGTAGCTGTAGGCTACTGATATCTGACAGGTTCAGACTTCAGGATGGTGAAACTGTAGGCAGGCTCAGACTGCAAGGGGGATAAGATACAGAACACAGCAGGGTCTAATATCTGACATTAAGATGGTAAAGCTGTAGGCTACTAAAAGCAGACAAGCCTAGGTTTCAAAGAGAATTGCCAGATAGGTGTGGCAGGCTCAGATTTCAAAGTCAGAAAAAATTCAGACCCCCCACAGATATTGGCAATATCACATTTCAAGAATGTAAAGTTATAAGAAGCAGAACCTCATCAAAAGAGTGAAGTGGTAGGTTATCATATTCTGTCAGGGCTAAATTTCAAATATGTTATATTGCAGGCTACTAACAGTATCTGATGCCAAAATATTAAGTTGCAGATTGCTTGAGACTAATGGTCTCCATCAAGGGTGGCAGCAGAATGTTGAGGTCCGATTAAATTAATTCGAAAGGAGCAGAGGTGCAGGATGCCCACAATTAGCCTGGTTTCTGCCTGTACTCCATCTTTTTGACTGCTATTTGCCCCTGGGCCCCCATCTCTATATCTGCTGCTATGCAGTCACATGATAAGACAAACAAAGGAATCAAAAGGGGAGCTCAGGTGGTGGTGCTGTTACTATAGAATGCCATTCTCATTTTCTTTTTAAAAGTAACTATTTAAGGTCTTTTTGAATATTTTTATTCTTCTACTTCATACTAATTCTTTTGGATCATGGACTGTGACGGGTGGCCACAGCCATTACCTGGCCGGGGCACCAGCTGGATGGAAGGACCCGGGGACACACAACATTACAAGACACTACTTCCCTCGGGACACTAGAGGGCAGCCCTCCTGGATGGCTGTGGCATCATGGATTCCCGCAGGGCACTCTGGGAGTTGGAATTTGGTACAGCTCTGTTGGGTTCTGTGGGGGCTGCCAGGGGGAGCTGCAGAGCCCTACATTGGGTTTTCACAACATCTAGGAGTGATTCCAGGCTTGATTAACGAGCCACCTGGAACACTCCCAGGATCAACATAAAAGGAGCCGCCTCACCCCACTCAACGAGCCAGAGTTGGGATGAAGAGGGATGAAGTTTGACTGTGGAGGAGTGGAGGCAGAAAGGAGACAAGAAGAAGAAGAAAAATTAGGACTGTATATTTGGTGCTCTGTGTACTGCGCTGTTGAGGGGAGCGAGGGAGGATGCATTTCCCCTTTTATAAATAAACATCTGCTGTGCCAGACCTCATGTCTCTGCCCGTCTGCGTTGGGGCTGGGGAAGCTGGAGCACCCCTGGTTTCCACAAGACCTATTTAATAAATATTTATCATTTTTGTTTGATCACACCATGCCTCTTTAGATCTGAATGTCACCAACTGTGCTTCAAAGGGTGGCACGCTGCTGTGTGGTCCTGTGGTTTGGCTTTTCCCAGAAGAAAGTGATTGCTATTGTGTGTGCTCCTCATTCTGTGGTTGTGTCTGGTCAGCATGCACCTGACACAGGCTACTGATTCTTATGGAATCAGACTTCAGCATTCTAACACTGCAGGCATCTGAGGTCTGACAAAATTAGACTCCAAAATGAAAAACTGCAAGTTATTAAAAACTGATAGGCTTCTTTTTCAAGACCCTGGCATGCGCAGATATGATCAAAATCAAGATGGCAGAGTTGCAGAACATATTCCTGAAAGTAAAGTTTCAAGCTGCAGAATCTTTTTGGAATTATTAATATTATATAGACAAACTCTGACAAAAGCAGGCTTCACCCAGAAATTACAGCTGGCCATTGCTGGTCTGACAGGTTCATACTTCAAAATGGAGAGTTGAAGGCTACTGAGATGGAAGGAGCCCAGACTTTAAGCTTGTAAACCTGGCAAACTTACTTCTAGGTGGGGAAAATGTAGGTGTTTTATCTTTTAAGGGTTCTAAGGTGACCCTATTCTCAGTGTCAGACCCTTTGTTAAATAGACTTGAACAGAGCATCCAAAATCCTCACTGCAGTCCTATAATAATAATAATATATTTTATTTAATAGGAACCTTTCTTAAAACTCAAAGTCACCGTACAATGAAATTAAACAACATTAATAAAAGAAAAACAATGAGAAAGATAAATCAAAAAGCAATAGGGTACAGAGGTAGTAGCAAACAAACGAAGATAGCAGGCAGTAACAGTGTTAAATTCACAGTTGGTATGCCAGTTTGAAGAGATACATTTTCAGGGCAGTTTTAAAATGTGTTATTGAATCAAGTTGACGGATATGAGAGGGAAGAGAATTCCCGAGTTGAGGAGCACTATGAGAGACGCTGGAGCTCCCATAGCACAGAGTTTGATGTGTGGTACAGAAAGTACAGCTGCAGATGAGAATCTGAGTGAGCGAGATGTGTGTCAGTCTGTAGGAGATCAGTGAGGTTGTGGAGAGCTTTAAATGTTAAGAGCGGTATTTAGTATTGTATTCTGTAGTTAACAGGGAGCCAGTGAAGCTGGGAGAGAATAGGTACAATATGTTCAGTGGATTTAGAACAGGTTATTATCCTAACAGCAGACTTTTGAATAATTTGTAAGCGATGAATAAGTTTTTGTGGGATGCCAGATAGAATAGCATTACAGTAATCTATAAGTTAGGTGACTCGGGCATTAACCAATACTTCAGTACTGTGTTGCGTAAGAACAGGATGGAGTGTAGAAATGTTTTGGAGATGGAAGAAGGCAGTCTGAGAAACATTACTTATATGGTAAGAAAACGAGAGATTACTGTCTAGAATGATGCCCAGGCTCTTAACCTGGGAAGAGATGTTTGTGTTAATATTGTTAATTAAAATAGAAGAATGGTTAACTTTAGCAAGTGTGTATTTAGAATCAATGAGGAGCACCTCAGTTTTATTGCTGTTTAGTTGGAGAAAACTGTGAGTCATCCATGACTTGGAGACATGCTACAAGAGTATCTGGAGGGAAAACAGAAGTGGATTTAGTGGATAGATATAGCTGTGTGTCTTCAGCATAACAATGAAATTTAATACCATGGTACTGAAAGATATTACCTATTGGGAAGATATAAGTGAGAAAAAGAAGCAGCCCCAAAACACAACCCTGTGGAACTCCTTGAGGAACTCCCTCCTTATAAGTTTTACACTCACCAGCCTGTCACAAAGATGCAGCAGCAATTTGCACGTCCACTTATGGTTTGTATCAGAGTTGAATGCTACTGTGGCTACACACTTCCCCCTTTCTCTTATATCTATGACCCTAGGTAACAGGATAGAGCACCAAAACAAGCAGGAGAGAAGGTTTATACTTTTATTGATGCATTATAACATTATCTAATTAAGGTTCCTAATGGGCCTGTAAGAGAAGCAAAGTTAAGTGAGTGGGACAAATTACTAATACAACCTGGAGAGTTAGCAGCTTTTCATCCTAGAATTAGGAATAGGAATACTGGGTGCCTAGATGGACAGGTGGCTCTTTGAAGTAAGCTGAACGGTGTAGTCTATGGATGGAATGATGGAGTGAGAGACTTTGAGCTTCCATTTTTTCTCTGAATTCATACTGGTCTTGTGCTTCCCTGATGCATCTCTTGGATCAATGGGCTGTCGTAGTGTACAGGTCAACCCTCCTCCCACATTCAAGCCTTGTGTTCTTTGACCAGTCCCAGCTAGGGTTTATTTATGTCCTTGACGCTTCTAACAATTCAGCACTTTACTTGTAGGCCTGGGGCTCAAAAACAGCTATGTCTATTTTCACTAAATTTTCTGTTTACGTTATTCTTCATGCAAATTGAAATAAAGGCTTAATGAATAGTAAAAGGTTTTCATTAATTTGGGGTGTCATAATGAGAGGGCCAACACCACAAAAAACATGCATTACATAGCATAAAGAGTTCTAGAGTTTCAAATGTTTCTTTATGAATACTATGGGGCTTTGCCCCTGCTTGCTTCACTCGCCAACCCCCATTTTTGTTTTTCTGGATACACACTTTAAAGATTTTTTTTTCTTTGAATTGTTGCTATTTCATTAGTTTCACTTTTATTTCAAAACTTCTGTAAAAACAATATTTGGAATCTTTCGAGTCCCAATGTGCTGAATCTTTTAAATGAGGTCAGTGAGACATCCGTTTAATGACTTTGTACAATAATTTAGTATAGGTTTCTCTGTTTGGAATTTCAGCACAGACAAAATGATCTACATCATCAGCAGTTAATAATTTTTTTGCAAAGTAACCAATAAATGCATGTGAGGTAAACTCTGTTTTTGAAATTCTCTTGACTTAAACATCAAAGCCTTACAATATTTACATACTTCTGACATATCACCTATGTCCATATATTCGATCTCTATTCGCCTTTTCGTTATTTCTCCGAGTAATAATTTCTCTTTCTTTGCGCTAATGCGATGTTTACTTACTTTGTTTTGACACTTTTGTTTTTTTCTGCTTTCAGATTCTGTATCTTACTCTGCATGTGTTTCTACGAGTCTTTTGAATTTCAGTTTTCATTATTTCTAACCTGCTCTGCATGTGTTTGGCCCTCTTGTTTTTTAACCTCTTTATGACGTTTTACTTTGTCTTCTACTCTGTCTTTTATTTCTGACCTCGCTTTATCCTGCTTTTGTTTCAATGACAGCAGGGGCCTCATGTATAACGCCGTGTGTAGAACTCGCACTATAACATGGCGTAAGCACAAAAGCCAAAATGTGCTTACGCACAGAAAAATCCAGATGCAGGAATCTGTGCGTACTCCAACTCCCACGTTCTTCCGCTACATCAATCTCGATCACCGTGAAAAGTAACGCTCGTGCACGCGCTTTATGTAACACCCCAACTCCTCCCAGAATTACGCCTCTTTGAATAAGCAAATCAATATAAATCGCCCTTAAGCGCAGCCTTCTGTGAAAAGACAATGTGAAAAGCACGGGGGAAAATATAAGAATTTCAGCGAATACCAAGAGGAGGCAAAGGAAAAACATACTATTTGTTTAATTAAACCGTGGTATAATCAACAAAAGGAAGATGATCGAGTGACATAGCGTGCTGGAGAAACTTGAAAGCTCACGTTCACAAAATCGCACAGTGCCGGAAATAAAAAAGAAGTCACATATCAAAGTCACCGTGAAAAAAGTTGTAGCCCACTGTCTGAGTGTCATATGAAAGCTTATTAGGGTACAGAGAAAAAAAAGGCACACAGTGGGGAAAAAGCACGAAATGTCAACTTCAATCTCAAAATTTCCACTTTAATCACGCAGTTTATTTTGTCATTAAAGTAGAACATCATAAACTTCATCTTAAAATCGTTTAATTAACCAGTTTCTCAAATCACATCGTAATTAAAGTAGCACGTTAAATGCTTTGTTTTGCATGTGATCTTCTATGTGCTCTATGTGTGTGAATCACTACTTGCTTCTTAAACCAGCTCTCTTCCTCCAACTGGACACAGAATCCATTACATTCATGATATTACAGCTCTCTGAATAACTAAAATACCGAGATGTATACATGATATCATTTTCATGGTGATAGTAGTTAAAGCAGATTATTAAACATGGGTTTCACGCGCAGTGATTGTGTGCGACCTTCGATTAAATAATTTATTGCAGCAGTACTCAGGGGCGGCTCTAGGCTTGTGGTGGCCCTGGGTAGAGAAAGAATCGGTGGCTCCTTCGCCAATGTCAATAAGGTAGCTTATGCACGGTGGATGGCCACGTCCGTTGCGGACACTGCATAGCTGCCTTGTGCTCATGACACAAGCATTTAACTTTTGCCGAAATTTGTCACTGCGTTTTTAGCTGTGTTGTTATTTTCTCTTCTGTTTTATATTCAGTATATATTGGCGTAGCCGCCCCTGCAGTCCTTGCTTTTCTTTCTCCAAGTAACCGATCGCCACACAATCAGCTCTGTAATAGACGTTAAGCCATCTGTAAGCTTAGAGCGCCGATTCTTCAAAACGTTTAAGGAACATTGAAATATCTTTGTAGTACATGTTTAATTGTTCTATCCTTCACAACAGTTCCAGTGAAGAATATAGATTATTTAAATGAAGTTAAAGTTTTATCTGTATAATATAATAAACATATATTGCTGCATTTCATCTTAAAAATGATATTGTCATCATATGTAAATACACGCTTTATAAAGTGGCTCAGGTTGTGTAATATTATAACTGTAGTGCAAGTTTACAGTGATGTAATTCTACTTATAAGTACAAACATTTCTACAAGGAGCAATTGATTAAGTGCGGTTAAAGTTCTTGGGATGAAACTGTTTCTGAACTGCGAGGTCCGTACAGGAAAGGCTTTGAAACGTTTTGCCGTGGCTGAGACAGCGTGTGCTTGATACTGTATACCAATAATTCTCTTTCCGATCAGCTGCTGCTGTGATTCACACTCAGATACAGTAATATAAATACTCCGAGTGGTGCAGTGAGAGTAATATGGAAATAGATGATCCGCTGTGGCAACTGCTAACGGGAGCAACAGAAAGAAGAAGAAGAAGAAGAAGAAGAAGGTGCATTGAGAGTAACAATGCTAAAGCAGTTATGGTATTTGGAATACTATGGCTATTCCCTGGACCATTATATTGTTACAAGTTAATTACAATCTGATGCATTACACTAATAAACAATATGCGGTTAGTTTCAGTGTATTTATAAAGCCGCATCAAGAAAATAAGGTGTAACCACACAGGAACAGTAGCATTGCTTTGACGCTGGTTGCCGCCAGTCTGCAAAAGTGAGCAGAGAACTTGCGTACGACAAGGTATGAGGTACCGTGGAAAAGTGCGTGGCTCTACTCCAAGTGTAGGTTTTATACATCGCGATTTGAACGTGGAAAAGTTCTTACGCAACATTTCTGTGCGTACGCACCGTTCATACATGAGGCCCCTGGTCCGTGGTGATTACTTTCCCTTTTTCAAGTAATAATCTCCGCTTGTTTGCGCTACTGCGATCTTTACTTTCTTTTTTTTAATACTTTCAAATTTTTCTACTTTCATATTCTTTAACTTTCTCCACATGTGTATTGCGCCAGTGTTTTTTTTTTTGAGCCTTTCGAATTCCACTGCTTTTATAATCTCTAACCCGCTCTGCATGTGTATAGCGCCAACATTTTTGAACGTCTTTATGAAGTTCTACTTTGTCTTTTACTCTCTGTCTTTTAATTCTGAGCCCAATTGGACATGCTTTTTTTTCAGTTCCACTTGTTCCGGGCTGATAATTACTTTCCTTATTTTCTGGATTTGTACCTAGATTATTCTTTTTCTTTTTTGTCTCTCCAGCGCTTTTGAGTCTCTTTTCTCCGCGCTGCTTTCTTCTTCGCTTAGTCGTCGATGTTTCATTTATAACATATTGTCCTTATACGCTTTATATGCGCTGAGACCCTGGATCTGTGTGTGCTCAAAGCCTTAGTTTACACAACTGAGTGTTTTGCTGTCCGTGGTCTTATTTGATATTGGTTGTAAGTTAGGTGTGTCTTGCAAGAATCACATGTTGTACGTCATCGCGTGACGGTCCTGGGTCAATCTCTTGGCACAAAGTCTCATGTTTAAGGTCCCCGCGAGACGCTCCGGGGCCAGTCTCTTTAGTCTCGCGGGTGTCTTCCGTGATCTTAACATGAGGATCACATCTCGTCGCCCTACTGTTTCTCTCCAGGATTTTTTTATATAATAGAGAGATTAGTTCAATAGAGAGAACAGCACAAAAGTTGGTAGTTTTCCCATCTTGTGTGCAATATCATTGATTCAGTTATTGAACAAGCCATGAAGCGTATGTGGGATTAAATATCTACTCGTAAAACCACAGTAAACCAGGAAATACAAAGAAGTAGCGTTCACGGTACAGCCCAGCAAGGAGTTAGCACAATTATGGAATCCAATCATACACAATTAAGAATAAATTCACAACTCATGAGAGCGGAAAAACTGATAGAGATGTAGTGTAGTTGATGGATTGGACACTAGCAATGACAACAGGGTCAACATTTAAAAAACATATCAATATTTATTTTCTTACCTCAGCCCATTATACAGGTATACCTGGACAACACTGAGTACTTTCATCTGCTCTACAATTCAATGAGAACTAATCATAGAAGATGGTGACATCTGACAGATTCAAAATTGTGAACTGAAGTAAAGCAACCATTTTGTGGAACACTTTGATCTTTCAGTCAAGACATCCATGGCACAATGTTGCAGAAAGCTCTTCCCTGCACCTATTATTTTGGTTGTTCTTAAAAGTTATCAAGCAACCTTGAAATGATAGCTGCTGCCAGGTGCATGCAGATTCACAAAGTGCTGAAAGATAAACGCCTCTGCCTGCTGCAATGAAAGTAGCTTTCTTAGGGTTTTGTTAATTCCCAGTTCCAAGTCAGAGAGGGGCTGGCATTATAAAAATCACAGAAGGGCAAACTCGACTTGTTAAGGGCAGCACACAGGGGTCACAAGGTCAATGCTTGACATTTCCTGAATTTCAGGACTGACATTTATTGAGCTCACAGATCCGTGATAAGCTGGGAAACGAAAAATACACTGTTTACTTGGTAGGGGCTTTTTTATTATCTTATTTAAAGGTCTTCAAGCGATTCTAAGAAACACCCTTCATTCAAGTACCTGCTTGTTTTTTATGACGGGTGTACATTGCCAACACAATGTGGAGCTCAGGAACAAAGCAAGATTTAGGAAAATGGTTGATGTCAGACTGGCCCCTCTTCTAATATGAACTCCTTATATAAAAGCTATTGCACTCATTGCATAGAATAAAGCATCTTCTGCAGATTGTTTTTATTAAAAGGCACATAGCAAGGCATGCTCTTTCTCATTGAGCGAGTGGTTTTATAATCTCTACTGCATTATGTTTAATCATGAGGCAAACTGACAACAAATTGCACTTCTCTGACTGCTGTTCCTGTATTTCTAGATTTGGAAAACTGCCAATTGCAGCAAATCACTTAAGGTCACATGGTGAACAGCCATTGGGAGCTGAACATGTGAACCACCAGCCAGGCCAGCTGGAAGAGCAGCTCGTTTGCCCCCTCATTTGTTTTAATTCCAGGCTGCTGTGTCTGCTGGGTGCAGTCTGTATGTTCTCCCTGTGGTCATGTTAATTTCCTGTGAAGTCTCTGGTTTGATGCCATAGTTCACCGACAATTCCAAATTGCCTGATGTCCCAACCAGTGCTGCTTCCAGTTTTATCTTAGAAGGATTTTTTTTAAGATGGGTCTGGTCAGAACCAGGAATGCAGGACAGGAGTGGGGTTGTACAAGCTTCTGATAGCGTGTGAAGTGGGAATGGTAACATCTGTCACCATCTTAGTGCAAATGGGTCAATAGCATAACAGGATTATAAAATGCCCTGAAACTAAATACTCTAGGGGCACACAATTAGGAGAATAGCATCATGGGATTATAAAATGCCCTGAAGCTAAATACTCCAGGGACACACAATTAGTAGATAGGCTTTGAGGAGGATAGGTAGTTTAATAGGAGTCTCCCCAATTCAGTAAGCAGGGAGATCCCCAACAACATGCAAGGTCACTCACTAGCCAGTTTCTTTCAGGGACACCCAGGACCATTATGGGAATTCATGAAGGACAGTCCCAGTTGAGTCTGAAAGTGATGTTATTGGAGTTTGCCCCTGGCTGGAACTTAAATGTCCCCTACAATAGCATTTGGAGTTGAGAGAATTGTATGTAACATGGCCAGCCGCCTTACCACCTGGAATTCAGAATAGGTAATCCACCTGAAGCTAAGCATGTATAGGCTAGGCCAGTACTTGGATGAGAGACAATCTAGGAAAAGCTAGGGTTTCTGCTGGAAGTGGTGTTGGTGAGACCAACAGGGGGCACTTACCCTGTTGTCTGTGTGTAGATTCCAATGCCCCAGTGCAGTGATGGCAACACTGTGCTGTAAAAATTGGCACCATCCTTCAGATCAGACATAAAACTGAGGTCCCAGAGCATCTTTTGAAAAGAGAAGGGTATATTGATATATACTGATTCATATGAAGGTGGGTAACAATACATATTAACACAAAAAATGAAAAAACAAAACAACTTATAACAAAAAATATATATCGTTGGAAGAAGAATCAATTCTGGCATCTTCTTGAAAAAATATTTCAATACAATACTAATGGATAGATAAACAGATATATAGATATGAAAGACATTTTATACTAGATAGATAGATAGATAGATAGATAGATAGATAGATAGATAGATAGATAGATA
>JANRMT010027041.1:87678428-87696032 GCA_026402145.1 Polypterus bichir lapradei
ATAGATAGATAGATAGATAGATAGATAGATAGATAGATAGATAGATATTAATGCACTTCATAATATAATAGATAGATAGATAGATAGATAGATAGATAGATAGATAGATAGATAGATAGATAGATAGATAGATAGATAGATTAGTAATTATTAAAGAGTCTGTAAAAACCTGGAGGAGCAGTCATATGATAGAAAACACTGAGGTCAATATAAAGTTCAAGCAGTAACTCAACACTCTTCAAAGAAGCAAATATCAACAGCACTCTGGCAGTAAAGGGACTCATTAAAGAGTATAATGGCTCCTGGCAGAAATGACCTCATATTGCAATCTCTGCAGCAACGCACTTGGATCCGGTTGTTTCAAAAAGTATAGTCAATCACAAATTATTTGTCAGTAATAAAGGCAAGGACGAGCAAAAGTATTGTTCATAAATCAAGAGGAAAAAAACACAGGAAGGAAGAGACAATTAGGCTGGGATTGAAGTCCTAAATCAAAGCACTAGTTGAAGATGATGTGCTCACTTCTGTATGCTGAAGCCATATGCGTTGAATTGTTTAATAGAAAGTACGTTTTTATGCTTATGCATTTGCATGTCAGGAAATCAAAGGTCATATAAAGGTCACAAGTCATTGTTTTAACTGTAGCTGTAATTTAGTTTAAGGATTGCCTCAAATATTATTTATCTGTTTATAAAGCTTGGCATGAACTGGCCAAAATATTGTATTTCTGCGGTTTGTTTAATAACATTGTGGTCTCTTATTAAGTTTGTTTTTTCCATGTGACAGTTTTATCTTCTATTATTCAATCAAGTCCCAGTCATGGTATCTGTTCATCGAACTGTGCCAACTTATGGTACCAATTTCATGGTCTTCCTTTTATATTAACCTGGGGTTCAAGTGGACTGGGGCCTTTAGGAGATAACATTTTTTTATATTATACCTTCCCACTTGGTTGTTTTCATGCGTACCCAAAATGAGTTTTGATTATAACAAATTTAAATTTTTCATGAAAACAAAAAGCAATGGAAACATTTCAATTGTGTCATAGAAGACTCAGGTTGATTCGCACAACAGTCATGGTAAGGGCTAGAATATCTTATGAATAAAGGCAACAAGATGCACCATAATCAAAGTAGACAGACTTACCATTGCATACCCTTTTTAAGATATGGGCGTTTCACTGTGCTATGCTAGTTTATGCTGTGGTAATAATCAAGGCTTGACACATAAAAAGGTTTTAGGTCAGCCTCCCATAAAACTTGAAAGTGGCTGAAAATTTAAAGATTTGTTGAGAAAAGGTCTTAATAGACAAGAGTCCAAAACAGAACTGAGGTTATGGTACAGCCAAAGTGGTTTTAAAGTCAGAAAGGGGGAAATGTCATCTGGGGTTGGAACTGGAAGTGACGTCACCTGGGTTAGGACCAGAAGTGATGTCATCTGGTTTAGGACTAGAAGTGATGTCATCTGGGTTGGATCCAGAACTGACATCATAGGACCCAGTCAAAATTTCCTGCATTTGGCCTGCGGGGAAGAAAGAGAAAGGATTGGTGAACTCCGCCACCCCCTGGTCCAACCGGGAATTACCTTCGTTTGAGCCCTTTAGCGGATGTGTGTGACAATGTATACTAGTGAAAAACACAGACCTTCTTCTTCTTCTTCTTCTTATTTCAGCTGCTCCCGTTAGGGGTCGCCACAGTAGGTCATCTTCTTCCATATCTTTCTGTCCTCTGCATCTTATTCTGTTACACCCATCATCTGCATGTCCTCCTCACCACATCCATAAACCTTTGCTTAGACCTTCCTCTTTTTCTCTTCCCTGGCAGCTCTATCCTTAGCATCCTTCTCCCAATATACTTAGCATCTCTCCTCTGCACATGTCCAAACCAACGCAATCTCGCTTCTCTAACTTTGTCTCCCAGCTGTCCAACTTGAGCTGACCCTCTAATGTACTCATTTCTAATCCTGCCCATCCTCGTCACACCCAATGCAAATCTTAGCATCTTTAACTCTGCCACCTCCAGCTCCGTCTCCTGCTTTCTGGTCAGTGCCACCGTCTCCAACTCATATAACATAGCTGGTCTCACTACCGTCCTGTGGACCTTCCATTTCACTCTTGCTGATATCTGTCTGTCATAAATTACTCCTGACACTCTTCTCCACCCATTTCCACCCTGCCTGCATTCTCTTTTTCACCTCTGTTCCACAATCCCCATTACTCTGTACTGTTGATCCCAAGTATTTAAACTTATCCACCTTCACCAACTCTACTCCTTGCATCTTCACCATTCCACTGAACTCCCTCTCATTTACACACATGTATTCTGTCTTGTTCCTACTGACCTTCATTCCTCTCCTCTCTAGAGTATATCTCCACCTCTCCTGGGTCTCCTCAACCTGCTCCCTACTATCGCTACAGATCACAATGTCACCAGCAAACATCATAATCCAAGGGGACTCCTGTCTAATCTTATCTGTCAACCTGTCCATCACCATTGCAAATAAGATAGGGCTCAGAGCCAATCCCTGATGTAATCCTACCTCGACCTTGAATTTATCCATCACTCCTACCACAGACCTCACCACACTCACACTTCCCTTGTACATATCCTGTACAATCTGACATACTTCTCTGCCACTCCCAACTTCCTCATACAATACCACAACTCCTCTCAAGGCACCCTGTCATATGCTTTCTCCAGTTCCACAAAGAAGTAATGCAACTCCTTCTGGCCTTCTCTATACTTCTCCATCAACACCCTCAGAGCAAACATCGCATCTGTGGTGTTCTTCATTGGCATGAAACCATACTGCTGCTCACTAATCATTACCTCACTGCTTAACCTAGCTTCCACTACTCTTTACTATAACTCCATGTTGTGGCTCATCAATTTTATCCCCCTGTAGTTACTACAGTCCTGCACACCCCCCTTATTCTTAAATATCGGCACCAGTACACTTCTTCTCCACTCCTCAGGCATCCTCTCACTTTTCAAGATTCCATTAAACAATCTGGTTAAAAACTCCACTGCCATCTCTCCTAAACACCTCCATGCTTCCACAGGTACGTCATCTGGACCAACGGCTTTTCCATTTTTCATCCTCTTCATAGCTATCCTTACTTCCTCCCTGCTAATCCGTTGCACTTCCTGATTCACTATCTCCACATCATCCAACTTCTTCTCTCTCTTGTTCTCTTCATTCATCAGCCTCTCAAAGTACTCTTTCCATCTGTTCAACACACTCTCCTCGCTTGTGAGTATGTTTCCATCTTTATCCTTTATTACCCTAATCTGCTGGACATCTTTCCCAGCTCGGTCCCTCTGTCTAGCCAATCAGTACAGGTCCTTTTCTCCTTCCTTAGTGTCCAGCCTCTCATACAACTCATCATACGCCTTTTCTTTAGCCTTCGCCACCTCTCTCTTCACCTTGCACCTTATTTCCTTGTACTCTTGTCTACTTTCTGCATCTCTCTGACTATCCCACTTCTTCTTTGCCATCCTCTTCCTCTGTATACTCTCCTGTACTTCCCCATTCCACCACCAAATTTCCTTTTCCTCTTTCCTCTGTCCAGATGTCACGCCAAGCACCTTTCCTGCTGTCACCCTTACTACATTTGCTGTAGTTTCCCTACTGCCTGTTAATTCTTCACTACCACCCAATGCCTGTCTTTCACCTCCTCCCTAAACTCAACCTTGCAGTCTTCCTTTTTCAACTTCCAACATTTGATCCTTGGCTCTGGCCTCACTTTCTTCCTCTTCTTGATCTCCAACGTCATCCTACAGACCATCATCCTATGCTGCTTAACTACACTTTCCCCTGCCACTACTTTGCAGTCTTCAATCTCCTTCAGATTGACTCTTCTGCATAGGATGTAATCTACCTGTGTGCATCTTCCTCCATTCTTTTACGTCACCCTATGTTCCTCCCTCTTCTTAAAATAGGTATTCACCACAGCCATGTCCATCCTTTTGGCAAAATCCACTATCCTCTGACCTTCTTCATTCCTCTCCTTGACACCATACCTACCCATCACCTCCTTGTCTCCTCTATTCCCTTCACCAACATGTCCATTGAAATCCGTTCAAATCACCACTTTCTGTCCCTTGGGTAAACTGTTCATCACTTCATCTAACTCCCCCCAAAAATCTTCTTTCTCATCCATTGCACACCCAACTTGCGGGGCATATGCAATAACAACATTCATCATCACACCTCCAATTTCCAGCTTCATAATCATTACTCTGTCTGACACTCTTTTCACCTCCAGAACACTCATGACATACTGTTCCTTCAGAATAACCCCTACTCCATTTCTCCTCTTACACCATGACAGAACAATTTGAATCCACCTCCGATCCACCTGGCCTTGCTCCCCTTCCATTTTTTGTCTCTTGCATGCACAATATATCAGCCTTCCTTCTCTCCATTATATCTGCTAACTCTCTCCCCTTACCAGTCATACTGGCAAAATTCAAAGTTCCTACCCTCAGTTCCACTCTCTTTACCTTCCTCATCTCCTCCTGCCTCCAGACACGTCTCTCCCCTCTTCTTCTCCTTCTTCTTCTTCTTCAGCCAACAGTCGCCCAATTTCCACCAGCACCCTGTTGACTAACAGTACTGGTGGCGGTCATTGTTAACCTGGGGCTCGACCGATCCGGTAGGGAAATTTGTATTGTTGTCCGCATAATGATTTGGCAAAATTTTACCCTGGATGCCCTTCCTGACATAACCCTCCCCATTTATCCAGGCTTGGGATCAGCACAAAGAAACACACTGGTTTGTGCATCCTCTGTGACTGGGTTGAAAAACACAGACCTACAGTCCTAAACAAAGGCAAATAGAGACCAAGTCAAAAATAAGGAGCTGTTGATGCTTGTTATGTTTTCTAAATGCCAAATTCATTCAGTTCTTCTAGAAGTTGTAATGGATTTTATTCTTTCTGGTGTCTCATATGCAACAAGTTGAGCTTTTCTGTTTTGGCAACACATTATTTTGCTTTCACCATTAAAAAATACAACATGACATTAATCACATTGCCAATGTACTTTTGCTAAGTAGTAGTCTGATCTAAGAAATACTGATCTAAGGATGTAAAAGTCATGTTTCGATATGGTTGGACGTTTTGACAATTTGACAAACTTCTTGATTGTTGCTATGAATTTCTGTCACTTTCTCATTCTCGCATTTTGTATCCTGGACTTTATCTTGCATGCCTATGAGCCAACATGTTTACCTGCTGTTTAATTGCTCTGTATTCTCTTCTTGCTTGTTTATGTGCTTCAGCATCTTGTCTTATTGTTCTTTCTTGTTCTTCATCAATTATTCACCTTCTGCAATTTGTGTGATGTACAGCAGATGGTTTTTCAATCACTTTGCTGTAAAAACACATTAAACTTTTTCGGCCATCATTAATGTGGAGTGGAGGATGACCATGGCATTTGCCTGGCTAGGATGCCTTCATATGGAATGACTGGGGCAAAGAACATTCACAGGATATTATCTCCCCCAGAGCAATAGATGGCAGTCTCCCTTGGATGCAGCAGACCACGGTTACCCACACAGCTTCATGGGAATTGGAGTTCGGTGACTCAGCCCTATTGGGTGACGTGGGTGCCACCAGGGGATGCTGCAGGGACTGGGGAGCCCTACGTCATGGGGCTCCAGCCTTATCCGGAAGTGCTTCTGGGTCAAGCCTTCTGGACACCAGAAGTACTTCCTGGGATCACTTAAAATGAGCTGCGTGCCACTATTTGAGGAACCAGAGTCAGGAGGGGGAGAGACAAAGCTTGCCAGAGGAGGAGTGAAAGCAGAAGGACAAGAAGAAAGAGAATACAATGCTGTGTGCTTCTATTATTGACTGGACTTGATACTGTGGCTGTGCTGTGGAGGTTGGAAACAATAGGAAGCATTCCCCACAGATAAATAAACATGTGTGTTGTAAAGACTTGTGCCTACTGTCTGTCTGTGTCGGGTATGGTCTACGGTATTTAAAGTTTATCACACATTTTAATGAAGTGATAATGTACTGTGATAATCACAGTATGGTCTAGACAGAAAGGTTGAAATGAATAACAAAATATGACTCGGCTTGAAAAGGTTTCAGTGTATTCAACCAAGAATAGGAAACTTAAAAAATATGTATAAAAGCATGTTTGTCCATTTTCTTTAACTGCACCTACAGTTTATTTATGAATGATTCTTTACTTGTTTTCTGTACTTGTTTTGTTCCTGAATTATTTTTAGGGGAATACCTTTGTATTTGTTTTATAGGAGTGGAAAGAAAGTGATGTTAATACTGGACTTTGTGCTCCAATAGTCCACACAAGTGATTGTATAAGAGCTGCTACCACATGAATGAGCCTCTATGTGCGGTCACCATTCAAAGAGTGGATGTAGAGGTGTTCCACTCCTAACAAGTAAGTGGGGGTACACATTAATGACAGATTGGACTGGTCTTGGAACACAGAGGAATTATACAAGAAAGGGCAGAGCAGGATCAATTTCCTTAGGAGACTGTGTTTCTTTAATGTGGGAAGTGACATTCTTCATATCTTCTGCAGCTCTGTGATGGCCAGTGTGATTTTCTATGCTGTGGTGTGCTGGGCTGGTAACATCACTGCAAGAGATGACCACCGAATCAACAGGGTAAATAAAAGAGCAACCTCAGTTACTGGAAACACTCTGGACCCCCTGGAGGTTGTATTGAAGGAAAGAATTAAAACAAAACTGAGTGCCATTATGAAAAATGCTTCACATCCTCTCTTTGACACACTTGAGTACTTCCAGCCAACGAATTCTTCAGCAGAATTGCATCAAGAAATACTACCGGGGCTCCTTTATACCAACAGTAATACATCTGCGTAATGCCTCACTAGGACAGCCAAGTCAGAAGGTTTTTTTCTTTTGAATTTTCTTGCTTTCTACTCATTCTGGTGTGTGTGTAGTGTATGTGTATGTATACATAAATATATATATATATTTATATATATAACAAAGATTTTTAGTGAAGCATTATTCAGTTGTATGAAATTAAACCAAATGTGAAAAACTGGCTGAGCAAAAATTTGGGTACCCTTGTAATTCTGCAGATTTGAATGCATGTAACTGCTCAATACTGATAACTTCCAACACCAGATTGGTTGCATTAGCTCATTAAGCCTTGAACTTCATGGACAGGTGTGTCCAATCATGAGAAATGGTATTTAAGGTGGTCAATTGCAAGTTGTGCTTCCCTTTGACTCTCCTCTGAAGAGTGACAGCATGGGATCCTCAAAGCAACTCTCAAAAGATCTGAAAACAAAGATTGTTCAGTATCATGGTTTGGGGATGGCTACAAAAAGCTATCTCAGAGGTTTAAACTGTCAGTTTCAACTGTAAGGAATGTAATCAGGAAATGGAAGGCCACAGGCAGAGTTGCTGTTAAACCCTGGTCTGGCATGCCAAGAAAAATACAGGAGCAGCATATGCACAGGATTGTGAGAATGGTTACAGACAACCCACAGATCACCTCCAAAGACCTGCAAGAACATCTTGCTGCAGATGGTGTATCTGTACATCTTTCTATAATTCAGCGCAATTTGCAAAAAAAACATCTGTATGGCAGGGTGATGAGAAAGAAGCCCTTTCTGCACTCACACAACAAACAGAGTCGCTTGTTTTATGCAAATGCTCATTTAGTCAAGCCAGATTAATTTCGGAACAAAGTGCTTTGTACTGATGAGACAAAAATTGACTTATTTGGTCATAAGAAAAAGCGCCTTGCATGGCGGAAAAAGAACACTGCATTCCAAGAAAAACACCTGCTACCTACTGTCAAATTTGGTGGAGGTTCCATCATGCTGTGGGGCTGTGTGGCTAGTTCAGGGACTGGGACCCGTGTTAAAGTCGAGGGTTGGATGAATTCAACCCAATATCAACAAATTCTTCAGGATAATGTTCAAGCATCAGTCACAAAGTTAAAGTTACGCAGGGGTTGGATATTCCAACAAGACAATGACCCAAAACACAGTTTGAATTCTACAAAGGTGTTCATGCAGAGGGAGAAGTACAATGTTATGGAAAGGCCATCACAGTCCCGACTTGAATATCATCGAAAATCTATGGGATGATTTAAAGCAGGCTGTCCATACTCGGCAGCCATCAAATTTAACTGAACTGGAGAGATTTTGTATGGAAGAATCCAGACACTCATCAAAGGCTATAGGAGGCGTCTAGAGGCTGTTATATTTGCAAAAGGAGTAATATCTCTGATGGGGTGCCCACATTTATGCACCTGTCTAATTTTGTAATGATGCATATTGCATATTTTCTGTTAATCCAATAAACTTAATGTCCCTGCTGAAATACTACTGTTTCCATAAGGCATGTCATATATTAAAAGGAAGTTGTTACTTTGAAAGCTCAGCCAATGATAAATAAAAATCCAAAGAATTAAGAGGGGTTCCCAAAGCTTTTCATATGACTGTATATATACAACCCCAATTCCGATGAAGTTGGGACATTGTGTAAAACGTAAATAAAAACAGAATACAATGATTTGTAAAACCTTTTCAACCTATATTCAATTGAATACACTACAAAGACAAGATATCGAATGTTCAAACTGATAAACTTTATTGTTGTTTTGCAAATCTTCACTCATTTTGAATTTGATGCCTGAAACACGTTCCAAAAAAGCTGGGACAGGGGCATGTTTACCGCTGTGTTATATCACCTTTCCTTTTAACAACACTCAATAAGCGTTTGGGAACTGAGGACACTAATTGTTGAAGCTGTGTAGGTGGAATTGTTTCCCATTCTTGCTTGATGTACAACTTCAGTTGCTCAACAGTCCGGGGTCTCCGTTGTCATATTTTGCGCTTCATAATGCGCTACACATTTTCAATGGGAGACAGGTCTGGACTGCAGGCACGCCAGTCTAGTACCCGCACTCTTTCACTACGAAGCCACACTGTTGTAACACATGCAGAATGTGGCTTTGCATTGTCCTGCTGAAATAAGCAGGGACGTCTCTGAAAAAGACGTCGCTTGGATGGCAGCATATGTTGCTCCAAAACCTGAATGTACCTTTCAGCATTAATGGTGCCTTCACAGATGTGCAAGTTACCCATGCCATGGGCACTAACACACCCCCATACCATCACAGATGCTAGCTTTTGAACTTTGCGCTGATAACAATCCGGATGGTCCTTACAGGGTCATGGGGGTCTGCTGGAGCCAATCCCAGCCAACACAGGGTGAAAGGCAGGAAACAAACCCCGGGCAGGGAACCAGCCCACCACAGGGCACACACACACCCACACACCAAGCACACACTAGGGACAATTTAGAAACGCTAATGCACCAAACCTGCATGTCTTTGGACTGTGGAAGGAAACCGGAGAACCCGGAGGAAACGCACGCAGACACGGGGAGAACATCCAAACTCCATGCAGGGAGGACCCAGGAAGCGAACCTGGGTCTCTTAACTGCGAGGCAGCAGCGCTACCCGCCCTCTAACCCATTTTTAGTTAATCTTTGTGTGTGTTTATTGAAGTGCGGCTATTTGTTTTCAAGGTCATGTTTCAATTTTGCATGTCCTATCTTGGACATCAAGTGATTTCAATCCAATTAAACAACACATCTGAGCCAAAATGAATGAAATTCTGGAAGGGAGAGGGAATGCCATGTAGGAAATCTGCCACTAAAGAAATCCAGAATCCTCTCCTGCAGTGTGCTGTGCCTGAAGCAGCACTGTGTCAGTCGCTTCACATTTGCTTTTGTCACTCGCTTCTCTGAATTTCCTCATTATTTATCAGCAATCTTCTCTTCCTTCCATGTACTTCTTTATTTTTGCATGAGCATCCTATCATTGGCCTCATTTTCTAAAAACAGTCTTGGATTGGGAAGTTGCAATTTGCTCCTGGCAGCTGCCGTTTGGTTAATTATAAACCTCCGAGACTCAAAATGTCACACTGCCAGATGTTCCCTTTATTAGACCAAAGACCTGAGAGCAAGCTGTGCCACTCCCAGAGGCGCTTCAGGGGGGCATCTTCAAAGCTCTGAACCCACTGGAGGGATTGTGATCGCTACCAGTAAATACAGCCTTTTAAAAATTTTTCAAGCAGGCAAGATTCATTCATTTGGCCCGCCTGTTTGACACTCACTGGAACATTTTTTTTTGTCTTTTTTTATGGGGTTTTCTATGTTTTAGGTGGATTTATTTGCATACTTAAGTCATAGAAATGTATATCACATCTTGAATAAACCACATTCAATTTATTGGAACGAAACTGAAGAGAGTAGCACTGTACAAATGATGTCTTGGGCCTGCATAACTCCTTTGTCCCAGTCATTCAATGAATGCTTTCGAATTTTGAACTGCCTATGTGTGCTTCTGGCAGGGCATACATAAGTGCCCCCCAGTCCCACAATCATGCAGCAACGGTCAGTCTACATGATGCTATTTGAAAATCAAACTTAAGTTATGGTACCCTTGTCATATGTATTATTAAAAAAATAGGACTGTTTATTTTTTTAGGTTTTCTGTGCAAAATGCTTTACTTCAGGCTCATATGCTGGAAGCCAAGCTTTACTGCTGCTCTGAAGATAGAAGCAGATTAGAAAAACAACACTCTCTATAGGAGGCTTGAATCAAAGCAAAAACCTCCTAAACCTGGAGACAGGCTGTGTGATGAAAAATTCACACATCGTAGAGTGTGCCCTGAGCATAAACAGGCATAAAAAACACAATTCAACATTCAGAAAATAAAAACCCCAATCTCTGACCCTCCGTGAACCTCCAACACTCCAATGTTTGTGCCTCGATAAGATGGCCTTGGAAATCCTAGCGGTTTATTGTGTTTGGCAGTCCATCAGCTGGAGATTTTGATTTTCTGTCTTCCCTGGTCATTGGGGTATAGCATCAGACTCTGACCTTTACCATTATAACTTATATAGATGTAAAAATGCGTATAGTCAATAGTCATTTATGCTATTTCTGTTAAGAACTATTTGTTATGATCTTCAACTGTTATAAATTTTTTTGTACAAATTCCCGTTGAGTTTCTGACAAACTATATAAGGTTTTGGGACACGAAGAATTCAAATTTGATGTTTAATTTTGTGTACAATATACCTTGACATGTTTAATATTGAATATGCTATTTCAGCACCATTTAGATTTCTATATTGACCCCGCCATTGTTGACAATTGTTTCAGACATCTCCAAGGTGATTTCCCAGAATTCCCTGGGGTTGGCTCATTTAACACAATGTCACTTTAGCAAAAATATAAAGGTCACCCTGGACATTTCTGGGGTGTCTGAGCTTGAAGGACAACCCTTGCTTGGCTGCGTTAAAAGAATATTTACTTTGTGTTTCGTAGTTTGGCAGCTTTGAAGAAAGATTTCCTTTCTCCTAGTTTTGACCTTTAATTTGTTTTTATTTGTATTGTTATTTAATTAATTCATGTTTGTATTTATTTATTTATCTGTTCTCTTTGTGGCTAACCTTGAGGTGGTGATCAATGACCAGCTATCCTTCATTGACCATATGTTTTTCAGATTCACTCTTTACAACATCTGCAAGATCAAATGGTATCTGACAGAGCATGCAGTACAACTCCTGGTCCAGGCTCTGGTCTGGTCAAAGCTGGGCTTCAGTGACTCTTAGTTGGCAGGAGCACCAGCATGTGTCACAAAGCCACAGCAGATGATTCAAAATGCAGTGGCACATGTGGAGTTCAACCAGCCAAGATGGGCATGTGTCACTTTTCTTTTCAGGACACTACACTGGCTGCCTTTAGTGGTATCTATAATGTTTGAATTCTTTTGATTCTGGCCTACAAAGCAGTTGATGGATCAGACATTATGTACTGTATATGGAGATACTTGTGAGGTCTGATGCTCCTTCTCAACCATGCAGGTCTGCTGATGAATGGCGTCTGGTGATACCACTCTGTGTGGCATCAAATCTTACTCAATCCAGACTCAAGCTGGTAGCTCCTAGGTGGTGGAACAAGCTGCCTACCACCATCCAAAATTCTGACTACCTCAATGTATTTAAGGAGTATTTGAAGACTCTCTTGTTTGTTTGTTTCACTGCAGTTGGGTTTTTGTAACCTAGAAATTGTAATTGGCTTGTTATTTTGCCCTGAGCTCTTCACTTACAAGGATTCATTTTTTAACCTTGTCTCATAACACTTGTTTCCCAAACAGCCCCTAGACTGATGTTTACTTGATTTTTTTTGACCTCTCTTTTAAGTCACTTTGGATAAAAGTGTCTGCTGAGCAAATAAAAGTAAGTGTAATTGTAATCCTTTCTTTTACTTTTTGTATGAAAATGCACTATGCAAATGAATGTTGTGGTTATCTAATAATCCTTTCCTGGCTGAGCTAAAGGAGTGATCTTGTAAATCACACCAATGAAGCAAATTCCCTTAGTTTAGGCTCACAGGGCCATTGCCGGGTGTTATTTACCATTGCAAGTTACGTACCAGTGAAAGAAAATGTAACTGTTTGCAAGCTACTAAGGATTAAAAGCTGTTTTATTATAATGGCAGGTTATTCATACAGGCATCTGTCATAAGATAAGGTGAAGTAAGCTCAACTTGTGTAACTTCATTTTTTAGGAACGTGTCTGTTAGACACAGGAAAGATGACCTTACCTTCTATGGAGTCCTTATTGACGTGTTCACAAAAAAACGGTTGGCTGAATTGATAAAATACTTAGATGCTGTTTCATAAGTAAGGGTTAGGGAGGAAAATTAATATTAAAGCTGATTGAAACTAGAAAACTTTGCTCTTCTGCTTCGCAAAGCATGAATCCACGTACTCATCTGTGACTGAATAAAGACTGATTGATTGAACTATTCCTGTTTACCTCAGGGGTTACTTCCACACACCCAAAACAAACAAGACTAACAATACATGTGCAAATAATACATTTGTATTCATATTCAATAGTCATTTTAAACCAAAAAAAGGAGGACAGTAGTTAATTGTACAGTTTGTAAATTGAAGTCTGACATTTATTTATCTTAATGTCTCACTTGTTGCGACAAGATATTGAGATTAGGAGCAATTCCATTAACATCTTTTGAACATCTGTCTAAGAGCACATAACAGGACTCTTACTGTTTAAAGGCCAGTTTTATCTTCTTACTTAATGATCTCTAACCGTTGGTGTAATAATCTAATTAAAAATTATATTAAAAAAAGCAACCCTGATGCACTCACACTAATGCTTACCATTTTAAGCAGCCACGATTGTGCCAAAATGTTCAAAGTGTAAATGAAACTGATTCAATTCCAAAACTAATCACGTTACACTTTATGTTTCTCCTTCTTTTTTCATTCATTTATTCATTCATTTTCTAAGGGGTTGGTGGCACCCAGGCCAACACAGGACACTGTGTTTGTCAATAGGAACAACACCAACAATGTATTTCTTGTATAACTCAAAATCACACAAGGAGGGCCGGAATGGGCTTTAACAGGCCCTTGTTTTTTGACAGGCCCTCCGCCTTAAGAAAAATAAACTCACAAAAACTACCCTTGTAGGGGGAAAAATGGGAGAAATCTTCGGAACGGTAATACAGAGATAGACTCCTTTCCATGTAGGTTGAACAATCAGTGTGAAAAACGGGGTAAATACAATGCACAAAGCAGGACACACGTAACCCTCTTCACATAGCTAGATGGGTAATCTATCATTTTCACCTCAGGAACACAAAACAATAGTTCAATAGCAATAGTACAAGCTACAATGCAAAATGCTAATTATCTATTACTTCATCTGCTCTGCGTCCTCTTGGTTTAAAGGCTGCCATGTCCAGACCAACAGTCTGTTCTCTCGACTCTAATCTGTTTGGAATAAAGTGAATTTGACTCTCGTGACAATCATCTAGCTAAACCCATAAAGTTCCAAAAATGTCTAAAATGCTATTATAACCAATCTGACTTGTAGTTATTGTGTAAAGTATGAACTGTTGTTAAAGCACATAATGTATGTGTTAAAAGTCAAATAATACTAGAGCTGAATCTAGCAAGTATTTGTCTCATTGATTTAGGTGAACATTATTAATTCTAAATTAATCTTAAAACAGTTTTCTCACATCACATTGTTGCTTAAACATTTGTTGCTTGCTGTAAACTCTTTTATGTTAATATTAATCAACTGGTTTACCTTTCAATTTCATTTTTGTGTGACTGTCTCCATCCATCCATCCTCTTCTGCTTATCCGAGGTCAGGTCACAGCGGCAGCATCTTGAGCAGAGATGCCCAGACTTCCCTCTCCTCGGCCACTTCTTCTCGCTCTTCCGGGGGAATCCTGAGGTGTTCCCAGGCCAGCCGGGAGACATAGTCCCTTCAGCGTGTCCTGGGTCTTCCCCGGGGCCTCCTCCCGGTTGGACGTGCCCGGAACACCTCGCCAGGGAGGCGTCCAGGAGGCATCCTGTTCAGATGCTTGAGCCACCTCATCTGACTCCTCTCGATCCGGAGGAACAGCGGCTCTACTCTGAGCCCCTCCCGGATGACTGAGCTTCTTACCTTGTCTTTAAGGGAAAGCCCAGACACCCTGCGGTGGAAACTCATTTCAGCCGCTTGTATTCACAATCTCGTTCTTTCAGTCACTGCCCACAGCTCATGACCATAGGGGTAGGAACGTAGATCGACTGGTAAATTGAGAGTTTTGCCTTACGGCTCAGCTCCTTTTTCACCACGACAGACCGATGCAGAGCCCGCATCACTGTGTTCGCCGCACCAATCCGCTTGTTGATCTCTTGCTCCATTCTTCCCTCACTCGTGAACAAGACCCCGAGATACTTGAACTCCTCCACTTGGGGCAGGATCTCGCTCCCAACCCTGAGAGGGCACTCCACCCTTTTCCAGCTGAGGACCATGGTCTCAAATTTGGAGGTGCTGATTCCCATCCCAGCCGCTTCACACTCAGCTGTGAACAGATTCAGAGAGAGCTGAAGATCACGGCCTGATGAAGCAAGCAGGACAACATCATCTGCAAAAATTCTCATTAAGTGCAAATATTTTGCATACAAACACATTATAAAATAGACATTTTCTGAACATATATGGAATGGTAAAGTTTACCTTTTCTGCTGTGCTGGTCACATTTTAATGCTGCAGTCATTACAGGCTAGTTGAAATCTCTACTTGAAAACTGGCACATTTATTTTGTTACTGAAAGGTTTTGCTTTAGACTAATACTAACTAAATCTTATATACAGTTACCCTTACAGCTCATTGAAAAAATGCTGTGCACCTCCTTAAAAGCTGATTAAATGAAAAGCAATTGTCCTACATTTACCTTCATGCCTTTGATATGTCATCGCGTAAAGCAAAGTAGTGCTAATTCTACAAAGATATTCTAAAATGGCTCTGGTACATTTGTTGGTACCCCTAGAAAACATCATAAATAATTGGATTAGATGGATTTTTCAAACTAGCTGTTTTCCTTAATTAGTAATACACATGTCTCCAATCATGCAATCAGTCGTTCAGCCTATTGAAATGGAGAAAAGTAGTCACTTATCTGTTTGGTGTCATTGTGTCTAACACAGAGAAAGCAAATGAGAGAGTTGTCAGAGGAATTATGGACAAGCATGTTAAAGGCAAAGACTAGAAGACCATCTCCAAGCAGTATGGTGTTCTTGTGACAAGAGTCGCAAGTATTATTAAGACGTTTAAGGCCCATGGGACTGTAGCCATTCTCCCTGGGCATGACCATAAGAGGAAAATCAACCCTAGAATGGGCAAAAGAACAATGAGAATGGTAGATAAAAAGCCAACTTTCAAAGAGATACAAGTTAAACTCCAAGGTCAAGGTCTACCAGTGTCTGATCGCACCATCCATCACTTTTTAAATGTCAGTTGGCTCAATAGAAGAAAGAGACAGGAGGACTCCACTGTTGAAAGAAAAGATAGGCTGAAATTTGCTAAAATGCATATTGACAAGCCATGTCCTTTAGACAGATTAGGTAAAACAGGAGCTTTTTGGCAAGTCACTTCAGCTTTATGTGCACAGATATAAAAATGGTATATGTTGGAGCTGCTTTGCTAGATCTGGCACACATGGTGCCTTGCATCAGCGCAGGGGAACAATGAAATCTCAAGAAAACAAGGCATTATGGAGTAAAACATACTGCCAAGGGTGAGAAAGCTCTGTCTCACTCACAGGTCATGGATCCTTCAACAGGATAATGACCCAAAACAGACAGCTAAAAGCACCCAAAAATGGCTAAGAATAAAACATTTGACTAATCTGAAGTGACCTTCTATGAGCCCTGATTTGAATCCTATTGAACATCTATGGAAAGAACTGAAACATGCAGTCTAGAGAGAGCCACCTTCAAACCTGACACAGCTGGAACAGTTTGCTCAGGAAGAGTGGGCCAGACTACCTCTGGACAGGTGCAGATGTCTCTCTGAGAGCGACAGGAATTGCTTGTTTGCAATGATTGCCTCTATAGGTTGTGCAACAAAATATTAGGTTAAGTGTCCTGTAATTTTTTGTCCATGCTATTTTTATTTGCCCTATTATTTAATAATAATAATACATTTTATTTATATAGCACCTTTCCTATGCTCAAGGCGCTTCACAGAGTCTTAAAAAAAAACCAGCAGGTTATATGTAACATTGGATACAAATGTTTTCCTGAATAGAACAATGAAACAGATAACAAAGCATTAAATAGAATAAAGGACAATAAACCAGAATAAAATACTAAATTCAATACTAAAAGAAAAACCTAAAAAATAACCTAATTTGTGATATAACAGACACACAAATTGTCCTGGGTACCTGGACAGAGAGGTAAACTGAAAGAAAAGGCAGAATGTTAATTTAAGTTAAAAGCCTTCCTGAATAGATGAGTTTTAAGTTGTTTTTTTAAAAGAATGAATGGAGTCGGCGGACCTCATTAATTTTGGGATGTCATTCCAAAGTCTGGGTGCTATGGAGCTGAAGGCCCTGTCACCCATAGAGTACAGGTTAGTGTCAGGCACAACAAGATTGCCAGAATCAGAGGACCTTAGTAGGTGAACAGGAGCATAGTGATTTAGAAGGTCACTGATGTAGTCCAGTGTGAGGCCATTTAAAGCTTTGTAGGTTATTAATAGAATTTTATATTCAATCCTGTAAGACACAGGGAGCCAGTGAAGGCAAAGCAGGATGGGTGTGATGAGCTCACTGTTTTTGGTTCAAGTAAGGACACTTGGAGGAGAGTTTTGAATTAACTGGAGCTGTGATATTAGATTAGAAGAGGCACCTGCAGCAGCGAGTTACAATAATCGATGTGGGATGTGATAGAAGCATGGACAAGTTTCTCAGCATTAGAAAAGGAGAGGAATGAGCAAACACGGGGTATGTTACGGAGGTGAAAGTAAGAAAGTTTCTTAATGTGGTTATGTAGGCGGAATAAGAAAGGAAGGAATCAAAAATGACACCAAGATTCCTTGCACCAGAAGAAGGTCTGATGAGATCACCGTCAAGAGTGACTGAAAAGGAGCTCATTTTATTAAGTAGCATTTTAGATAGATAGATAGATAGATAGATAGATAGATAGATAGATAGATAGATAGATAGATAGATAGATAGATAGATAGATA
>JANRMT010027041.1:87703861-87748429 GCA_026402145.1 Polypterus bichir lapradei
ATTATTATTATTATTATTATTATTATTATTATTATTATTATTATTATTATTAAATATTTATTTTTAAGATCTCAGTGCAATTCACTGAAGTATGAATATCTAAGTAATTGATATAACTGCTGGTGTAGCTTTGGAGTAAACACTCAAAGTTCAAATCTCTATTTAAAAATCCAGATGGCACAAATGTGTCAAAAGTGGCAGCACAGTCACAATGACACATAATATCAATGACTGGGTGAACCTTTCAGGAATCTGTCTTACTGTATGTATGTATGCCCAGTATGTGGGTATACAAGGAACTGCTTTGGAATGGTTCAGGTCATACCTCACAGGCAGAAGCTTTTCAGTCAGCTTGGACAATCACTCCTCCTCCTCAGCCCCTATCACCTGTGGGGTCCTCAAGGATCTATTCTGGGGCCTATTCTATTTTCACAGTACATGTTGCCCTTGGGGTTCATTTTTAAAAAACACAATATTTCTTTCCATTGATAAGCAGATGATACACAGATATATTTTCCACTGAAACAGAGCAAAACAAATTATCCTAAATCTTAAGTGGAATGTCTAAACGACATTAAAATATGGATGTCAGCAAATTTTCTTAGTTTAAATGATTAAAAAACAAAGATAGTGTGGTTTGGACCTTCTGACCTTACTTGTGTTCCTGCAATTAATCTTGGCACTTTGAAAATCTACTGTAAACCATTCGCAAAAAAACTTTGATAAACAAATTAACTCCATTACAGCCTGTTTCTATCAGCTCAGGGTATTAGCTAAGGTCAAGCCCTTTCATTCTGTACATGAATTTGAGACACTAATTTATGTGTTTGTCTCTTACCAACTTGAGTTATTCTGTCATCCCTTGATCATCTTCAGCTCGTCTAGAATGCCAGGCTTCTAACAGGCACTCGAACGGAGAATCACATCACACCAGTCGTAGCTTCTCTTCACTGGCCTCCTGTTCACTACAGGATTGAGTTTAATATTTTACTACTTGTTTTTAAGTCTCTGAATGGCTTAGACCCGTTTTATCTTAGCGAACTCTTGTGCCCTTACTCTCCTTCACAATCACTGAGGTCCTCTGAGCAGAAGTCGTTGGTCATGCCACGATCTAGACTTAAGCTTAGAGTGGACCGTGCTTTTGCAGTAGCTGCCCCTAAGCTTTGGAATAGACTGCCTTTTTATACCAGGTCAGCACCAACTGCAGGCACTTTTAAATCCCACATGAAAGACTTTCTTTTTTGCCTTCGCTTTTCATACTTGTATGTGAGCATTAATTTTGGTGTGTTTATTTACTGTATATACATATATACAGTATATATATATTTATGTTTGTGTATTTCTGGAAGCTGTATAGCACTTTGGTCGACTTCTGATGTTTTTACATGTGCTCTATAAATAAAATTGACTTGATTTGACTTCCATAAATTGCTGTATTAAAAACGTTGCCTGCTGCTACGTTTGCACTCTGAAAGTTGCAAACTTTGACATTTGTGTGCTGCACTGAGTGTCACCTTCCTGTCGATTACGTTTAGATTTTCACTTTAAGCCTTACAGCTTAACATAAGAACAACGCCCTTGGAAGAGGACATTTCTACCTGTTTCAAAGAAGTCTATCATTTAGTCTGAAGCTTGTTGTCTGTAAATATCCAAAAACATCACGGAGTCACATTTGTGTCCAATACCCATTTTTAAGAAACCCATTCTGACATCATTAGGCCCAATAGCCAAGAGACTGAAAAAGATAATAGTGAGTTTGATGACTTTGACATTAACAATTTTCATTAAGCACACACATTTATGGATGTTTATTATGTGTTGTGTTGATTTTTGTCACTTTAAAATTGTATTAAGTAGGTTTAGCAGATGGACGTATGGATGAATTAATGGATCACAAAATGGCTTCAGAACGTTTCAAGTCATATCAGGGCCTCCAACTTCTAACTGTCCATTGATTTTTCTGACATGGCTAATGACTCAGATATTCACTTTAAGTCTTTTCTCCTGGTTCATCTAATGCATGTGGGAGGGTGTGATGGATCACCTTCTCGATCTTTGCTCTGGAGGTTCAGCCCATTTCTGACTGCAATACTGAGTAGATGACCCATCTCTCCAAGCTCTAGAACACGTCTGACAAATTGGTTGCCATTCTTAAAGGTATGAAGAAGAACTGAAGTGTAATAAAGCTATAATGACGACTTTGGAGGGCTGTGTGCTGCAAGTTGAGAGGGCAGATACATTGGCTGAGCTGAATTAGTGCCTCTTTATTTTACCAGTCAATAAATAAATCTTAATATATGTAATGTCTATTAAAACTGGCACAACTTCCACATATCCATCTTTTCATCAATCCTCCCTTTTATCAATTTTATTAAACTGCCCAATCACGACACAGTCACTACAGGTACTTGAAATCGCCGAGTTAGCAATAACACAATGAAAGGACCTGCCTCACATAAGATGCCAGGCATATTGTACACACGTGTACACACTCACACTCGCTCATAGCAGGTGCATGAACCGAGCCACATATCACCACAGAGCCACGACTTTGGAGTTATAGGTGGCTGCCTAGGATGTGTGCCCTTTAAGGGGATCCATGAATGCACCACTGACTCACTTCTGTGTAATATTAAACTAAACTTGCAATTTATTGTATTTGGAGGGTGTAGTATTAGACATTTTTCTAGGTTTTTGCGTGTTTTGGTATTTTGACATGTGAGCATTCTCGTTCTGACATTCGTTTTATGTTTGGAATTAAATTTACAAAGTAAAATTTGGTACCATCTTGTTTTTCTTTATTTATGCAATACTGTCTTGAATGTCAGGTAACTACAATTGTAAAAATGATGATGTCACAGATATATAAAATATATAAATATGCCTGTAATTGCATTCTATGTTATCCCTTGGTGGACAGCACGACTTCTCCAAATCTCATAGTGTTAGTTTAAGGTTTTCTCAAGTAGGATTGCATAATTTTGCTCTGACTTCTTCTCTTAAGTTAATTCATGCTTGCTTGCTGGATACCCAGATAGGAAAGTGCAAATTCCACCAAAAAGGCTGTGAGGTTGCAATTTCACCCACTCTACAATAATGTTAATAGGATACAATGTGATGATGCAAAATGATGATCGAGCAACTGTGATTTACTTTACATGAATGCTGGTTCAGGCCCAAGTGCCCTGCCTGAGGGCTGCTGCTGTAATTGACTGTAAAGCTCTTTAGCTTTTGCTGTCACTGCTGTTTATTCTGTTGCTCTTGTTCCATGCCCAAAGCATTATGGGTATAGTGAACTGAGGTAAGGACCAGGCTTCAGAAGATAGAGGGTTTAAAGTAAATTGGAAGAAGACAGAATATATGAGGTTTAATGATGATCAGGATTCAGAAGTTAGCCTGCAGAGAGAGCTACTGAAAAGAGTGGATACATTTAAATATGTAGGATCAGAGGTAGCCCAAGATGGAAAACTAGATGCAGAGATCACCCATAGAGTGCAATGTGGAACAACTGGAAGAAGGTAGCAGTATTGTGTGCTGAACAAATTAAGAAAAGGTTAGATTGTTAAGGTGAAGGTTAAATAAGGTTTTTAATACAGTGGTAATACCAGCAATGATGTAGGGAGTACAGGAGAAGAAGTTAGATGTGGCAGAAATGAAAATGTTGAGATGGATGTGTGAAGTTACATGTAAGGACAGAATAGGAAAGGAGACAATCAGATGTATAATAAAAGTGGGAGAGAAATCTATGAAAGTACTGGGAAGTAGACTGAAGTAATATGGTCAAGTGATGAGGAGAGACAATGAATGTGTGGGCAGAAGAGTGATGGGAAGAGAAAGGGACACAGACCAACGTGGAGGTGGATAGATAAAACAAAAGTTCTGAAGGAAAGGGGCTTGAGAGGCAAGAAGGTGCAGGACCAAGCTGTTTGGAGAAGGTTGATCAGGCACATCAACCCCAAATAGAAGTTGAAAAAGAAGAAGAAAGAATAAAAAGAAGGATTAAGGTAGGAATCACATGTCGATAGTCAGTTGCCTTATTCAGTCCTCTTTGTATTTAACTCAGAATTCAATCAATTAACCAGTCCTCATTTCATATTTCACTATTAGCAGCATCACAAGGTTCTCAAGACAACTTTAAATTGAGTAGTACAATAATGCAAAAAGTAATAAAATAATATAAAAAATGAAAAACTGAATTCCTACTTAATTGAATTCTAACCCTATCCATCACAGGGTCCTAATACAGAGAGTATTAATAATGCAAACAGATTATCCTACGTTATTGAAGCAGCACATAACTGAATGTTCTATATACAAAAGACAGTTACTACAAAATAAAAATGAATCTTTGCCCAAATAATAAAAGAAACTTAAAACCCTACAATATGGATTCTCTATAACAAAACTACCATCCAGCACATAACATACAAGGAATAACTGGCAAAATACTGTATAAAATAGTTTTGGTCTCCATTACAGTTGGACATGACTGTATGCTTCACCACAAATAATGCAAAAAAACTCCAAGACGAGTAGAACATTGAAAGCCCACACTCATACGAAAACAACTGCAGACTGAATACTTTCTCAACTGTAGTTTTACTGTGACACATGCCCAGATTTGTGATGGGGTGTACCAACAAATATAATGGTGGTGCACACAGTCATCCAATGTTAAACCTGCCTACCTAATCCAATTTAGAGTCAAGGAAGTCTGGAGCTTATCAGGCACAAGGCAGAAATCAGCCTTAGAGAGATTTCACATATTAATGAGATTAATACGACAGCATTTTTTCACTTAAGAAATACAGCAAAAGTTAGACCTCTTATAACATTGCAAGATGTTGAGAAATTAGCTCACTCTTTTGTTTTTAGTCGGCTAGATTACTGTAACACACTCCTGTCAGGACCACCCAAAAAAGACATAAATCGTTTGCAATTAGTGCAGAATGCAGCTGCTAGAATCTTAACTAGGAAAAGGAAATCTGAGCACATCATCCCAGTTTTGATGTCACTACATTGGTTACCTGTGCCATTTATAATTGACTTTAAAATACTGCTTATGGTTTACAAAGCCTTAAATATAGTAATCTCGCTCCATCTTATATTTCAGAATGCCTTTCACCTTACACTCCAAATCTTAACCTTAGATCTTCAAATGAGTGTCTGCTTATAATTCCAAGAGGTAAACGTAAAAGAAGCGGTGAGGCGGCCTTCTGCTGTTATGTACCTAAAACCTGGAATAGCCAGCCAATATGATTTCACCAGGCTAATACAGTGGAGCACTTTAAAAAAACTGTTAAAAACTCATTATTTTAACATGGCTTTCTCATAGCTTCATTTTATTGTAACCCTGATATTCTGTATATGCATTTAATTATCATTATCATTCTTGGTGGCTCTGAAATCCGTACTAACCCCTAGTTTCTCTGCTGTTCTTCTTTTGGTTTTCTGTGGTGGCGATCTGCACCACCACCACCTGATCAAAGCACTTGAAGGCCAGAAGTCTACATGATAATCATCATCAAGTTCTTTCTTTCATGTGAAGCCTGAAAACCATGAGGACTGACTGAGATCATTTATGTTAGGTAGAATGCCTCGAGGGGGCTGGATGGTCTTGTGGCCTTGGAACCCCTGCAGATTTTGTTTTTTTTCTCCAACCGTCTGGAGTTTTTTTTTTTTTTTTTCTGTCCTCCCTGGTCATTGGACCTTATTTTTATTCTATGTTAATTAGTGTTGCCTAATTTTATTTTTATATGTTGTATATATGTTGTTATATATTTTTCCCCTCTTTCTTTATCCTGTAAAGCACTTTGAGCTACATCTTTTGTATGAAAATGTGCTATAAAAATGTTATATAAATATAAATGTTGTTGTTGTTACTGTTGAGATAAACACACTCACATCTTTATGGCTAGTCTGGGCCTAACACACTTGAGATCTATGAACATTTGAACCTTGTCTTTTGGACCTGTGAAGTACAGCACTACTAACACCTATCCCACTGTGCCGCTCTACTCCATTTTATGGATTTAATCTCCCCCATAAATATAAATTGATGCTTATTCACAGTGATAAGAATTTGAGTTCAAAGAGAAACTTAGCATTTCCAACTGAGAAATTAGTATTAATAATTTTCTTTCTACCTTGTGTAGTGAAGCTTTTCTGTCTGGACCAAACCCAATCCCTCCACTAGACAGTTCTGTTTCCCTGCCAACAACACTGTTGACACTCTCTTGGGAACCATGTTTTATTTATTGAAACTGTTAATATAAATGAATCTCAAAACTCACGCATTTTTTGGCATCAGAATGTCTGCGTTTATTTCACTAGAGGTCCATTGCACTTCTACCTATAGACAGTAGGTGTCGCTGTATATATCCTTCCACTTTTTTATTTGCAATACTTGTCATACACATGGAGAAGACTGTCAATTACTGCAACACAAAGCAGATGGTCAGTAGGAATGCGAGAACATGAAACATGTCATTGCATGCAAATTTCAATGGGTGTGCTGGCTGCTGTATAATCATTTTATCAGTTATAAGAAAATTTACTGTACATACTCGCATTTAAGCTCTCCCGCGGATAAGTCAAGGCTCGATTTTACAGTATAATTTCTAGTATTTTATAATGCCGGTTGTATAAGTTGAATATGGAAAACTCACGCTATTGGTCCAAGAAGTGATGATATGCTAACGCCCAACTGAGAGAGTAACCACGGAGCACACTGCCTTTTTTTTGTATGTATTGTGCCTACGTGACCACACAGTAATACCCGAACTATTTCGAAGCAACGTTTGTACTGTTTTGCGTTTTTTGTATCTCACACCCTCATACACCTTTATTGTAAGAGCATCCCTGAGAACTGGTGTGAAGATGTAAAAAAAACATTTAAGTGTCGTATTTTTGAATGGGCATATAAGTCGGGGTCTGATTTTATGATCGATTTTTCTGTTACACGCGAATATATACGGTAACTGTATTGTGGTGACTAAATAAGAAAAGTATTCTGGGAAGCCCAAAAATGCTCACTACATACATTTGTTTTCCATCCATCCATCCATTATCCAACCCGCTATATCCTAACTACAGGGTCACGGGGGTCTGCTGGAGCCAATCCCAGCCAACACAGGGTGCAAGGCAGGAAACAAACCCTGGGCAGGGCACCAGCCCACCGCAGTACATTTCTTTTGACATAGCAATATCAAAATAACAACAAATGGTGCAGGGAACAGACCAGTACCCCCCTTAGTCTGAAGGTGCTCCTCTGACAAGTATGTGTGATACCATATAAAAAAATAACATTAAATAAATTTAAAGACAAAGCTAAAATAATATGACAAGTATATTTAAATAGCATCAAACAGATTAACTAAACCAAGGCAACAACCCTAGCTGTACCATTATACACGACACACTCGCCACTTTTCATTTGTGCTTATTCATTCTTCGCTCCTCTGATGCAGCTGTTACTTTCACCACTTTCCATGTAATCCCTAAGGCGTGAATCTGCCTTGGATACAAAGGTAAAGTCGGGTCATGTCCTGCCTCTCATCATTTACATAATGTGCAGTGTATAACAATAAAACTGGGTTAATTCCTAAACCTTCTGCCAATAGCAAGTAGTCTCATTCTTAATGTGACGATAAAAATGATAAAGCCTTAATCTCTATCCTGCTAGTCTGCATTCCAGTAATGAGGCGTGGGGATGAGAACTGGGCTCATCCTCATCACAATGCAGCAAACAGCATGCTAACAAGCTATCAAAGCTCTCCATTAACGTAAACCCTGAGTGCTTTCGATTGCTGCAACTTTCGATGTGGAAAGAGGCAGAGCTTGGAGTGCAGCACAAGTTATAGCAGACAATAACGCTGTGATTTACAGTCTGTCAGGTGCAGCAGGCTTCTCTCTCTCCCCTCTGGGGAGTAAAACCCAGTACAAATTCACAAGTCTGCTGGTGAAAAGCACGGAAAAACGTTAAAAGTCACATCCAAGAAAATGTGCCAGGTGATACTCTATGAAACAAACAGGCAAGCTGAGGAAAAAAACAACAACACTTCTTAAAATAACATTGGCGGAGGGGTCCATTCCCCCTTCTTCTCCTTTATTTATCAGTTTTCAGAGAAAGCTCTCTTTCTGATGAATACTGTAAACAACGCAACAAGATATAAATAGTTTGTACTCAGTTGCTATTTATGTTGCCACTTTATTATTATGCACATACAGTGTCATGTGTCAGAAAGGCCCCCTTTTTGCCTTCAGGACAGCTAGAATTTGTTTTTATAACATGAATACAACCTGGTAGTGGACAAATTCTGCATGTATGTTAGCCCATGCAGACTTGATAATATCACATGGTTTCTGTTGATTTTGCTGCCAAATGTTCAAGCTACAAACCTCCATTTTAAAGACTTTGGGACTATGAAGGCCATTACAGTAAACTGAAGTCAAATGAGATGATGAATGCTTCGTAATATGGCATATTATCCTCCTAAGCAGTATCAATTTGGATATGGGATGTCTCTGGCCAGAAAGGGTGGAACGTTATCCGAAAAAATAGGGAAGTATGTATTATGCCACTCAGTTGAAGCCCAATGAACCTCAATGTATTCTTGGACCATAGCACTGCCTTTAACACCATTTGTACTCCTTGAATGTATGTAGTTACTTTAATGTACTGATGGGACTGATCTGGAATGCTTTGGGTACTTTTAGTCAGATGGGCAGTAGTTTGCTAAGTTGGGTTCTCCTACGGTGCCACAGGGCTCTGTTCTGGGGTCTCCACTGTTTACCATCAGTGTGTTTCTCAGACTCAGTGCTGGACACTGAGTGTGGCTGCAGACCTTTGTTTCAAGCAGATTTACAATCAGCGAGTTATTTTATCTCTAACTGGTCTCATTTATCTAGCTGGCAATTCTTATTTATCTTATTCTTCATTCAGGAAAGTGCCACAGTGTGAGTTTTACATCACATGTAGAATTATTTGTATTTTTGTTGTAGCTTGAAATGTTCCAGTCTCTTTTGTTGTTTTCCTATTGAGCTGCCTTTTTCAGTGTAGTTTGCTGCCTTTATTGTATCCTAATAATGACAATTAACAACAAACTGAGCAATCACTGCAGCAAAAACACTAAACAAATAATAATAATAATAATAATAATAATAATACATTTTATTTATATAGTACGTTTCCCATGCTGAAAGGATCCAACTATGTCAGCATCAGACCCAGTAAATGCTAAAGGCTGTGTATTTGTATCTGTCTGGCTGCTATGTCTGTCATTCCAACAGATGTCACATCACAAACATTTGTAGTAATGCATTTTATTATTTCATATGTTGTGTATCCATCTGGGTGCTTTGTCTCTGTAATTCCAACAGATGGCACATCACAAACATTTGCAGTAATAAAATGCATTGCATTTGTAATTCCGACAGATGGCACCTCACAAACATGCTTTAACAAATTCCATAACAAATAGGATAAAGCAGAAGTTTTCAGTATGCATTGCATTTGTCATTCCAACAGATGGTGCATCACAAACATTTGTAGTTATCCATCCATCCATTACCCAACCTGCTATTTCCTAACTACAGGGTCATGGGGGTCTGCTGGAGCCATTCACAGCCAACATAGGGCGCAAGGCAGGAAACAAACCCTAGGCGGGGCGCCAGCCCACTGCAGACATTTGTAGTAATGCATTTTATTACTTCATATGTTGTGTATCCAACTGAGTGCTTTGTCTCTGTCATTCCAACAGATGGCAGATGACAAACATTTGCAGTGATAAAACTCATTGCATTTGTAATTCAAATAGATAGCACCTCATAAATATTAGCACTGCTTTTAAAAATCACCTAAAACAGACATTTTTAACATGTATTTGTCATTTCCACAAATGGTACCTTTCACACATTACTATACAAACCCTATATCAAACAGCATATAGCTGAGACATACAGTTTGCATAGCATTTATCATACTAACAGATGGCCCATCACAAACATTTGTAGTAATGCATTTTATTACTTGAAATGTTTGTTATACACCATCAGTTGGAATGGAAAATACAATGAATTTTATTACTACATGCATTAGAGAATACATTCCAATAGATGGTGCACTGCACATTTTAACACTGAGGTCTATATTGATTGCATAGATTTCAACATCTTTTCCACAGGTAGCACAGCTAGTTAGTAAATAAAGAATTAATTAACCAGAACACTTGGAACAGCAGAATGAAAATCATAAGGATGATGAAAATCTTAAAAAACAATTCAAAAAACATTAAATTATCTTCAAGCAATATACATACATACTTGACTCAGGGGCTCCCTATTGTGTATTTATGTACTGTATAGTTTTGTGTTTTCACTCATTTGAATAATTATTTTTCCTATTTTTATGTTATTTTTGTTGATTTTGTTTATTATTGGTTAATTGTGTACTCTCTTTAAGTTTGCATGTGTTCCCTGTTATTTGTGAGTGGTTCCCCAAGAGGCAGGGCCCCTCTCATGTCATAGCTGCTGGGTCCTCCTTCTGACTTTTTATTCAAAATTATTTTGAATAGATTAAGGCTTAAAAATGACTGTCTGTCGCCCTGCGGTGGGCTGGCACCCTGCCCGGGGTTTGTTTCCTGCCTTGCACCCTGTGTTGGCTGGGAATGGCTCCAGCAGACCCCCATGACCCTGTAGTTAGGATATAGCGGGTTGGATAATGTCTGGATGGATGGATGTTTGTCTGTGATTTAGTAATTGTGTCCTGTAACTTTAAATGATCTAATATGCTTTGTTCTTTGTGGTTGAAGCCCGGGGAAGCTTAGCCACTTTGACATTACCACCCCTGAGACCTCCCTTTGTTTATATAAATCTAGGTAAGGAGTTTCTGTGGAGTGTTTGCAAGTATTGGTATTTTTACTTGATTCTCTTGTTTTTGTTCTTTTGCTTTCTGATTTTATTTTTTGGGACTTAGGATTGCTTTTTAGGTAACTACTTTTGAGCTCTTTTATGAATTTTGCTGCATTTTTTTATTTTGTTGATTAAATCCTCTACTTGTAAAGATTCTTTCTTGCCCTTTTGCACACAACCCAGAGTTTATGGTCATCCTCCACCTTAAGTTTTTATTGTTTATTTCCTGTATTTTGGAACATTTCTTTATACAATATTTTAACATATTAAGCCAGTTTTCCCCACTTTGAGCCTAGCCTGCTTGAAGCCAAGTAGGTTTCTGGGGCAAGCCGGTCTGGAGTGAATCTCTTCTGGACTAACCAGGCAAAATTCTGGCCTGTTTTATAGTTATTTTTAGAGGGTTCACACTATATTTGTTATGTTTGATACTCGCAATCATAACTAAGACTAAGAAGAGTACTGTGGGCATTGGAGCCCTCTGTTTCTGCTCTAGCCGTATGGAGTGCTCTTCCTCAACATCTTAATAAAGTCAAATCACTGATCATTTTTTAAAATAGACTTAAATCGTATCTGTCCGCGAAAGCTTAAGAGTAATTTGTTTTTTTGATACTTTACTGCTCTCTCCTTATGTAGTTATTTACTTAATTGTTTATGTTGTGCTCTGTACCACATCTTTGGGATTTGAAATGAACATTATTATTATTATTATTATAATGATGTTTGCTGGGATAACTTTTCCTGTGCGACTACTCTATCATTACCACCACCAGCCTGTACATGAATAAAAGGCAGGATAGATCCTTTAATTCACACAGTACAAATTTCAGTACAAATTGATATTCGTCAGGCAATGCAAAGTTTTCCCAATCCTTCATTATTCAGGTTTGGTAATAACAAGCTCATTGCAGCCTCATCTTGTTGTCCATAGCTGATAGGAGTGGTTGTCTGCTCCTGTGACCCTTCCACTACATGATGGTGTCATGTGCTGTGCTTTTTGAAAGGCCTTTCCCCAAACCTCTGTTTTAAAGAACCAGTGAGTTTGTGGCCACACAATTGGGCCTCTGGAGTGACGGGCTATTTGTGTTAAGGATCAGGTGTATTTAATAAAGAGGGTACTGATAGATAGATAGATAGATAGATAGATAGATAGATAGATAGATAGATAGATAGATAGATAGATAGATAGATAGCATCAGAGGTGGCTGGGGTGGCAACCCGGCCGGGATGCCCAGGAGGACCGGAGGAGGGCTTGCGCCTCCCCCAGACCATCTGGGGGCGACCGTCCTGGTTCCTTTGGAACATTGGCGCCCCCATGCCTTTGGAGCCCTGGACCTCAGCACTTCCAGCACACCAGGAAGTGCTGGGGGGAAGAGGAGCAGGGACACACGGAGTGCTTCCGGGGATGCAGCCAGCACTTCCGCCACACGGGTCGGGAGTGGACTGAGCTGGGGAAGAGAGAAGGAGGCGGTCGGAAGAAAGGCGTTGTGTGGCCAGGACTTTGGGGACTTGTGGGGTTTGTGTGGCACTTGATTAACTTGTACATAGGATAAATAAACGTGTGTTGGGTGAAATGTACATGTCCGCCTGTCTGTGTCCGGGCCAGCTTCCACAATGGCATCCCAGATGGGACTTTCCGCCTGTTCCAAGGCGGAGGGCCCCGTCACAAAATAATTTTGTGGACGGCCCGGCGCAGCAGGTGTGCCCACACATGTGCCGCAGGTGTGGCAAGCCAACAACCCCGGAACAAGGAGTCGCCCAGCAGACCGCTGCCGGACCGCAGAGGACTGGTGCTCACCTGGTGCGGGAGAGAGACAACGGCCAGGGCAAGAGAGCAGCGGGCTCCGACGAGCGTGCCGGCGCTGGAGGCGCCCGCGACAGCGTGTCACCCAGTGAAGCCATGCCGGGGACGTTTCCTCGTGCAGACAGGATCCGGGAGGTAAGTTCCCTGCTTGCAACCGGCCCTGTGGGGCCGCGTGTGTTCTTTGTTTACAGAGCAGGGACTGCCCGGATCCGCATCAGTGGCGGAGGCATGTCGGTTTGCGGGGTTCCAGCAGCGCGGCAGCAGCTACGAGAGCTGCGGAAAGGGAGCCGCTGCCACTCGTGAAAGCCCAAAAAGGCCACCGCACCAGGAAGAGGAGAGCCAAGATGGCCGCGAACCGGAAGTCCCACCCGCTGACAGGCACGGGATTGGCCGGTGTGTCTTGTGTGCCCGCCAATGACTGTATAGAGACAGGACCAAGGAATGTCCGTCTCGTGCCCAGGAGAGACCAGATTGGGCCGGAGGAAGAGGCCCACAGGAAGTCGCCGGCGTGTGTTGCTGACAGACAGGTGAGCTCACCTTCGGCTAACTTCCTGTCTTTGCCAGCTGCTCTGCGTGAGCTGGAGGCCTGCCTTCAGCCTGCAGAGCAGCGGTTGTTACAGGTGCTGCGTGCCCTCCGGGCGGAATTGCAAGTACTGGAGAGGAAGGCGGTCGCGTAGATGGAAGTGCTACGGATTGCGACGAGACGACGCAACGCTGGATTCTTCAGCCGGAAAGGTACGGCGGGGACGGTGAGTACAGCCGACCCCGTACAGCATGAAGGAGACTCTGCCGAAATTGGCTGTGATGTTAACGATCAGCAACAAGTAGGCAGTTCTCCGACAACGGACACGGCAGGGAGTGCTGTGCGCGAGGTGAGGAGGGAGAGATCGCAGGGGCTGGCAGGACTAGGGCTGACGAGTGCCCTGGGTCCTAGCGCCCTACGCTCCGAACCCGCGGCAGTCTCCCGTCGCTCTTTAGGGACGCAGATGGGATCGGATCTGAGCGTTTGCCATGCTCAGACCCAGACCATCACGGCGTCCCAGAGGAAAAGGAGGAATCGAGGGAAGAATGCCGGTTCCTCTGATACGGGAGGACGTGAGGCAGGCGGCTCACGTCCGGTTGCTGGCCGCCCTCTGCAGGGGCAGAGGGAACCCGCAAAGTCAACGTGGAGGAAAGGACTGCAGGAGGTCCCGTCGGTTTCATCGACAGGAGGAACACGGAACCCACGGAGGGGGTGCCAAACAGGCAAGTGCCGGGGTGCCATTCGGAGGGGGGAGCTCTGCCAGTGTGCGGTACAGTGGGACGCCAGGGAAGGGTGTCCAGGCAGTGGCTCTGCCCCCTTGTTTCTGTGTATTGCAGGACCGGACCCTGGACGAGCAGTAGGACTTGCTTCGTTGGGAACCTGCCCTCATGCGATGGGCCGTCTGATGCGAGGACTCTCCGCTGGCGAGGGGGTGCCGCCACGCCTGGCGGAGGCCACGAAGGTGCGAGTGGCTCCAACCAAAGGGGCACGAAAACCTCGGAGGGGGTGCTGAAGGAGTGGGCCCCGGGGTGCCGGTAGGAGGGGGAAGCGCGGCCTGTGCGAGGCACAGGAGGACGCCAGGTGGTGGAGTCCAGGTGGCGTCTCCGCCCCTATTCCTGTTTGGATAACGGGACCAGACCCTGGCGCCTCTGGAGTAGGACCCGCTTCAGGGGTAAGCTGCCCTCGCGGGACGTGCCGCTCCTCCTGAGTGGTCTTCGCTGGCAGTGGGGCACTGTCAGAGGTGGCTGGGGTGGCGACCCGGCCGGGACGCCCAGGAGGACCAGAGGAGGGCTTGCGCCTTCCCCAGACCATCTGGGACAACCGCCCTGGTTCCTTTGGGGGCCACGGGTACAGGGCTTTGAAGCTCCACCCTGTAGGGGCCCGTGGTTGCCGCCAGGGGGCACCCCCATGCCTTTGGATCCCTGGACCTCAGCACTTCCGCCACACTGGGGTGTGTCCATGGAAGATTGCCGGAACCCACCTGGAGCACATCCGGGTGATGATAAAAGGGGCCGCCTCCCTTCATTCAGGGCGAGAGTCGGGAGTGGAGTGGACTGAGCTGGAGAAGAGAGAAGGAGGCGGTCGGAAGAAAGGCGTTGTGTGGCCAGGACTTTGGGGACTTGTGGGGTTTGTGTGGCACTTGATTAACTTGTACATAGGATAAATAAACGTGTATTGGGTGAAATGTACGTGTCCGCCTGTCTGTGTCCGGGCCAACTTCCACAATAGATAGATAGATATATAGATAGATAGATCATACATTGAAATTGTAGATTAAATACAATATTATAGGCAGCAAGAACCATGTATTTGTAATATGGGTGGAAAACTGGAGCAACACTCTTGCCGCTACAAAAGACATTGAATTAAAAAGAGGAAATGATAAAATAGTCTCCTGTGTTATACAATTTGACAAGAATATTGAAATCCCACACTGCACTGTCTTTCTGAAGCAGACATAGACTATCTAACTAATCAAGGACTGTCTTCTATCTTTTTATCAGGTTCAACTTTCTCCATGTCTTTGGGAACTTTGAAAACCTGGACTAAGCTCCCCAATGTGGCCACCTCTGTTAAGTAGTAAAGCAGTTTGGTTCCTTTGGCCCATCAGAGTAAGTCAGGCCCTTTAGACCAGGTGCCCTTTTTCCATACGGAATAGACCTAGTAATGTTGACGCCCCTTGCCCCACCTTTTGACACTGATTGGTTATTTGATTACATTTAGTTTTGGCACAATTAGCACGTGGGCTCAAATTTCAAACACAATATAAATGGAGCTTCCGCTAAGCAAAATATAATATGTCTTCTTTTCTTTTAATTATGACATACAATCTGTGGACATTAATTAATTGAAATTAACATGAAATTACACTTTTGTATTGTATTTTAACTGACAATAAAATTGTGTGCGATAGTGAAAAGCAATCAATTGTTTGGTTGATATGTTTTTAATTATGACATAATAAAACAGTCCCAAAATTAAATGTCCCACTTACATCTGTATTGCATTTCAATTGCATTTAATTTTGGCACAAATAGACTTTCATAGTATACAATGTTTATAAAAAAAAAAAAAAATCAGACTGAAAATTACTAAACCTATCCATTATTTAGAAGAACTGGAATAACTGACTAATACAGAAAATGTAATCTGGCAATATTACAATATCTAGAGCAGAATGCAGAAATCTTGGGGGAAGCAAATGCTGACTTTGAAAGCAATATTAATAAGCTGATTCAGTATCTCAAGGTGAAAATTGCATATTTTCATACCTCATTGGGGTTATCTAAAAGGCAGTGTGGTGGTTAAGGCTTTGGACTTCATACCCTGAAGTTGTGGGTTCAAACCCGGCTACTGACACGGTATGAACCTGAGGAGGTCACTTCACCAGTCTGTGCTCCAACTGGAAAAATAAAAAATTCCTGTAACCAATTATATCTTAAATGTTGCAAGTTACCTTGGATAAAGGTGTCAGCCAAATAAGAAAATGTAATATAAAAATCAGCAGGGTGGGTGAGGGAATGGGGGAATTCACATAAAGGTAATTTAGTAGTATTTACCCTCTGGCACTGTGGAAATGATTTACTAGCACTCTCATGCACTCTCTCCCTCTTTATCGTCATCTCAAAGGAACAATTTAACAGGATTCAATACAGCTTGATTGTGATGTGAGGCATTCCCGCAAGATATAAGCCATGAAGCAGAGCAGCAAATGATTCCCACAAGATAATGAATTGTTCCCGTGAGGAAGTAAATCATTCCCATCAGAGTTTAAAGACCATCATGGGATATGACTTGTGCAATCAGGTGAAAAATTCCTGCAGGTATCCAACATGACAAGACATTTTGGTGCGGTCAGGGTCATGGAGCACAGGAGCCTAGGCCAGCAAAGACTTTGTGCAATTTACAAATATTTTTCAAATGTATTAATGCAGGAGTTAGAAATGTGCAGAGAAGCTTCCTATCTAGGAAATAAAGTGAAAGCTCTTAAATAAAGCAAATAAAGATGCAGCAAAGGGGTCCTATAATTCCAGAGTCCAAGGTTTGATTTTTTCTTGAACTTTTTCTGTGTAGCTTCTGGATATTCACACAGTGTTTGTGTGGGAATTTTCTCTGAGTACTTTGCTTTCATCAGAGTGACGTACCTGAAGTATATACAGTATGTGTTTTTTGCTAACTGGTGTCTTATATTGTCCCCTTCCTCTTGCTTGACTTATGACCCTGGTATGACTTTTATGTTATGTTATAAATTATTATTTTATGAAATAAAATAAATATAAAAAATAAAACATACATATAAAAATATGAAGTTATGAATTAATGGATGGTAATCTAATAGAAAATGATTTAGTCAAGAGATGCCTATGAAGTATTGTGGAGGTTGTGTACCAATATCCATCACACCCTGTAAGGGTGAATTATGTTAAAGTGTCAAGAACTCTGACTTTCTCCTGGGGAGCCCAGAGTCTTCAATAATCAGCAGGACCCCAAAATTCCATTCCTGCTTTAGGTCCAACGTAGTTCTTAGAGATGGTCTTATACTTCCAGGTTTCAGTTACCATTCATGTCCCAAAGGATGACATACCTTGGGCATCTAATGTACATTAAGAGCTTTAGACATTAGATGCAGTTTTCCACTACGATCATCTACTGTTTTACTAGATGCCAGCCTGGGGCACACTTAAGGTGCAGGGGGTCTATAGGCTTGAACCATTGTCCAGGCCCCACCTAGGTGTTCTGTGGGAGCCACAGAAAAAAAAAGTACGTATTACAAAAGCTTAGATGTTACCTAAACTTGAATAGGTCCTTTCATAAAGTATTGGGAGTGTGTATATATATACATATATATATATATTGTGGGACACAGACAGGCAGACACTGATGGTTTTGTCACCAACACACATTTATTCATATTTACACTATATACAATGTACCACACACAACCTGGTGCCCCAGCACCAATCACCCTCAGCCCTGGCCTCTCACTATCCAGCCTTCCTTCACCGCCTCCACTCCTCTCCTCTGAGCTACGTCCACTTCCACCTGACTCTAGCTACTGAATGGAGGGAGGTGGCCCCTTTTAAGTCCACCCGGCCGTGCTCCAGGTGCCTCCTGATGAGCTTCCTGCAGCATTTACGGGTGTGGCAGAAGTGCTGACGTCCAGGGCTTCTCAGGCATCTGGGTGTCCCCTGGCGGTGACCATGGGCCCCTATAGGGTTGAGCTTCCATGCTCCATTCCCGTGGCCCCCATACCAACCAGGGCGGCTGCCGTCTCGTGGTCCGGAGGAGGCGTAGTCCCTCTCCCAGCCCTTCCAGGCATCCCGGCTAGGTACTGCCCCCAGCTGCTCGCCACAATATATATATTGTGGAAGCCAGCCCGGACACAGACAGACAGACACCTTAACATCTGCAAAAAGCACACTTTTATTTACATATAGTCCACACAGCACACGGTGCCCCTGCACCACACACCCTCTTCAAGGGCCCTCCATCGGTCCTTCACCGCCTCCACTCCTCTCCACCGAGCTCTGTCTTCTTCCTCCTGACTGGAGCTCCCAACTGGAGGGATGCAGCCCCTTTTATGTCCACCCGGACGTGCTCCAGGTGGTTTCCGATGGACTTCCTGCGGCACTTCCTGGTGTGGCAGAAATGCTGCATGAGCACCTGGAAGCACTGAGGGTGTCCTCAGTATTCCTTCCACCAGCACCTCCAGGTGTAGCGTAAACGCTAACGTCCGATGGCTCCACAATCGTCTGGGCACCTCCTGGCAGAGGCCACAGGCTCTTACAGGATTGAGCTTCCATGCTCAAACCCTGTGGCCCCCAAACCAGGTAGGGCGGCTGCCCTCTTGTGGTCCTGGGAAGGCACAGTCCCTTTCCTGGTCCGTCCAGGTATTGCAACTGGGCATTATATATTATATAAGTGCCAACTAACAACAAGCAAACAAGTAAAAAGTTAAAAAGTAAACCAACACGTGTTCCTCACATGATCTGCTGTCCATAAGGCATTTCAAGGTAACGCTTTGTTGAACAGAACATATCAACTTCAGCCTTTTGAAGTTTGCCTAAAATGGACACCATATGTCACGACTGATATGAGACTATATGTATAGCCAGGAATGGTTTTTAGTTTCTGCTGCTAGATGTGTTTCTATGCACTGTTATTGAGCTTAGTCACGATTGCATCTAATATGTCATCACTTTGAAACTGTGTAAGGGATCATCAGTATCTGTCACATATGCTTTGCGCCCTAGAAATCAGTGAATAGCATTTTTGAAAGTTGACTGGCAATTTTGTTACACCATCATATTCAGAAATTTACCAGTTCTGCTCAAGTATCACCTTTTTATGCTTTATTATCACTAGAAATACAGTTGACTCTACCATGCCTCAAATTTGGGCGTTGATAATCTTCATTCTGACCATGTTGCACTCAGTTATGAATGGCTGACAGAAAAAAACAAAAGAATGCACACTGTCTAAACTTCTGTCTCTCTCTGTCTCTGCCTCTTTTATGGGGCATGTGCCTCCAGCCAGCATCCCCTAGCCATCTCAGTCTTGAGCCAAGTGACCCAGCCGTCCCCAGGCATACCCCATTCTATTAGCATCTGCCTTCTTGTCATGTGGCCAAGAGTTTCTTGGCTGGGTTCTTTTCATTTTTCTCTGGGGGTCCCATGTGATGGCTTGTCTGGTATTACTTGAAGTTGTTTTGCAGATGGTATAGCTTTTCTATCTCTATCATCAGTGGAGAAATCTCTTCTTTTACTGGCTCTTGTCTTGTTCACTGCCAAAGTTCTTGGTTGCTGATGGCATCAAGCCAGCGTATCTGGAGGATCCTTCTTAGACAAGTGCTAATAAAAGTCTAGATTTTCTTAATGGTGGTAACAGTAGTCCCCATATCTCTGCTCTGTCAAGTAGGACTGACTACACATTGGTACTCAGGAGCCTGATCTTAATTGCAATAGACAAGTCCCTGGAGATCCATAAGTTCCTTATTTGAAGGAAAGCTGCCTTGGCCTTGCCAATTTATAACTCTGATGTTAGCGTCTGCTCCCCACTGCTTGTCCACAAGGTTGCCAATGTAGGTGAAGCTCTTCATTTCTTCCAGTGCTTCATCTTCCAGCAGGCTAGTGGTTTTAATGGCAGCTTTTCCCCTGAGGACCTTGCTCTTCCTTCTGTGAATATTGAGGCCCAGTCAAGCTGATTTATCTGCAGTGTTGCAGGTCTTTTCCTACTCCTGTTTGTGGGTGTGAGAGAAAAGGAGTTCTAACCTTCTGCATTTGCTATTAAATATATTCTCACATCTTCTTCCCACAGTTATTCACTTTAAGCTACTTGTTGATGTGTCTTTATCTGTACTAAACTTTACTTTTCCTTATAACTACCTCATCACTGTTTCTTTCTTTCCTTCCTTTGTAACCGAACACAAATATCAGCTGTCACACATGTGCACATGGGAGACAGTTTACGGGCTCGAGCACTTGTATTTCCCTGCCAGGCCAGGGGTTGGTGCTTCCCTCTAACTCTTTCTCCTTTTCCCCTGCAAACCTACAGAAGAACCTGCATCTTATGTCATCTTCCGGTCCTCAGAAGTCTTCACTTACCACTTCCTCTTCCATGTCTCCAGATCCCATCTCCTTAAGATGTAATGTCTGGTTCTAAGACTACAACCATGTATTACATCATTTCCTATCTGTCATATATACTGTATATGAATTCTGCTTTGTTGCTTTCCTTTTTAACTTTCTAATATGTTTTCTTTTCATCTTTGTTTTTCTAGTTTGACTCTGAAGTCATTTGTTGTATGAAGTTCGATTTGACTGCATGCAATGTTATTTTCATCAAAAAAAAATAAATAAAATTTGCTCTTTACCCTCATTTTCTTCCTAGTGTAACAGGTGTTTAAAATAATAAGTATAGTTGTTTGGAGCTTCCCCAAATCCTGGTAACATTCATTGTGTTGTATGTTTTCCTCTTGTGTTCCTGTTATATTTCCCTATTCCGTTTATTGTGTTAATATCACGTCATCATGATTCCCCCAGAACAGCTAGAAGAAGTGGCCAGGGAGAGGGAAGTCTGGGCATCTCTGCTCAAGCTGCTGCCCCCGCGACCCGATCTCGGATAAGCGGAAGAGGATGGATGTTACTGTGAGAGAAGGTAAGCACACTGCTATTCTCTGTATAGTAAAATTAATTAAATTATTTTAAATTAAGTACATTTTTTTGCATGTGACAGTAATTATAATAAGTATACAGTAGTTTTGAAATGTTTTGAATGCTTTTCTATTAATTTCAGTTATGTGTTAATGGGAGCGTTCAACAGCCTTTCCACGTGTTTTTTTATTAATAGGAGGAGTCACAGAGCTTGAATAGACATTTTTTATGTCCTCTGCTTTAATATTTCAGGTATGTTATTTTTTTTTATTTGTATACTGAGCTGTGCATGGATATGTGTCATTGAATTTAGCATTGATCGCAGTATTCGTTGTGTTACTGTGAAAGGAGGAGGAATCACAGAGCTTGAATAGTCATTTTTTATGTTCTCTGTTTTAATATTTCAGACTGTTAATAAAACAAAACATATCAAGAAATAAAGGGTGTTTGCATTACTATTTCGTGGCAGTTTATATGGCATGTTGCATACATATCACAACAGCGAAGCTTTGAGGGTTAACCGAATCCAAGGCCAGGACGCAGCAGTACGATGCATGCGGTGGAGATGGATTACACTAGCACAAACACTCACCGGTTTGAGAATGGTATACAGTAATGCCTTGCAATTCACCAGGGCTAGGGGCAACCGGACCCCAGCGAATGTAAAAATATGTGAATACATTTTGGGCCCATGATTACTGTAAATTCTAAGTTTATTGCACTAAATAAAATGCAAAAAGTTAGGAGAAACGTGAGATAGAATGATCACTGCATAAACAAATCATGTCTATAAGAAGTAGTGAAGTGTAGTTCAACACTTATACAACAACTTTTTATAAAACTAGGGGGCTTTGCCCCCTGCTAGCTTCGCTCGCCAACCCCCGTGTTTGGTTTTCTGGATACACACTTTTATGATTTTTTTTTTCTTTGAATTGTTGCTATTTCATTAGTTTCACTTTTATTTCAGAACTTCTGTAAAAACGATATTTGGAATCTTTCGAGTCCCAATGTGCTGAATCTTTAAAATGAGGTCAGTGAGACATGTGTTTAATGACTTTGTACCATAATTCAGGATAGGTTTCTCTGTTTGGAATTTCAGCACAGACAAAACGATCTACATCATCAGCAGTTAATAACTTTTTTTGCAAAGTAACCAATAAATGCATGTGAGGTAAACCCCGTTTTTGAAATTCTCTGACATAAACTTCAAAGCCTTACAATATTTATATACTTGTGACATATCACCCGTGTCCATATATTTGATCTCTATTCGCCTTTTTGTTATTTCTCCGAGTAATAATTTCTCTTTGTTTGTGCTAATATGATGTTTACTTTCTTTTTTTGACACTGTCGTTTTTTTGCTGCTTTCATATTCTGTATCTTACTCTGCATGTGTTTCACGTCTGCATTTTTTTGAGTCTTTTGAATTCCAGTTTTCATTATCTCTAACCTGCTCTGCATGTGTTTGGACCCCTTGTTTTTTAACCCTTTTTATGATGTTTTACTTTATTTTCTACTCTGTCTTTTATTTCTGATCTCGCTTTGTCCTGCTTTTTTTTCAATGACACCTGGTCTGGTTTCAATTTTTTATACTTTCTAATTTTTCTACTTTCATATTCTTTAACTTTCTCCACATGTGTATCGCGCCAACGTTTTTTTTGAGCCTTTTGAATTCCACTTCTTTCATAATCTCTAACTTGCTCTGCATGTGTGTAGCGCCAACGTTTGTGAACATCTGTATGAAGTTCTACTCTGTCTTTTAATTCTGAGCCTGATTGGACGGGCTTTTTTTTCAATTCCACTTGTTCCGGGCTGATAATTACTTTCCTTATTTTCTGAATTTGCACCTAGATTATTTTTTTTCTTTTTTGCTCTTTTTTCTCCCCTACGCTTTTGAGTCTCTTTTCTCCACACTGCTTTCTTCTTCGCTTAGTCGTTGACGTTTCACTTATAACGTATTGTCCTTATACGCTTTATATGCGCTGAGAGCCCTGGATCTGTGTGTGCTCAAAGCCTTGACACTACTGAGTGTTTTGCTGCCTGTGATCTTATTTGATATCGGTTGTAAGTTGGGCATGTCTTGCAAGAATCTCATGTTCTGCGTCATCACGAGATGGTCCTGGGTCAATCTCTTGGCACAATGTCTCATGTTTAAGGTCCCCGCGAGATGCTCCGTGGCCATTCTGTTTCGTCTTGTGGGTCTTTTAAGTGTCTTCTGTGATCTTAACGTGAAGATCACGTCTCGTCTCCCGTCTTTCTCTCCCAGGATTTTTTTTTATAATAGAGAGATTTCAATTATAATAAATTTGTGTGTATATTTATATTTATTAAACAAAAATGATTAATATTACAGATACAAAAGAAATCCAACAAAACACTAAGCACAAAACAATAAACACTCACAACACAGTCTAGTTTCACAGATACCGATAATGGCAGTGTAGTTATGAAATGAAATCCCCTGTGAAGAGCCTCCTGAAAGTTATGTAAAGTATCGCCGTATGCCGATAATGCAAATGTATGTGAAGATCTGCAGAAGTTATGAGCACTTCCAGGCAAAGATGTTTTCCAATCCCAAATGAAATCACACAAAAAAGCGGAACACTGAGCAAGAATATAAATCCAGTGAAAACTGCAGTCTGGTGGGTGTAATTGTGCAGTGAAGTATTGAAACAGAAAGACACCACCAATTGTCATCATGCCAGTTTGTAATGGCTCACTTTTATTTATTTATTTATTTATTTATTTATTTATTTTATAGGAAGTAAACAATTAGGTATGACTAAAACTGGTTTTAGCCTACATACTAATGCACCTTTAAGGTACGTGCATAGACGGCACTGTTTATTTGTTTATTATTTTGTATTAAACCATTTGATGCAATTATGAAAGGCATATTCTACCATAAAATCTGTTCATTTTCTTTTTTTTTTATTTATTTTTTATTAATTTTATTACAATCCATACAAAGCAATCAAGTTTTTACAAAGAGAAAAATTAAGAACAGATCGATCCCCACCTCTGAGAGAGAGAGCAAGCCAAATGGCGTTAAATTTAAGGCTTGTAAACATACCTAAATTAATAAATTCTCTGTGCTTTATGAACTTATTTTAAAATATTACTGATTAGATCCTGCCATGTTTTGAAAAAAGTCTGTTCGGATCCTCTAACTGAGTATTTGATTTTTTCCAACTTCAAATAATATAACACATCGGTTTCCCACTGACTTAAAAGAGGAGAGTTTGGGTTCTTCCAGTTTATGAGAATAAGTCTGCGTGCCAAAAGTGTAGTGAATGCAATCACAATTTGTTTGTCTTCCTCCGCTTTAAACCCTTTTGGAAGAACACCAAACACAGCTGTTAATGGGTTCGGAGGGATTGTGAGTCCAAGGCTATCTGAAAGGTAATTAAAAATGTTTGTCCAGAATAATGTTAATTTGGTGCAGGACCAGAACATGTGACCTAGTGAGGCTGGGACTAGGTTGCAACGTTCGCAGGTTGGATCATGCCCTGGAAACATTTTGGAGAGTTTTAGTCGAGACAGATGTGCTCGATATATAATTTTGAGTTGTATAATTGTATGCTTTGCGCATATGGAGCTCGAGTGAATTCTCTGCATTGCTACTTTCCACTCCTTTTCTGATATATTAATTGAAAGATCTTTTTCCCAGTGTCTTCTTGGATCTTTGAAAGGGAGGGATTGTAAAATGATTTTATATATTGTAGAGATGGAGTCTAAGTCCTTGAGATTGAGCAATATTTTTTCCAGCATGGATGAGGGTGCAAGGTAATGGCTCACTTTTAAAACTAGTGCCCTCATCTTTCACTCAGAAGTCATTGCAGCAACTGCCAAAGCTGCCCAATGATACAGTACTCCTAGGGTTTCTAGAAGTTGCAATCCTTTTAAGCAACAGGACTACAGCATCATCTGCAGTTTTCCATAATAGGTCATAAAACTTGCAAAATAATTTGCATTTAATTATTGATGACAAAACCTTGAATAGGCAGATCTGCAAATCATAAATCCACAAAATGTAAGGGCCAACCTGTACTTGTTTAATTAGTACTCTTTTTGAATCCTTTAAGTCCTTCCTTACTGGGAAAACTGCTCACTTCTTTTCTATTAGCAGACGTAAAGCTGAATGTTGAAGGACAAATATCCAAAAATACCCCATTTCCTGTGTTTTTAATGGTTGTGTATCTGTGTATTATATAATGTAAAACTGATAAAAAATAAGTACTGAAAATGATAGGTTAAATATTTCTTCATATTAAGAATTACACCCCAAATGTAGCTACTATAAATTTTTACCTTATGGTATCCTTCTTATGTCCGTTTCTGGTAAAAGAACAACACTTTGTGTTTTTATAAAAGGATGACTAAAATTCAGCAGTTTTTTTAGAATGAAAGTAACAGAGTACTCATAAAAAGAACAAGGACAGATGATAGTGAAGCTGAGGAGAGGGATCATTACCGGAAGACCTTCTTCAACATGTGATCATTCTACTGATTTGATGTTGACCCAATTAAGGGGGCACAGGGGGACAGTTTTCTTGATAAACTGAAAGTCATGTCTAATGCTGTGGTTCTCTGGTCTTTTTCATTCTTAGTATAGGTCTTGAAGTTTCCTGAAAGCAATGGTGATTAAATGTTTGTTTTTTTATCACATCTTGTTTTGATGGCATGTTTTTTTCATGGTTGCTGCCATTTTGCCAGTGTGTTGTTTTGTTTTGATGCCATAGCGTTATTAAGGAAATAACCTGTGGCATCATCATCACTGACACCAGATAAAAGGTCAGCAGCCATCCAGTATTTGATAACTCCTTAAATCTTTTTGCAATCTTCTTTTTGTTTCTGAATCCCTTGGTAATCAATTTTTTGGCTCTGATTTTTTTTTTACATGAACCAAAGGTTTTCTTTGTTTTTTTCACCGTATTTTGCTCTCCCAGTTTTGATCTTTGTCTGCATCTTTTAACTATTTCCTTCTCCCATCATTTTTTTGTAGTAAAGAAGTTTGGATTTAAATTAAACATAATCCAGCTGAACTGCCAGGGTTTTTATTTGGTGTATTTTTCGGGATTTTTTTCTTTCTGGCTTTTCCTTTTTCTCTCTACATTCCAGAAGTTGCCAACCTGTAAACAGCCCCCAACTAATCTCTGTCCATTGCCCTGCCTCTTTCGGGCACCCAGGTGATATAAGCTCCTTAGAATCTTTTCCTTTTGTCTCTGACCTGAAGAGCACATCACCACAAAAGATTCAGCTGCACCGTTGTTGCTTGCTATTAAAATAGCTTCTTTTACCATCTTTTATCATCTGTATAAAGCCAAAAAGAGAAGTACAAAAGAAAAAGTCAAGACAGGACAGAATGAAATAAAAAGTTAAAACTCGTGCGCATGAGAAGCAGCTAATGCACTTGAAGGGCTGTAATTATCTGCTGGACCAGAGGGTTGCAGTGTCCACTGACCCCTTCTCTCATTCCTCTGCAGATGAACTGAAGGAAATCCAACCTGAGTCTAAGGAAATCACTTCTGGTTCTGGTCTTAATGAGATCACTTCTGGTCCTGGTACAATGACTTCCTCAAAACCTTTGCCATTTTACTTGCTCACTTCTGTTCTGTTGTAGACTCCAGTCTGTAAAGACATGTAATTGCTCATTTACTTGCTTATTTTCAAAGTATACGGGGTGGCTACCCCAAACCTTTTTCTGTTTTCCTGTCATTTTTCGACAGTAAATAAGAGCCAATCTTAGAATGTTTAATGTTAATGTTTGTAGTATTAGGGTGTGTACCGTGTTAGCCATTATGAATGTAGTGAGAATTCAAGCAAAATGACACCTTTATTGGCTAACTAAAAAGATTACAATATGCAAGCTTTCAAGGCAACTCGGGCCCCTTCTTCAGGAAAGATGACAATGCATTTTCCTTTCCTTATCCAATATATGTTTGTAAAGATTGAATTAGTTATTTTGTTAATCCACAACCTTGGAGATGATGTAATGTGCCCCACCATATCACATGCAACAATGACATCAAGTCACACACTTTTAAACAGATTTAGTAACCAAAAACAACACAGCCACCGCCTTGAGAAAACCATCCTGAAATGGCATCTACCAGAAAAACAGCAAAGAAAGTGGTGATGCAATAACAAAATTAATTTAACAGTAAATAATAATGAGAAAGAGGAAAACTATAAACAAAAAATAACATAATAAACACTACAAAATGAGCTAAAAGTGATGCTCTAGCAAGAACAACATTTAGAAGTAACTCAGGTTAATATATTCATTTATACAAATCATAAAAAAGCTACCAGGATCTCAGTCTACTGCATCATGTTGCGATTTGGTTCTGCTTTAAAATTTGTACAGCTTTATTTCATACTTTATCCACAATTTTCTTTTACATGTTGTGGATTGGACTGGGATCTTATTTTGATAACAGATTTTCATTTAAGCCTTTATTTAAAGACGCTAATGTTAAAATGCACATGAATGACTGCTTAATTTGTTTAGAATGTGAGTTTCTCATAGCTACATAGATAATGGACGATTCTGTTTAACTCGTAAAGCTAACTTGTAATGGAAATTCTTTATAGCTCAGCTTTATCTGAACTCCAGTGACAGAATTTTATTTAGTGCGTAGTTAGCTAGAAAGAGAACTGTTTGATTTGGCTTGTTTTCAAGGGGGTAACAACAACATACAATTTTTTGACCATTCATGTTTCAGGTCAGCATGTTTCATGTATGAACAAAAGACTGTATGTTATATAGAGAACTTACAAGAGAAACTCAAGAAACCTAAGACAGTTAAGACTTGAAAAGAAATATTTCATATAAGTACTTTTGTTTTTTTATATGAACTGTTTTGCTTTGAATTTTAGGTACAACTTTTAAAACAAAGGCGCTTGAGCAGTAGATTTATTTGCATGCATATGAGTCACACTCATTGCCTGAACTCCATGAGAAAGCAGAAGCTGAGCAATTTTTGGAAACCAGACAAACACGGCTGCAAACTAACTTCTGTGCTAGAATCCTTTCTTTATTTAAAACTAAAGTGCAGACGCTTTTCTGACAATGCAACAATTTTGAAGGAAATTGTGAAAAAAATGAAATAAAAAAAGAATAAAATTAAAGAAGAAACTGTGTTTTTAGTTAGTTGTGACTATCCTGGAAAAAATGTTGACCTACACATGCAAATAAAATTTTCACTATCCTCTGTACGTAAGGACCATTGAAACTAATGAAATGATATTCACAGTCAATGAAGCAGAATTTTAATGAGACGGATTCAGGAGATGAATTAGAGTTTAAAGTCTAGCAGCGTTCGTTAACCAGAAAAATTAAAACCGATCTGTCATCAATGCCAACCACACACCAAAATCAAGTAAAAAAAGAAAAACAAAACTTATGTTGTAACCAGAAAGCCTTATAAACAAACTATTTAGGTGTTTATACACAAATATGGGTAAAATGAAATTCCCTGTGGTGACCTTTAGATCTACTGACCGCTGATGTCATGTGCTAATCACTTCCTGTCATCCAAGCCTAGCAACATTGTAGTTACAGAAACAAAATGGCATCACAGGAAGACTTTCAAATACAGGGTGAGACAAAATTATGTTAACATTTGAATGGTGGAAACAATTTATTCACAAAACATACTTCATATGTGCAAGGTGATCTACAGGAATGTCTCAACATTTTCGCCATCATGTTCAACACATGTCCCATATGTGGCACATAAATTGACCACAAAAAGTGTACATACAGTAAGTATATACATAGCAGTACCATTGGTGTTAACATAATTTTGACTCACCCCGTATTTTAACATTTTTAAATAAAGGCTTAAATGAAAATCTGTTATCAAATTAAGATCCCAGTCCAATCCACAACATGTAAAAGAAAATTGAGGATAAAGTATGAAATAATTTTAAAGCAGAACCAAATCGCAACATGATGCAGTAGTCCTGGTAGCTTTTTTATGATTTGTAAAAATTAATATTTTATAACCTGTGTTACTTCTAAATGTTGTTCTTGTTTCACTGTCACTTTTTGCTGATTATGTTATTTTTTTTAAGCTTTCCTCCTTCTCATTATTATTTACTGTTAAATTATTTTGTTATCACATCACCACTTTCTTTGCTGTTTTTATGGTAGATGCCATTTTAGGATGGTTTCCTCATGGCTGAGGCTGTGTTGTTTTTGGTTACTAAATCAAGTGTTTGACTTGATGTCATTGTTGCATGTGATATGGTGGGGCACATTACATCATGTCCAAGGTTGTTGATTAACAAAATAACTAATTAAATCTTTACAAACGTATATATTAGATAAGGAAAGGAAAATGCAGTGCTACACATGTGCACATGGGATTCAGTCAATTGGCTTAATTAAGGGTAAAATGCTGGGTCAGGGGCTGACTAAGTACACTTATATTTTTTCTCCCTCCTCTTCAGATCACCAGAAGGAAAGACCACCTAAACTCCAACCAGATTCCACTTCTATCTCCAGACCATGCCCTCCTACTGACCTCACTTCCGCCTGTTCCCCGTTGGACTCACCTCTACCTTCCCACTGCCTATAAAGCCAGCCACTTGCCTTTACCAGTCAGTCCTGTCCTGGACTCAGTCATTTATACTACTCTGTATTTCTCTCATTGTTGAACCAGTGTTAATAATATACAGGGTGGAACCCCAAACCTTTCCCTTGTCTCTTGTGCTCTGAATTCTGTTTCTGGTTTTCTTCGGTGACTTCCAGTGACTTTTTGGCTCTGATTTTCCCTTTGTTGTGTGCTTTCTAAAGGCAAAACATTTCTGTTCTGTCCTTTGGGGCAAGTGAGTCTCTATCTTGACCATAATACACTGTAATGTTGGGTAGTGTCTGAGATCACATGAGATCACAAATGCTTAATAATTAGTCCAAAGGACGATACTGTTGAAACTAAGAAGAAAGAAAGATGAAATGTATCTTTAAGTGTATTCTCTCAAAGCTTCTCTTTCAAAAACTGTGTGTTTGATTGAGGCAGACTTTTCACTAATAATAATTACTGATTTGAAGAGTAAGGCACGAGTCATACAAGGTATTCAGATTCCTTTACTTTTTACACATTTTTGTTATGTTGCAACCTCATGCTAAAATCATTTTAATTTATTCCCAACCTCAAGCAACACTCAATACCCCAGACTGACAAAGTGTAAACAGGATTTTAGAAATATTTGCAGATTTAGTAAAAAATAAAAAACTAAACTCTCATATTGACATAAGTATTCAGACCTCTTACTCAGCATTTAGTTGGAGGAACTTTGGCAGTTATTACAGCCTGGAGTCTTCTTGAGCAGATAAGCTTCACATATCTGGAGCTGGTAAATTGCTGCCATTCATCTCCGTAGATCCTCTCAAGATCTATCAGGTTGGAAGTGAACAGTTTTTTAATATCAATGAACAGTTATTTTAACATCTCTCAGAGATGTTCATTTCGGTTTGGGTCTGTGCTCTGGCTGGGCAACTCTGCTGTCTTTGCTTTGGCTCTGAGTCATTGTCTTGTTGGAAGGTGAACCTTCAACCCAGTCTGAGGCCCAAAGTGCTCTGGAGAAGATTGTCATTAAGGATATCTCTGTACTTTGTGCCATTCAGCTTTCCCAGTCCCTGCTGCTGAAAAATAACCCACAACGTGATGCTGCCACCACCATGCTTCACCATTGGAATGGTATTGCGCAAGTGATGATTCCTTCCAGATATGACACTTACAATTGAATACTTTAATACTGGTTTCATCAGACCAGAGAATCTTATTTGTCACTCTCTGTGAGTCTTTCAGTTGCTTTTTTACAAACTCCAGACAGGCTTCCATGTGTCTTTTACTGAGGAACAGCTTCTGTACTGCCACTCTGTGGAGTATCACAGCAATGGTTGTCCATTTGAGAGTTTCACCTGTCTGCACATAGGTTTTCTGGAGCTTAGCCAATGTGAACATTGGGTTCTTGGTCACCTCTCTTACCAAGGCCATTCTTGCACGATTGCTAAGTCTGACCAGGTGGCCATCTCTAGAAAGAGTCATGGCTGGTCCAAACTTTTTACATTTATGAATCATGGAAAACACTGTGTTTTTGGGAACCTTTAGTGCTACAGGATTTGTTTTGTCACCTTCCCCAGATCTGCATCTCGACACAATCATTTCTCAAAGCTCTGCAGGTAATTCCTTAGACCTTGTGAGTTGATTTTTGCTCAACTGTGGGACCTGCTATAGACAGGTGTTTGCCTTTCCTAATCATGTCCAGTCAATGGAACCGATCACAGGTGGACTCTAAACAAGGTGTAGAAACATCTCAATGATGATCAATAGAACGGGATGCAGCTGCGCTAATGTAAATTTCAAGTGGCTGGCATAGCAAAGCATTGGAATACTTGAGTCGGTGTGATATTTCTACCTTTCATTTTTAATAAATTTGCAAAATTTCTAAAACCCAGTTTTCACTTTGTCATTCTGGGGTAATGAGTGTTGCTTGATGTGGGAAAATGAATCTGAATGATTTTAGCACAAGGCTGCAACATATCAAAATTTGTTAAAAGGGGTCTGAATACTTTCTGAATCCACAGTATATGAAGGATCAGTTACAAAGCTAAAAATAGCAGGATTTTTTTTAACAATTTAGTATTATGTATCTTAAAATCTTATAGGAGATATTGTGACAGATACCTCTCCTTAGATTTTAATGTGCAATATGTAAGGAGTGAACAATCATATTTGCAGCTGTCGCTTTAGGATATTAAAGGTTGAAAATTACATCTGATTACCATCAGTTCTGGGATGGAGGAGCAGATAGCAATAAGCTGTCAGGTTAAGAGCCCTGGGTTTCAATACAGTATCTGAATGCTTTGAGTCTCTGTGGACTTTGCATGTTCTTCAAATGGCTGGCTGTTTTTCCTACATCTAATACAGTTTTACTCTAATAGCCTAAAGCTATGAGTGTTACATTAATCTTCTTTTTTAATGTTTCCCACTTCTTTGTAGATTAGACTAAATGGCCATTCAAAATTGGGAGTTTGTGCCCTGTGTGTGTGTGTGTGTGTGTGTGTGTGTGTGTGTGTGTGGGTGTGTGTGTGTGTGTGTGGGTGTGTGTAAGTGAGATTACCAGAAACCGCCTGTCCATTCAGGATTGGGTCTTTCCCTATCAACCCTTAGTTGATTAAAGCAGGTATGAAAATATTACACAATGTTATGTTATTGTCAGTTTAAACTGAGTTTATTTTATGTGATGGAACATTGGTCATTTAATCAAGAAAGTGATGAAACAAGCTGTGATAATTAATAACTGACCTAACTGACCCTACAGCTGAAACTTAGGTACATTTATGAAGCAGTGTCTACTAATAAGTAACTGACCAATTGACCCCCTGTGCATTAATCCTACAGTTGTAAATCAGTGAAGCAGACCGTGTCGCCAGTAGTCTACAAACCAGACGACAGAAGCCTTACTAATCAGGTCATAACAGGCAAGTATAACATGAAGTGCTTCCTTCTTCTGATCTTTTAGGTCTTAAAATCCATCTTGTGTCATCATCTTTTCCTGCTTCACTTTCTTGGTTCAGACATTCATAACATTACTTTAGAGCAGGGGTCCCCAACTCCAGTCCCAGTGGCTACAGGTTTTCATTCTAACCCTTTTCTTAATTAGTACATTGTTTTTGCTCCTAATTAACTTCTTTTGAATTAGTTTTAATTGACTTGTTTTTTTTTTTAAGATTTGTTCCCCTCAATTGCTTCATTTCTTTCCTTAAATGGCACCCAAACAGAAAAAACATTTGAAGTGAGCCAACAGAAGACCGACTAAGTCAGGGCCTGAAACTCGAACCAATTTCACTCCAACCTGTTCCTTAATTAGGTGCCAATTCTTGTTAATTAACCCGTTCTTTAATTCCATGGCTTGTTGTCGCTCTCATTGTGCAATAGCAGACATTTCCGAAATTGTTGCTTTTATCTTTTCTAAGAGTACTATTAAAATATTTGGTGAGCAGATCACCATTCCTAAGACCTTCACCTTTCTTTATTTTCAGATATTGTATGATCGACAATGTTGGTCATGTTTTGGTTCATTTTGTATCTCATTATTGTTTGGCTACTAATAAAGGAAAAAAAAACAGTTAAGGGGTCTGAGTCTTCAAGAGCAGGGGGGTATTTTTCATATGTGGATTACTCGTTTAGCTGGATGTAATTGTTCACGATTTGGCATGATCCTGGATCTGTCGGTTTTTCAAAACACTTGCTGGATGTGTTGTCATAGCAGCAGATCCAAATCCTCAGGTTTGTTCAATGTAAACAAGGATTAGCTCACACACTTAATCAGTTTCCGTGCATGGAATTCATTCAATCATGGCTTCGCCGTTCATGAATGAGCAACCAATTGATATCAGTGCGCAAATCATAAGAAGAGAATTTCATATAGAGAGGGTTTTGCGTGATCGGCAAGATCCTTTATTGCTCCCGGAGGAAATTCTTTTTGAAAGATACCACTTTAGCCTTGGTGGAATATTGTACCTCAAAGATTTATAAACACCTTATATTCAAAGTCAAACTAGGCGAAATCGGGCTCTCACAACCATACAGACAGTATGCATTGCTTTGAGGTTTTTTGCAAGCTGCACGTTTTTTATATAATGTAGGTGATGTGGAAAATCTATCTAAAAGTGCAGTTTGCCAGGCAATTCGTAAAGTCTGTTTGGCTCTGAAATATTTCCTTTGGGTTTTCATAGTATTTCCTGGACACCTGCATGTGCAGACAATAAAAGAGGCGTTTCATGCCATTGCAGGTACACAGGCAAAAACACCCACAGTTCCATAAAGAATCTCACAATTAGCCTAACATTCTCATTACCCAGGATTTCCAAATGTGATTGGGGCATATGGGACTGATCAGAGTGGAGTTTGATCAAACATTATTTGGAAAATGTACCTCTCCTCCTGATGAATAATCAGACTCAGTGTCTTCATCAAATATTTGACCTTCGTCAATATCTCGTTGGTCAGACACAACATTCCCTGCAACTGACCCAACAAAAAAAGAGGGCTGTATGGAACATACCTATGGCACACATTGAGGACAAATATAGGCAATGACCATCCTTTACCTGAAATGAGGTGACCACTGCATCATGCCACTGGTTGTGAGGAGGAGCTTCCCCCTGGAATACCCGGATGAGTTTCACCGGCATTAACTCATCCAAGATGAGGCATGTGATCTCGAATGATTTAAGCAACGTACGGAAAATACCCCCCAGGTCAAATAAAATTAATTCAAATTAATTTAATTAGGAGCAAAACAGGTCATTAATCAAGAAAAGGTTAGAATGAAAACCTGCAGCCACAGGAGCCCTCCAGGAAAGGAGTTGGGGACCCCTGCCTTAGAGCCTATTCATTCTGTCACCTGGGGAAAGCATTGAGAGTGGCAGATCAATGAATGAACCTTCTTCTCTTGCAAGCTGTGTGATTATGATAACCAGCTGATCAAAATTTTGCCATACTACATCTCTCCCTCTTTATTATATTTTCCAACAAAAGGGACCATTTTCACTTTTTCCTTTTTGATTTCATGATCCTGCTCTACCTTATTCTATGGATACTTCAAAGATCACAGGAGGTCACACTGCTAAAACAAACACTAAATTTAAAAAAATCTTTCTGCACCCTGTAATGCAAGATAATATTCTGCACCCACCATGAACTGGAAGGGTATCCACAAACTAAGGGACAATGAGACTTTCATCATTAAGTGTTATGGATGATAGGGGCACCAATGTTTCACCCCTGACCCCAAATGATGGCCAAAAGAACAGAAGTGACAAAAGAAAAGAATTTCATTACTCAAATAAAGTGAACCTTTAAAACAATGACCAATAAACACATAGAGCTTAAGAATAACAAACACCTAAGCCATCTATTTACCCTCTAGCCTCCTTTCCTCACTTAGCCATTTAAAATGCCTTCCTCCCAACTCCAAGCCTTCCCCACCCAAAATCCCCAATATGTATACTGATTTCAGGGGTTTTTTATGTTTGGGACTTGAAACCCATCCAGGAAAGCCCTCACAAATGTTTTTAAGTTACCCGGCCTACGTTCAAAGGTCTGTAGGTACCCCTGAGGAGCTCCCTTTAGCAGCACTAGGTGTCATTGCAGACTTCTCCCACCACAGAGTGTTAATAGGGAGGGCCAGGCTGTCTGTGATTTTAACCCAGATCTTATATAGTACAGTATAGCATCCTTAACAAAGCAAGCAAGAATACATTTACAAACTGATACATTAAATACAGGAACTTTCAAAACATTATAAAGCTTCAAGAAACAAACTAAACATAAGAAAACAAATAGCAGTAAATTGAAGTAGCAGCCAGAGTGACCCCTGGTGTTTTATGTGTTGTACATTTGTGAACAGCAGCTCAACTCACAATCTTCAGTCTGTAGGCAGATAAGGTGCAAATGGTGTGTGGTGGACCAGTGAGTGTACAGAAGGTCGGTGCCAGCCTTGTACCCGCAGTAGAATCAGCACCAGAAATCAACGGAATGGGTGAGTACTGCCCACGGCTAAAAAGTCTCACAAACACAAGGACTCTTCAGACGATGGAGTAAGACATCTCATCTTTGATTTTAGTTGACATCTGCAAGAGCTAGAAACATCCCAACAAAATAAATACTAGCAATTACAAGCAACAGCTTTGTGGTCCAATATCTGCAAATAAAAACAAAAGAAACAGCTTTATGTTCCCCTAAAAAATCCAATCTGTTAGGCTAAACTTCTGCTGCCCCAATTCAGACATTGCCTGGGTTTGAAACCTAACTTCAAGTGGTCAGAAGGCAATAACGACTAGAAATTAGAAGAGGTGAACCAAGCTCTACCCTGATAAAGTTAACAACTGATCAGTGAGTGCTAGTAATTTGAAATATTATATATTTAATATTATTATATATTATAATTTTAACAGGATAAGCAGGCATAGGCCAATAACAACAATAACATTTGTTACAATACCTTTTTATATAGTACATTTTCATGCAGAAAGTGCAGCTCAAAGTGCTTTACAAGAAGTAAAAGATTACAATTACAAAAACACGGAAGAATTCCTAAATATAGCTTAAATTAGTACATTGAGACAATACTGGCCATGCCTCCATCATGCATCTTCTGTCTAGATCTGCAGTATCTATCTATCTGTCTATCCATCCATCTATCTATCAATATTTTCTTTATCTATTGCATAGTGCCTTTCATATGTATCTGCAGTATCTATCAAGCTTCTCCTTGTCTATATATGGTGTATGTTGTGGTCGATAGGGGCGCTGTCCTCCCCTTGAACCCTCAGAGTTGACTCCAGACACCAGGTAAAAGTCCAAAGTTTGGATTTATTATAATAATCCAGTGCACAAAGCACCCTGCACTCCACTATATTCATACAATAAACAATACCAATAATCAATAAACAAATCAATCCTCCTACACCCAGATGCGTTGCCACCCTTCCTCCCGACTCAGCTCACCCGTCTGGGTTTCCCACAGTCCTTTATACTGTTCAACCTGGAAGTGCTTCATCCTTCAGTCCATGATTCCCCCATCACTTCCGGGTTATATAAAAAGTCCTTTTTTCTTCATCCCGGAAGTACGTCGGTCCTTCTGTCCCCATGACTATGACGTACTTCCAGTTTATAGTAAACCCCAATGTCTCTGGGCCTCCCAGCAGCGTCTCCTGGTGGCCCCCACGTTATCCAGCAGGGTTGCACTGGAAGACTCAAATTCCCATGAATCTCTGCTGAAATTTGGGGCCCCTCCATGATGCAGGGATGGCTTCACCTGGAGGCCTGGGGGTATTGGCCCGGGATGACTGGCCGGCCATATCTCACAATGTCTAGTGTGAAGTGCCTTTCTTACCTATTGTATGTTTTATTTCCTTTTAATGTATCTGAAGAGCTGTGCCATCAGTTGGCCTGAACTGTCAAGAAGGAGCACAGGTCCACAGGTCCTCACAAGGGTCTCTATATGTATAGATGCTGACTTGTTCGCTACTCTGCAGGTAAGATTTAAGGATTTGAACTTAATATGTGCTGCTAAAAGAATCCAATGTAGTCAGTCAGTCTATATATCTTCCTATCTATGTATTTTATAAGTCATATCTATCTATTGTTGCGGACAGCCAGGACCCTTACCTGGCCAGGACACCTTTGTTATGGAAGGACTGGGGTGGAGAGAATATGCATAAGGCATTATCTCCCCCAGACAGCTAGATGGCAGCCTCACTTGGTTGCAGTGGTGCCTCAGATTCCCACAGGGCTTCATGAGAGTTGGAGTCCGGCACACCCCTGTTGGGTTCCATGGGTGCCACCAAGGGGTGCTGCGGGGACTGTGGAGCCAAAGATCTTATTGGGCTTCTGTCTCACCTGGAAGTGCTTCCAGACCATGCTAACGGACCACCGGAAGTACTTGTGGGTACAGCATAAAAGAAGCCTGTTGCTTTCATCTGCAAGTGGAGGACAAAGCTTGCTGGAGGAGGAGTGGATGCAGAAGAGAAGACAGAGAGGGAAAGATAAAGCTCTGTACTTCATTTGTGTAGTATTGTGCTTTTGTATCTGTACTGTGCAGGAGGGAAACTATTGGGAAGAGTTTCCCACAGCTGAATAAAAGCCTTTGTTGTGTTGGACTTGTGTCTGCATTTGTCTGTGTCAGGTTTGGGGAGCTGGAGTGCCCCATACAGACCACATTATTATATAGTGCCTTTCATATCCATCTATCGAAGTCCTTTCATATCTATCTATCTATCTATCTATCTATCTATCTATCTATCTATCTATCTATCTATCTATCTATCTATCTATCTATCATATACTGTAAGTCCTTTCATATCTTTCTATTTTATAGTGCCTTTTATCTGTCTATCTGTCTACCTATATAATACAGCACTTGTTATATCTATCTACAGTATCTATGTTTCTTGAAGTATGTTTTCTAACAGCTCACCAACATCCATACTTACACCTATGCAGGGCCAATATGGAATTGCCAGCTAAACTAAAGCACGCACCTTAAGGAGTATGGATGGAAAAGTCCATCAAACATGTGGATGAGGTGTAAAATCTACACAGACCAAAATTTAAAAACAAAATAATGAATCCATGAGGCAGCAAAGCTAACAAAGGTCCCACCATGTTGTCCTTTATATTGTCACACAAGGTCATGGGGAACATCTTCTGGGTTCTCAAATCAAGAGTAATACCACCCCATGCAGAGAGGGGGCACTCTCACTATCTTTTTTCTCATTTTTTATCTGCAGTTTAGACCTAATTTCCACTTCCGCCAAGGAACCCCACCTATTCTGGTGAAACAAACCGAGCAGTCACCAGAAATGAGCAGATCTACACTAGAGCTGTGCGGATAGATCCTCCTCCTAGCTTCTTTAGTGGCTCATGTCGAATATTTTTGCACCCTTGATCGCTATTTGTTTATCATTTTCTTACCAGCGATTAAACAGGGATTATTACCCAGCACCCCAACCCTTTCACATCTTCTGTATGTTTGATTAGAACATAATTTTTTTAAAGGTGTAATCTTAAATAACTTATAAATAGGGGTGGCACAGTGGTAGCGCTGCTGCCTCACAGTAAGGAGACCTGGGTTCACTTCCTGGGTCCTCCCTGTGTGGAGTTTGCATGTTCTCCCCGTGTCTGTGTGGGTTTCCTCCGGGTCCACTGGCTTCCTCCCACAGTCCAAAGACATGCAGGTTAGGTGAATTGGCAATCCTAAATTGTCCCTAGTGTGTGCTTGGTGTGTGTGCCCTGCAGTGGGCTGGCGCCCTGCCCGGGTATTTGTTCGTGCCTTGTGCACTGTGTTGGCTCCAGGTGACCCTGTGTTAGTATATAACGGGTTGAAAGATGACTGACTGACGTATAAACAGTCATGTGATGTCATTATATAACCCCCCTAGGAGGGTGTTGGTGGGGAGGGGCTTGAGCCTATCACAGCCAACATAGGGCGCAAGGCAGGAACAAACCCCGGACAAGGTGCCAGTCCATTGCAGTATATAACATTTGTTACTCAAGTATTGGCCCTCTAGCCTCACTGTGTCATTTGTTCTGATATCTACAGTATACTGAAGTTTCTCTCAGATTTTTCCACAAGGTTTAAAGAACTTGGAATAAAAGTGAACAAGTGGTATGGAACCAGGAAAATGATTACATCAAGTAAGCTGATTTTTGTTGTTTATCAATTAAAATAAAGTTCTGTATTTTAAAACATTTTTGTTGTATATTTTAATACATTCCTGTTTATAATAGCAATGTGTTACATGTTAGTAAGGTGGGGGTGGCCAGTCCATCATAGGAGAATTTCAGGTTTTCTAAAAATAATTGAAAATGATGTGTGAAACATTGACAAATCATTTTACTAGAAATGCATTTCAGCAACCCTTCAGCATGAAGGAGTAATGAGAAGCTGTGAAATTTCTTAAAAACGTGATGCTTAGCTGTTACGTTAGTGTAGCTGTGCTAGTGTTTGGGATACAGCAGCCACAGAGTACCTAGCGCCCTGTGCGTTTCCATGTATCATACATATGGCCACCCACAGGAAAAGGCAGAGAGGAAGTGAAGAAACACAATCACTTGTACCACATATACAGTATCTTTCCTTTTTACATAAAAAGATTTCAGTTCCAGCTGCATTAAAAATTGCTATCACCACTTAAGAGCCATTAAGCAAGGAACTTGGAAGCCGCTTCCAGTTTTAAATGCACCACTAAGAGCCTTTATTCACTTCAACTGGCAAACCTAATTACATAAAGCCCTTTGCCACACTCCAGACCGCCCGTTAGCTCATCCAGGCCAGTCACCGAGGCGCGTTCAGCTCTAATTAAAGGAGAACTTTCACCTGCTCTTCACTGGAACGCTTACAATAAACTTACAATACGTTCTTCATCACATGTGAAATGCATAGCATGTGGAGTTAATTTTTTTGGAAAGTTTTGCCTTTTTGAAAATTTTGTTTGTGGAATGTATTACATGAAACAATGTAGGGAGAAGTCAAGCAAAATGACACCTTTCATTGGCTAACTAAAAGCTTACAATATGTAAACTTTCAAGGCAATTCGGGTTACATCTTGCCTGAAGAAGGGGCCTGAGTTGCCTTGAAAGCTTGCATATTGTAATCTTTTTTAGTTAGCCAATAAAAGCTGTCATTTTGCTTGACTTCTCACTAAATTCATAATGGCTAACACAGTACAACACCCTAGTGCTATGAAACAATGAAAAGTTAAATCTACATTTATAAACATGTTATAAACCGGTGGTGACCAAGGCACCAATATGTACCCCCAAAATCTCCTGTAGTGGCCATTTGGAAAAATGTTTTTTCTTTTTAAATAATAATCATCTATACCAGAAGTCCCATGGTTCATACCTGGTCGTGGTGGGGCAGCTTGTGTGTCTCAGTGACCTGGAAAGCATCAGCAGCAGGACCTTTAGCAGACTCTAGAGACCTGGGGGACATTAACAAGGGTAACAGATTGGTTGTTCCCCATCCCACTTTCACATGTATGTGGATAAGGTGTAGTACACTCAATCATTATACAATCTTTATGTTATATAGCATCAGGTCTGGCAGATCACCCAAGCTAGACAGGTAAAACAGTAGAGGCTAAAAGGACGACCTCATCCGAAGTAAAAAGGGGTTGGCAAAGGGCTAACAATTCTGTCTGTAAATAAATGCTGTTACTGAATGATCCGTGTCATCAAGAAAGCAGTTAGAAGGACCATTACTACAAGGGCATACAAAGCAATGTATGAAACTGGAAAAATGGCACCGGGAGCACAGGAGATGACAAATTAGAATATACACCTGCTAGGACTCAGTGAGACAAGATGGATGCAGTCAGGACAACTACGATGAACAATGAGAGAGTTGATGCTGTACCCTGGATATTAGGAGGAGGGCGATGCCTCTCACAAAGAGGATGTGGCCATGATGCTGTCCAGGATGGCACAGTCCACTCTCATCATCTGGGAACCAGTGACTCCAAGGGTCATAGTACCAAGGTTTCCCACCAAAAAGAAGAACATCATGTTGAGTATTGTGCAATGCTATGCCTCCAAAAATGATGCTGAGGATAAAAAAAAAGATTTCTCCATTCAACTTCAAAGTGTTCTTAGCTGGGGGATTTTAACACAAAGACATGAACTGGCAACAAAGGATTTGAGGAGCTCACAGTTAGGCACAGAGTTGGAGAAATTAATTAAAAGGGATCTCTTCATTAAACAGCTGGAGGCAGTGTCTTCCTTCACAAGTGTACACCCAAAGCCACTTGGAGATCCCTAGATGATATCATAGAGAACCACCATATTTGTATCAGCCAAACGGTCAGGAGGTCATTGCAGGATGTTCAAGTGAAGAGCAGAGTGGATACAGCGTTGGACCACCATCATGGGGTGGCTAGGTTGCAGCAATGTCTAAATGGGGCATAGACCACTATCCAGGACTCAAACCAAGTACCATGTGGATCTCCTGAGAAAAAAAGACATGACAGATACATATTACCTGAGCCTCATCTCCAACAGGTTCCAGGTACTACACAAACTGTAGACTGAGACACCAGCATTGAAACAAAATTTCACCAAGGAGAGAAAATATGGAATGATATTTGTGAGAAGGTAGTAGGTGTTTGGATGACTTTCACCAAACCGCTAGACATGTGGATGGAGCGTCAGCAAAGACAAACCTCAAGGACATGTATAGCACCACCAGGAAACTGGCAGGGAAGAAGCACAAAACAAACAAGCCAGTAAAAGACAATTAAGAATCCCTTTAGCAACAGTGAAAGACCAAGTAAAGCGATGGGCAGGGAATTTTAAGGAGCTGCTGAACTAACCTGTCCCCGTCAATCCTCCAGATGTCAAACCTGTGGATACACCAATCCCTATCAACATAAAGAAGCCCAGCAAAACAGAAATGAGAGAAGCCATAATGACACTATGCAACTAGAAGACTATAGGACTAGACAATCAGCAGAGACAATCAAAGCAGGTACAACTGTACATTCTTTATTGTCTCTTCAATCAAATCTGGGAAGAAGAAAAAGTTCCCAAAGACTGGAAACAAGGACTATTAGTTAAGTTTCCGAAGTGAGGAGACCTCAGGATTTGCAACATCTACTAGGGAAAAATTCCACTGTCAGTACCTGAAAAAGTCCCAAACAAAATATTTTTGGGAAGGAAGAAAACCATAATTGACACCCAGCTCTAACACCAGCAGACAGGATAGATCATGTACCGATCACTTTGCACACTGTGGATCATTGTAGAGCAGTCATTTGAATGGAAGTCTCCTCTCTATGTCAGCTTTATTGGCATTTGTCAGTGTGGATAGGGAAGCCTTCCGGAAACTTCTGAGATGCTACAGAATACCAGAAAAAGTTCATTTCACTCATTCAGAGCACTTATGATTGCATGTCTTGTTAGGTGGTCCATGCAGGCCAGCTCTCAGACTCCTTTGAATTCACGACAGGGATGCTTTCTGTGACCTTTTCTGTTCCATCTGGTGATCGATTGGATCAATAAATCTACAACAGCAGGATGAAGAATGGCTTACAGTGGATCCTGTGGACAAAGCTAGATGACCAGAACTTGGCAGATGACATATCCCTTCCCTCACACAGTTATAGCCAAAAGTAGGATAAGACAGAACATCTGGGGGCCACATAAAAAAAGGTCTGAACATCAGCAAGAAGAAGACCGAGTTCATGAGAATCAGCACCAAAAATGACAACACACTGAGAGTAGTAGGTGATACCATTGAAGAAGTGCACTTCTTTACATACCTAGGAAGCATTGCGGATAAACAGAGAGGAACAGACAGAGCTGTCACTACTACACTGGGGAAGGCAAGGGCAGCTTTTGTGTCACCGAATAGTATTTGAGAGAAATACAGACAGAAAAGTACAAACAGCAACAAAATTGAGGATCTTCAATTCTAACATTAACACTCTGCTATTGTATGGTGCAGAAACATGTAGAATTACCAAATGGACACAACAGAGGATCCAAACATTTATCAACAATTGCTTCAGAGGATTTTCAACTTACTGTGGAATAATAAAATAAGAAACAAAGGCCTGGGGCAGAAAGCAGGACAAGTGCCAGTAAACAAGCAAATACGGTGGAGAAAGTGGGGCTTGGTTGGACATACACTCAGAAAACCTCCCTATCCAGCAGGTTCTGACCTGGAATCCTCAGGACAAAAATTAAGAGAGGCAGACTAAGAAATAGCTAGAAGCGAGACACAGAAGCAGAACCAAAAGAGTATGGCACCAGTTTGAAAGAGATAGAAATTATAGCCCAGGGCCAAACTTGCTGGGGATGTCTCTGTTGGCCTATGTTCTGCATGGAGCTATGGACTTAAGTAAGTAATACCAGAAGTCAGGACACACAAAGAATAGGAAGGGGCGAGCAGAGGCCAAAAACAAAATTGTATTTTAGAACCTTCTAGCAAAATTAAAAATAAACTTTAAGAATCTAAACCAAATAATGTAGCCACAATGTCCTGCCCATGTCTTAAAATTCCTTTCCCTAGCTACAATTAATTTCACAAGAAAATGTATTTGATTTTTGATACAGCATATCTAAAAACGAGGGTGTCTGACCATGGAGCTCACCATCTTTAATAGATTTGCGTAATAACATCAGACTGAGTTCCGGTCATGGAAAAAGCTACTACAAAATAGTGGTGTAAAACAACATTTAAATAATAAAACCTAAACAATAGCATAACAAATTATGTAAAAATGCAACATAATATTACCAAAATAATGTATATTCATAGCATCTGCAAGAAAATGTGTAAATAAAACATGGTGATTTATTCAAAGTCAAAACACAAAAGAGGGATGAGTACAAGGTGAAATATCAGATTCATTAGACAGAATTCAGAAATTCATGTTTTTAAAATGTAAAAATATCAGTACCCAAGATGGTTTCACAATGACATCCACTAAGCAGTTATAAAAATAAACAAGAACTAATAATAAATGTATAAAACATCACTGAAAAAATATTCCTAATGGTTAGAAAACCTACATGACAAAACCACTTGCAAAAGTCAAAAATCCATAAACTCAAAACACTTAAGGCAATGGCATCACGTCACCAGTTGACTGTTTGAAGTTTGCTAAACTCAGAAAGCACACACCTCCCTGTTCACAAGCCCGTGTTTGAAGAGGTGTGGCTAAACGGCGAAACACTAATGGAGGGTGTGGCTTGAATGAAAAGGCTGGAGAGGAGGAGTCGGGTGCCTAACCAGACTTTCAAACTGTTTTTTCTCATTTCTGAACTCTGCCTCTTTGGATCAGCTCAGTCCTGATTTTTCTGTCGACAGCCTCAAGTTCAAAGATACAGAAAGAATGCTGAAACACTGAGTTATTTTCAGGATTTCCAGCCAGCTGTCAGGCATCAATTGGATAGATAGATAGATAGATAGATAGATAGATAGATAGATAGATAGATAGATAGATAGATAGATAGATAGATACTTTATTAATCCCAAGGGGAAATTCACATACTCCAGTAGCAGCATACTGATTAAAAACAATATTAAATTAAAGAGTGATAAAAATGCAGGTATAACAGACAGTAACTTTGTATAATGTTAACGTTTACCGC
>JANRMT010027041.1:87755180-87774269 GCA_026402145.1 Polypterus bichir lapradei
TTGTATTCAGGGTTCACATGGAAGAACTTGATGATGACGGTCATGTGGACTTCTGGCCTTTAATCTAGCAATGTAGACTTGTTGATTTGGTGGGCCTCTCTTGAAGTGATGGTACCAGTCTAGTACACCCCAGAGTAGAACATTGCACTGGCCATTACAGAGATGTCAAGGTGTGAAAGATATCTTAACCCACAATAAAGATATGCACTTTCCCAAGAAAAAAAGAGCCTGCTCTGCCTTTTATTATATAGTTCCTCTGAGCCATGAGATCAGTCCAATCTCTCATTAATGTGAACCCCCAAATACTTGCAGGAGTGCACCACCTCTGCATCCACTCCCGGAATAGTGACCAGACATAGAGGCTGTATGGTGTGGCGAAAGTCAATAACCAGTTTCTTGGTTTTGCTGATGACAATTCTTTCCGCACCAAGACACAAAGTTTTACGCCTGATTCCTGTACTCTGTCTCATCTGAGAATTTCTGCAAGTGACGTGACCTGGTGTTATATTTATAGTTGGAGACATACAGAGTGAAGAGAAAAGGAAGACAGGATTGTTCCTTGCAGTGCTCCAGTGTTTCTCTCATCCATATGAGAGACACAGTCCTTACGCATCACGGACACTATAGGCTCATCCACCTGCATACCTCGAGTTTACCCCTTGACAGGGATGCCTGGGTAGTATTGATGGCACTGGAAAAAAACTGAAAAGCAAAATCCTCACAGTGCTGCCAGCTTTGTCCAGGTGAGAATAAGCCTTGTGGAGCAGATAGATAATTGCATCCTCCACTCCAGTCTTTGTCTGATAGACAAACTACATTGGGTCCGGATGGTCTACCACACCACACAGTCGAATAGTCCAGGACCAGTCACTCAAAGATCTTCATGATGCGAGGACACCACAAAGTTGGTCAACACGGGCCTTAAGAATTCAAGGACTGATTTCATCTGGCTTTTCCAGTGTGCAGCTTCCACAGTTTTCTGTTTACTTGGCAAATCATTTCACTCATCACTAGTGACAAGCTAGTAAAGTAGTAAAGACATCAAGATTAGACTGAATACTGAGAAAGGTTGTCCAAGAACAATTCGTAAAAAATTAAAAACTGACGTTCACAAAAGTCTGAGTGTTAACAAGGGAGGCACTGATTTTTAACTCCTTACACATATTCTTGATTGGAGTGAAGCGTCATGGCGAGTGAGACAGAGGAGCAGGCTGCTGGTTGGTATTACGTGGTTCGGAGAAAGTGATTAACAGCTCAGCTGAGTCGGTGAAGGTGAGACAAAGGGCCTGATAGCCCAGCAGTACTGGTAAGTATGAGACATAAAGCAGGGGCCAAGTGTGGAGTGCAGTGCAGAGCGTGCCAATCAATCAGAGTGGCAGTAGTCGAGAGGAGCTGAAAGTGAGATTGATGGAGCTAGTTTCCTGAAGCAGAGAGAGACAAAGAATACTGCAGAAATATTCCATACATTTGCACTGGTCATTTTTTTTAAAATAAGATTGGCACCTTGCATCTATCTTCAAAGCCATGTGTTGGGTTTCTATTGCCTCCCAGCTCTCTTGAGACAAATGCTTCAATGAAAAATCTGGCAGAAAAGGGCACTTTTGAAATTCTTCATTTGTATTGTCCTGTCCTTCTCAAAATAAAGCTCCAGTGAATCTAGTTGCTTTGGCATTTACTACCACCCTTGACCTTTCTTGGAGATAAAAAAAATGCAGCATTCAGCCTTAAAGAAATAATCTGTTGAAGTGAAATTAAGCAGCTTACACAAAGCGCTTGGAGCTGTTCTCTTCCAGCTGCGCTCAGGCATGAAAAAGCCTCCAGAGGAGACATAATCTGTAGAAATTTGGAAAGTTAAAGTGAACCTAACTGAAATGTGGTGTGTCACCGCTCCAGGGTTCAAATTCCAGCCTGTTTGCATGTTCTCCTCACGTCTGTATTTGTTATACTACACAATGTCAAAGATGTGCAGGTTAAGCTAATTGGCAGCTCTAAATTGGTTCAGTGTCTGCATGTCCTGTGATAGACTGCCAGTCTCGCCAGGGCTGGTCCATATCTTCAATGTGATGCAACTGCGATAGGCTGCAACTCTAAGGATGACAATTATGGCAGGAGGATGGGGGGCAGAGCCAGCTGGAACGCCTGGAAGGACCGGGTGGCGGTTTATACGTCCCCCGGACCACGAGGGGGCAACCACCCTGGATAAGGAGGGGACAGAGCCAGGAGGCTCAAACCCATTGGTGAACATGGCCGCCGCCACCAGGGGGTGCCCCAAGCGTCGTGGAGCCCGGGAAACCTGCACTTCCACCACACCTGGGCAGATGGAATGTTTCTGGGTGCTCGTGCGGCACTTCCGCCACACCAGGAAGTGCCGCTGGAAGGTCATCAACGAGCACCTGGAGCACGTCCGGGTGAATATAAAAGGGGCCGCCTTCCTACAGTCAGGGACCTAGAGTTGGGAGCAGGAGCAGGACAAAGCTCCAGGGACAGGAGGAAGAAAGGCGACCCATGGACATTGAGAGAGAAGCCTGTGTTGAGGGGTGTTTGGTGTGGGAGCACTGTGTGCTGTGTGGACTTTATCTATACTAATAAAAGGCAAAGCCCTCACTGACTCACTCATCACTAATTCTCCAACTTCCCATGTAGGTAGAAGGCTGAAATTTGGCAGGCTTATTCCTTACAGCTTACTTACAAAAGTTAAGCAGGTTTCATTTCGAAATTCTACGCATAATCATCATAACTGAATCCTACTTACGTACATATATACGTCCATAGCCTGCAGCTCGGTCGCCGTGTGAGGCGGAGTTGCGTCCCCCATCCCCACGCCTCCCACCTAATTGGCTGCCTGCCCATATAAGGCCGTCCGTTGCTCCGGTCTCTTCATTCCCTTCCTTGCTTCACCACGGTATTCATGTCTCCTTGCTGATAACTGCAGCCTTTTTATTTAATCCACAGCTTCTCCACTGTTTTATTGTGCTGATAACTGCAGCCTTTTTATTTAATCCACGGCTTCTCCACTGTTTTATTGTTCGTTTATTACACTTATAGTTATTGTGTAGGTATTTTAGACTTACTTTACATTGTTCAGGTACCCATTTCTTTTACTGTTCCAACCGTACCCCCATTAACATGTCTATCGAGGTGATCACCATCGGTCAAAGAACTGTCACTTACCGAGTGGTTTCCATGCCCGGAGATGCTGCCTGCCTTTTCCATTCTCTGTGTTACATATTGCACGACCATAGCAGGCTCACTCTTGATATCCAGAGGAACATTGTGTCTTATGTATTGAATGACTGGGACATAATTATACTACACAGGGGCACTATAAGAGTGAAATGCTTAAGCCCTTCACCTATGCTTCTGCATGTGAGTTGATGGCTGCCGCTGAATTGTTCGGTTGTCGCTTTCAAGTGTACCGAAGTGGCCAAATATTTTACACCTTTGGAGAACCGCCAATGCCTCTTAAACATCTTAGATTCACAGGTGACGATTTGAGTAGTGGACACTTTGATGTTTATGAATGTTTCAACTCTCAAAAGCTGGATGCGAAGTTATCGATGAAGCCGGTTGTATGCTTACAACACTTGACAGATGCCAAATGTCACTTCAACACAAGTCCTGCAAATACTAACGTAATTGAAACAAACCATGAAACTCAAACCAATTATGACAGCAGCAATCCAAGCTGTGAGAAAATAGTAAAAAGGAGGCATGTCAGATGTCGCAGTGCATTTTCTGATGCAGCCAGACGGAAACAACTTTGTGATGCTGCCGCCAAATACTCGCAGAAAAATCCACAAGTTAATAGATATGCTGTCGCTAAATATTCACAGGCAAATCCACAACTTAATACCGGGAATGCCTGTTAAACATCTTAGATTCACGAGTAGCAATTTGGGTAGTGAACACTTCGATGAATGAAACCTGTTATCTTTACAATGGTTGAGAAACACGGAATGTAACTTGAACACAACACGTCCTCCAAATACGAACCTGATTGAAAGAAATAATGATAATCAAATACTTGTTGACAGCAACACTTCTAACAGTGACAAAACAATTACATTGATAATCATGTTACGTTATTTTTAAAATGTTTCCTTTTCTTTTTCATAACTTCTTTAACACACTACTTCTCCGCTGCGAAGCACGGGTATTTTGCTAGTTGTTAATAAACGTGTGTTTTATAAAGTGCCGGTGCTTGTCTGATGGTGTTCGGACCAGCTCTCACACAATGTAGTTAAAGACAGAAGTTTTTATATTTATACCTTGTGACTCATGTAATATGACTACCAAAGAAGAAATAGGGATAGGAGACTTTGCCAGTCATGCCAGTGTGTGATTTATGGGTACAGCTGGCGATGACCCAATGATCAGTGTTAGAGGAATGGATTAAGTCTTGTCAGCCATCTGGAAGTGAGAAGGAATTAATCTTGCTCTGTTTATTGTGATGGTTTAAAAACATATAAGAGTTTACCAGCTGAGTGTGCCAGTAGCAGGATGGCCCGAATCCTTTACATTGCGTCCTTTGACGCGCTCCTTTATAGGCTGCAATTGTGCTGGGCAGCAATCCAAATTTCTGCCTGTTTAAAAAAAAATAACATGAAATAGTGGAAGCATTTGAGTGATGTGATGTCCTCCATGAAGAACAGGAAAGCCTTTTTCCTGAAATAGGTTACAACAGATATCATATGGGGGAACTGAGAAGGACACCATGTTGCTGCTGGACCCAACACAAAAGATGGCTTTGATTTACTGCCTTTCATTTAGTCCACCCCTCTACTTCCTTCATTTTCACTGCCAGTTCTGTAGTGGATGGCAAACGTTTTGTTTTACACACATTTAGAGGATATTTAGGGAAGAGGACCAGGGATCATTTGTCATCCAGTTCCTCTCAGATCCAAGTCACACACTTGAGGTTGAACACAAGGTGGCTCTCAGTCACTCAGGCAGAGCAATTTATGGATAAATCATTCCCTGCTTCACCCAGAGGCATTTTCTATCATTAGAGGTGTTCAAGCCATCAGCTCAGAACTTATATTTGGATGAATGCCTTTCATTTTACCTTCTCTCACTTACAGTCAGGAGATCGTCTTACTACTTAGCTCACTCATTTTTTCCACTGCGACTTACTTTGACCCTCTAATCTGAGCAAAAGTGCAGCTGAGTGTAGAACTTTACCTTAATCACTCAAATGAGAGAAACATAATTTTAGGAAAACTTGTGATCATTCATCACTGTTTCGGTGTCTTATCTAGTGTGAAAATCCTTGCAGCAGTTGTCTTCATCTTTAACAAGGGTGTCCGACTCCAGTCCTGGAGGGCCACAGTGGCTGCAGGTTTTCATTACATCCCTTTTCCTAATCAGTTTTCAATGCTAATTAACTTTTTCACTTCATTTTAATAGCCCTGTCTTTAAGGATTCATTCCACTGAATTGATTATTTTCTTCATTAAATGGCATCAAAACAGAAATGAGAAGTGGAGTGAGCCAATAAATAATCAGCTAAATCAGAGCTTCAAACTCCAACCAATTTCACTCCAACCAGTATAGAAGCCAACTTGTGTTGTTAATTAAACTGGTTATTTGATTCTATGGCTTGTTGATGCTCTTAACCTGCCACAGTAGACATTTCCAAAAGTGTTGATTTTTCTATTTTTTATGAAGGAACACCATCAAAATTTTTTGGTGACCTGAGCAGATCAACCTTACTGAGATCTTCACCTTTTGTTATTTACAGATATTGTGTGATGGACACAGTTTAGCGTCATATATGGGCTCGATTTGTGTCTCATTATTGTTTGGTTGCTAATTAAGGAAAAAAGAAATGGCTCAGGAGTCTGAGTCAATTAAAATTAAGGCAAAAGAAATTAATTAGTAACAAAAAATGGTCACTAATTAAGAAGACAGAATGAAAATCTGCAGACACTGTGGCCCTCCAGGAGCGGAGTTGGACAACCCTGACCTATACAGAACTACTTCTAATGACGGTCCTTAATTGCTGTACCTACTACGTAGGAAGTAGCTGAAGAATCAGACATGCTGGATAATCAGATAGACACCAATGGGACAGAGAAGTCATAAAGGTCAGTATATATGCTCTTCTGTAAGAGTTGGCTGGCAGGGTCCCTGTTTTTCCAACCTGCTGATACCTACACACCTAAAAGAATTGTAGCAACCTCCTGTCCATCCTCAATGTCTTTTTTGTCTCATTGCTGGCCTCTGAATATTCATTTGCGAGGTTTCTTACAAGATATTGAAACAGTGGCTGGTGCTACTGTGTCATTGCTCAAGAAAAACTGGGTTCAGATACCACAGTGGGCATCATCTATAAGGAGGTTGCAAGTTGTCCCAGTGTTTCTGTGTGTTTTTCTCAGGGTACTCCAGTTTTCCCCCCACATCCTAAAGATGAGTAAATATAACTCAAGCCACCTTAATCCATTTCAGGGTCAAGGGGAGCTGGAGTCTACCTAAGCATCCTTGACTGCAAAGCAGGAACAGCTTTGAACAGGACACCAGTACGTCAAATGACCCACTCATATGCACACACACACACACACACACCCCACAAGGATTTAGAAACACAAATGAACCTGACCAGTATGTCTTTAAAGATGAGGTAGGAAATCCAGAATAAATGAAGTAAAATCTACACAGATGTGGACAAAATGTGCATGCTCCACACTAACAAAGATCAGGTGTAGGACATAAACCAGCAGTGCTAACCACACCAACATCATACTCAAGGCATGTGTGTTAATTTATAGTTCTTATCTGGCTTGGCACCTTGTTCAGGTTCGATTTCTGCCTTGAAACCGATACTACTGGAATTGGCTCCAACACTGTAGATCCTAAAGTGGGTTAAGCAGGTTTGAAAAAGGATGGGTTCTGTACAACTCATACAGGCCTTTTCCTCTGACAACCCATGTTTTCCTGCACAGGCAGACAGATAGACTTTCCATCTCCCAGCACACATTTCTTACTTTCACTTTAAATTACTGTTTGGGAATTGTCCCTTGTTCTGTGCCCTGGAAATTCCAAGCTAGCTGGTTAACCCCTTACATTATTGGACATTACAACATCTACCCACCTATAATAAGCTGCTAAATCCACTGTTCAATCAACTATTTTGGTAGTATCAAGCACAAAGGAACAACTCTGGATGGAACAGTAGTCAATCAGGGCATGCATTCACCCACACGCACTGGTAAAAGAAAAAGAGTTTTTTTGAAACATTTTTACTGGAAGTCACTGCCTCTTCCTATATGAGCAAGGAATGAAGCAGCTCATTGAAATAAACAAAGAAGTCCTGGGGCCTCATGTATAAATGGTGCGTACACACAGAAATGTTGCGTAAGAACTTTTCCACGTTCAAATCGCGATGTATAAAACCTACACTTGGCGTAAAGCCACGCGCTTTTCCACGGTACCTCATACCTTGTAGTATGCAAGTTCTCCGCTCGGTTTTGCAGAGTGGCGGCACCCAGCGTCAAAGCCGTGCTACTTTTCCTGTGTGGTTACACCTTATTTTCCTGACGCGACTATATACAGTAAATACACTGAAACTAACCGCATATTGTTTATTGGTGTAATTCATCTGATTGTAATTAAATTGTAACAATATAATGGTCAAGGAAATAGGCATAGTATTTCAAATACCATAACTGCTTTAGCGTTGTTACTCTCACTGCACCTTCTTCTTCTTCTTCTTCTTCTTCTTCTTCTTTCAGCTGCTCCCGTTAGGAGTTGCCACAGTGGATCATCTTTTTCCATATTACTCTCACTGCACCACTCGGAGTATTTATATCACTGTATCTGAGTGTGAATCACAGCAGCAGCTGATCGGAAAGAGAATTATTGGTATACAGAATCAAGCACACGCTGTCTCAGCCACGGCAAAATGTTTCAAAGCCTTTCCTGTACGGACCTCGCAGTTCAGAAACAGTTTTATCCCTAGAACTTTAAATGCACTTAATCAATTGCTCCTTGTAGAACTGTTTGTACTTATAAGTACAATCACCCCACTGTAAACTTGCACTACAGTTATAATATTGCACAACCTGAGACACTTTATAAAGAGTGTATTTACATATGATGACGATATCATTTTTAAGATGAAATGCAGCAAAATATGTTTATTATATTATACAGATAAAACTTTAATATCATTTAAATAATCTATATTCTTCACTGGGACTGGCGTGAAGGATAGAATAATTAAACATGTACTAGGAAGATATTTCAATGTTCCTTAAATGTTTTGAAGAATCGGCGCTCTAAGCATACAGATGGCTTAACGTCTATTACAGAGCTGATTGTGTGGCGATCGGTTACTTGGAGAAAGAAAAGCAAGGACTGCAGGGGCAGCCATGCCAATATATATTGAATATAAAACAGAAAGAGAAAATAACAACACAGCTAAAAACGCAGAGGCAAATTTCGACAAAAGTTAAACGCTTGTGTCATGAGCACGAGGCGGCTATGCAGTGTCCGCAACGGACGTGGCCATCCAATGTGCATAAGATACCATATGGACATTGGCGGGCAAAGGGGCCACCGATTCTTTCTCTGCCCAGGGCCGCCACAAGCCTAGAGCCGCCCCTGAGTACTGCTGCAATAAATAATTTATCGAAGGTTGCTCACAATCACTGCACCGTGAAACCCATGTTTAATAACGTGCTTTAACTCCTATCCTCATGAAAATTATATCATGTATACATCTTAGTATTTTAGTTATTCAGAGAGCTGTACTATCATGAATGTAATGGATTCTGTGTCCTGTCTGAGGAAGAGAGCCGGTTTAAGAAGCAAGTAGTGATTCACACACATAGAGCACATAGAAGATCACATACAAAACAAAGCATTTAACGTGCTACTTTAATTACGATGTGATTTGAGAAACTGGTTAATTAAATGATTTTAAAATGAAGTTTATGATGTTCTACTTTAATGACAAAATAAACTACATGATTAAAGTGGAAATTTCGAGATTGAAGTTGACATTTCGTGCTTTTTCCCACTGTGTGCCTTTTTTTTTCTCTGTACCCTAATAAGCTTTCATATGACACTCAGACAGTGGGCTACGACTCGCCTTTTCATGGCGACTTTGATATCTGACAACTTTTTTATTTCCAGCACTGTATGACTTTGTGAACGTGAGCTTTCAAGTTTCTCCAACACGCTATGTCACTCGATCAACTTCCTTTTGTTGATTATACCACGGTTTAAATAAACAAATAGTATATTTTTCCTTTGCCTCCACTTGGGGTTCGCCGAAATTCTTATATTTTCCCCCGTGCTTTTCCCATTGTCTTTTCACAGAAGGCTAAGCTTAAGGGTGATTTATATTGATTTGCATATTCAAAGAGGCGTAATTCTGGGAGGAGTTGGGGCGGGACAGAAGGCGCATGCACGAGCGTTAGTTTTCACGCTGACCGGGATTTATGTAGCGGAAGAACGCGGAAGTTGGAGTACGCACAGATTCCTGCATCTGGATTTTTCTGTGCGTAAGCACATTTCAGCTTTTGTGCTTACGTCATGTTATAGTGCAAATTCTACGCACGCCGTTATACATAAGGCTCCTGGAGTTGTCATGCTCTGGTCGACTAGTGACAGCTGTTGAGGTGCACATGTACTTTGTAATCAAGTGACAAGCACTCAACAAAAGTTATACAGTAGACATATACTTAGTTTTAATCAGATTAGATGTTTTTGTGGTAGCGCAGAGTTGGCATTCCTTCCTTACAGCACGAACTGTATAGAGTTCACAAGCTCTGCCCATGTGTTTCTGGTATTAATGAGTGTGTTTAACTGAGTATTATTACCTGTTCTAACACTGAAAACTGTAAATATTTCAGAATACTTTTAATTAAGAAAACACATTTAGTCCTTCATGAAGTAAATAACATCTACCCATTTTTCCATCCCCAATCTGTGGCCCAGCTGAACAGTGGCCACTGCGCCACTAGATCACATTGTTTCAAAAAGTCTTTAGCAAATAACTGAATTAAAACTAAACGATACTTTAAAAATAGGTTTCTGTTGCTGGATTGCACACATCACACTCTTTTCTGCTTGGCTGTGTGATTAAACCCCAAAAATGATCGGTGCTCCATCTAGCACATTTACTTCTTGCTTCACACTAAGAGCAGTGTCAGGGGGTGGGAAGTGGGGCAACTGTCCCAGGCCCTGCACCTAAGGGAGCCCCGCTTTTCAGGTCTGCATGTCCCATTCGAGCGGATTTGTCAAGTTATATTCTCCAAAACATCAAGTTGAGTTTGAAAGTCCCTAAAGTCTTACTATCTACCACACTACTTGGTACCTTATTCCAAGTGTCTATCGTTCTTTGTGTAAAGAAAAACTTCGTAATGTTTGTGTGAAATTTACCCTTAACAAGTTTCCAACTGTGTCCCTGTGTTCTTGATGAACTCATTTTAAAATAATAGTCTCGATCAACCAAACTAATTCCCTTCATAATTTTTAACACTTTAATCATGTCACCTCTTAATCTTCTTTTACTTAAACTGTATAGGCTCAGCTTTTTTATAATTCATAATTCAACTCCTGTAGCCCTGGAATCAGCCTAGTCGCTCTTCTATTAGCGCTGCTATGTCCTTTTTGTAGCCTGGAGACCAAAACTGCACACAGTACTCTGTGACGATGCAGGTTCTGGCTCCACACTCCCATCGCTGTTTAGGAAGCCCTGAACCCTACACCGTCGATAATGAAACCGAGTGAGCTAGTCAGTGAAGGCAACAAACATCTAAGCAAGGGGATGGTTAAAAAAAAGTGCAACAGTGCTTTTATTAAAAAAGACAATCATCCAAAACAAAAGTGTCCATAAAGTGCAGTATTGTTCCAGTTCAATAAATAATCCAATAAGAAAAACGTGGAAGTAGAAACAATAAATAGAAAAAACAATCCTTTAAAACCGATGAGGTTAAAACGTTCAGGAAGCAGTAATTAAAAACAATTGACAAACCCAGTGCCTTCGTTTACAACTAGCGTCTCTCCTGCTTCACCCATCAGGGCCCCGCAACAAGGGAGACGCGCACTCTGCAGCTGACCTATTTCCTACTCCTGCTACTGCTGTCAGTTGCCTCACCGATCCTTGGCTCCGGTCGGCTCCTCCGGACAGCGACTTGGGAATCCCTTAACGGTCAAGGCTCTCACGTTAGGGACACCGCATCCCAAGTCCCGACTCCCACTAACTTCCGCGGAGAGTCCTGCACCTTCCCAGTCACTCCCGCCCTACAAAACAATCTTCTGCGGGGGCGACCACAACCACTTCTCCCGGGTGTTGGCCAAACACCCAGGCTGCCTTCAGCTGCCTGCGAGCGTTTGCTCGCCTACTGCCTCCTGCACCGACTTGCTCGCCTGCTTCCTCCTTCCCTCTAACCTCCGTTCTCTTCCTTCTCCTTCAGTCTTTTTCTGATCTCCTAACCAACTCACGCTTCATACCACATACTCCAGATGAGGCCTCGCCAGTGCATTATAAAGGCTGAGCATAATCTCCTTGGACTTGTACTCCACACATCGTGCTATATAACCTAACATTCTGTTAGCCTTCTTAACGGCTTCTGAACACTGTAAGGAAGTTGATAGCTTAGAGTCCACTATGACTCCTAAATCCTTTTCATAAGGTGTACTGTCGATTTTCGGACCGCCCATTGTGTATTCAAACCTAACATTTTTACTTCCTATGTGTAATACTTTACATTTACTGACATTAAATTTCATCTGCCACAAATCTTCCCAAGCCTGTATGCTATCCAAGTCCTTCTGTAATGATATAATGGATTCCAAATTATCTGCTAATCCACCTATCTTGGTGTCATCTGCAAACTTAACCAGCTTGTTACTTATATTCCTATCTAAATCATTTATATATATTACAAATAGCAGTGGCCCTAGCACTGACCCCTGTGGAACACCACTCTTAACATCAGCCAGTTCTGATGAGGTTCCTCGCACCATCACCCTCTGCTTTCTGTGTCTGAGCCAATTCTGCACCCATCTAAAAACATCACCCTGAACTCCCACTTCTTTTAGTTTTATGCCCAACCTCTCATGTGGCTCCTTATCAAATGCTTTCTGAAAGCTATGTTCTCCAGTATATATATATATATATTTGAGATGCTTCTAAGAGGAATCTTTTTAAAATCCCTCTTCAAGGTCAAATTCCATTCAAGTACATCTTTGAAAGCATTCCATAATCTACCTTCATCGCCCGAAAAGGGTCACCAATATAATCCCTTCTTAAAATAGGTATAGCTCATTAGTCGCTTTTTTTGCTTCTCCTATCTATAGAAAAAGACAATGCATCCAGATTAGACTATGAAGATATTATCAAGGAATTTTCCAATCGGGAGGCAAGAAAAGTGGATTTTCATCTCCGAACCTGGAAACCGGTAAGAGATTTCATGATGAAATTTTTTTGCAAAATAATGCAGTTGTTTTTACTTCACATATCACTAATCATGTGCTTATATGCTTATTGACAGCTATGTGTTATCCTGGAGTTTTTCAGGATGCTGCCTGCTTCGTAGAGAGTCCAGAATTTTCCATTGAACTCCCTTTGCTGCAGAAAAGGGTGAACTCAATATGTACACTCATAACACTGTAGAGTACTGAACACTAAAGTCATAGAAGACATTTTGGAGACTCACCTCACCAACACCTCACATGCTACAAAATGTAAATTATGTCAATCATATTTTCTCTGCAAAATGCTTCTTTGAAAACAATGGAAAAATGCTTGAGAAACATCTGAAATTGCCAAAAGAGCTTGAAAAATAGGTGAAAAAAGCTTGTAAAAAGCCTTTAAAAAGTTTGAAAAACACTAAACAAATGTTGGAAATTTACAATGCTCAAGTGTGAATGGGCCCACAATGTTTGTGATGAGCCATCTGTTGGAGTGAAAAATGCAATGTATTTTATTGCTATATCCATTACAAAATGAATTCTAATAGATAATGCACTGTAAATATTAATGCTGAATATACTTCAGTCTACATTGATTACTTAAATTTCAACCCATCCTAGATGGGTAGCAGAGTTAGTGTCCTTATGCTCCCATTTACAAACTGTGTGCCCTGTTGATATTCTATGAATATGTTTCTCTACATATCAAACACTCAAAAGACTTCCTTTGGTGCCCCACAATTTTTAAATTTATGATGAATGCAGTGAAGCAAAAGTTTAATTACTGGATACTGAATGGGACAAGAAATAGAAAGAAGCAGAAATAGAGCCATTAAGACAATAGTAAGTACATGAAAGAAGCAAGACAGCAAATGTCATTCTTTTGTTCTAGACAAAGGACAATTATGTTTCCTTTTTGAATTAACAACATTACAACCAATAGGCAACGTACTACTGTATATAACAAAACACCAAGCTCTGTGTTGTGTGTGTGCCCACTTCCTCAGAGCAATCTGATTGGTCAGCTTGGCTTTGGTGACACAATGAAAGGGGAAATGTGAGAGTGAGACACATGAGGAGGAGTAAAGGTGTAGGAGGCACACTGAGAGAGTTGCCTTTAAAAATGGAAAGTATACAATCAGGCAGGAATCAAGCAAGCAGCCTCAAATATAAATGCAGAATCTGAGAAGCAGACTTGAAAGGAACACACTTAAGAAACAGTGTGCCAGTGAAGAGACAATCAGACATGTGAATATAGAGGAATGGGGATGAAGAAAGAACAAGTCTGCCCTTTGAGCAAGAGCTGCTCTATGTAATCGCTAAGTTTACATACATGGACAGGCTAACCATGGAAAGAAGCATAAAAAACAAAACAAAGGCTAAGGCAACCCTTCACAGAAAAAGCGAACATGTCAAGAACAGTGGACATGATGGAAACTGCAGCTGAAAAGATCACTTAGATTGAGCATTGGGTAAGTGGAATCATCCATTTGTCGATTATCAAACTTGTATAATCCAGTTCAGGATAAAGTATCAAGTGCAGAACAGGAGGCAATTTGATCATCTTAATTATTGAGTCGCTTCAGAGGATGGATGAGCTGAACTGTACAAAGCTTTCACTTGGCAGCCAGGTGATGCCAGGGTCAGGACTAAGATGAGTTCAAACCAGGACACAGGACAAAGCCGCATGCAAATGTACCATCTCGCCTACTAACTAACAATGAACTCACATAATCAGCTAAAAAAACATTAAAAATGTGCGAAGGGCAGAATTCATAACCCAAAGATGAGTTCAAACCAGTACATGTGACAAAGCTGCATGAAATACTGTATTTCATATTCTTTACCAAACTAAGAGTGCATTCAGAAAATCTGTTTTAAAAAATAAAAAAAATAGTCTGTCAGAAACCTGCGTTTTAGGGAAATTAACAAAATCATTCCTTCACAATACTGTTTTGTTTGTTTATGGGTTGCATTGTCCACTGCTTAGAGACAGCTTACTGTCTTTTAAGCCTTTAAATGAGGTGGCTTATATTATTGATGTGATTTGCATTAATTTCAAGATTTTTTTTTTCATTTTTTTAGTCTCAGTGTGACTGTTAAGAAAATTACTCTTGATGTAATGTTAAAGAATCTATACTAATAAAAGGCAAAGCCCTCACTGACTCACTGATCACTAATTCTCCAACTTCCCATGTAGGTAGAAGGCTGAAATTTGGCAGGCTCATTCCTTACAGGTTACTTACAAAAGTTAAGCAGGTTTCATTTCGAAATTCTACGCATAATGGTCATAACTGAATCCTACTTACGTACATATATACCTCCATAGCCTGCAGCTCGGTTGCCGTGTGAGGCAGCGTTACGTCCTCCCCCATCCCAACGCCTCCCACATAATTGGTTGCCTGCCCATATAAGGCCATCTGTCGCTCCGGTCTCTTCATTCCCTTCCTTGCTTCGCCACGTTATTCATGTCTCCCTGCTGATAACTGCAGCCTTTTTATTTAATCCACGGCTTCTCCGCTGTTTTATTGTTCGTTTATTATGATTATAGTTATTGTGTAAGTATTTTAGACTTAGTTTACTGTTCAGGTACCCATTTCCTTTACTGTTCCAACCGTACCCCCATTGACATGTCTATCGAGGTGATCACCATCGATCAAAGAACTGTCACTTACCGAAACTCAAACTGATTATGACAGCAGCAATCCAAGCTGTGAGAAAACAGTAAAAAGGAGGCGTTTCAGATGTCGTGGTACATTTTCTGATGCAGCTAGACGGAAACAACTTTGTGACGCTGCCGCCAAATACTCACAGAAAAATCCACAAGTTAATAGACACGCTGTCGCTAAATACGTGCAGGTAAATCCACAAGTTCATAAAGACGCTGTCGCTAAATACTCGCAGGCAAATCCACAAGTTCATAGACACGCTGTCACTAAATACTCGCAGGCAAATCCACAAGTTCATAGACACGCTGCCAATAAATATTCGCAGGCAAATCCACAACTTAATAACGGGAATGCCTGTTAAACATCTTAGATTCATGAGTAGGGCCCACGATTTACCGCGGCAAGAAATGGTAAATTCCGCGGCATGTTTTTTTAAATTTCGTGGCGTGGCAAATGCAGTACCAGAACTCCATAAGACTAATTTGTAACCCAAGCAAAATAAATGCAATTTTTCTTATTCTTAATCCTTAATAATGATCAATCATAATTCGTAATACTAATCAAATAGGTATATCAAAGCGTTCACATCCGCACATTTTAATCCACAGATTTGTTTTAGGCAAACGATGCTGAAACATATGTAGGCATAATATTATTCTCAACAAACTATCGAATAATGTTTCTAAAGTTATTGTTTATTTATTATTGAAGAAAACGGCACTGTAAGCTTGTAGGTTTTCTTGTGACAGAAAATATCACAGTGGTGACAACACCGATCCATATTTTGAGAACAAACGTTCCACATCAACAGAAGAGATCGGCAACGCAATGTAAATTTTAGCAAGAACTGCTAAGCGAGGCAGTCTGTCCTCTAAGGCACGACAAAAAGCAGTGATATCAGCTGGAATTACTTCACGAGATGCTATGTCCAGATAAGCTTGCCATTCATCTGCTGCAGCCATCATTGTTGGTACTGATGGTGCATGATCAGCAAAATTCTTCAATAAGAGTGGTAGCTGTCGTGGATCAAATGTTCTCACAAATCTGAATTGGTCTATTGCTGCCTGTTTGGTTCCCACAAAATATTCTTCAAGTTTAGTAGCGGCATTGTGCTTTGCATCTTCACAGCTGCTGGTTGCAATTGGAAATCCGGACAATTTCAGGCAAGACAGTAAGTCCGACACTTTGTTGTAGACATCGACAGCCATGAATGACTGTGCCTCAGAAGAAGTCAGAGTGTTCATAATTGGCTGGCAGTGAACAGATACAAATTCAAGTTCAGCTCTCAGCTCGTTAAGTTTATCAGTACTTTGCAGCAACGCTGTCAGCTTCTTTACCTGGACTGTAGCTCCACTATGTTCGATTTCAGTAGCAAGGAACGAGATATTAATGAGATGATGCAATAGGCTAAAGAAAGAACTTAAAGAAGTAATCAAAACTAATCATACTAATATCAATATGCCTCAAATGGTGAGATTTCATTCAGATTTGGTATTTTCCGCGTCACTTAGGTTAATTCCACGGCGTGGCATTTTACCGCTGCAAAACCCTAAATTCCGCGATGTGGTGTTAAATTCTGCGGGCCGCGGTAAATCGTTGGCCCTATTCATGAGTACCGATTTGGGTAGTGAACACTTCGATGAATGAAACCTGTTATCTTTACAACGGTTGACAAACACAGAATGTAACTTGAACACAACACGTCCTCCAAATACGAAAAGATTGAAAGAAATAATGATAATCAAATCCTTGATGACAGCAACACTCATAACAGTCACAAAACAATTACATTGACAATCATGTTACGTTATTTTTAAAATGTTTCCTTTTCTTTTTCATAACTTCTTTAACACACTACTTCTCCGCTGCGAAGCGCGGGTATTTTGCTAGTATAAAGAATATATAAAAATTAACATATTGTCCCTCCATGCATCTCTGCATTCACTGAACTCATTAAATCCAATGATAGGCCACACTAGGCTCAAGGTAGGAAGAAACCAGTCAAGGCACCCAAAAGTACTGCATTTCTCATCAGGCATAGAAGGGCTAAGGTGAGGGTCTGCACTCGGGTTCGCAAACTTCATAATCCCCTGACTGAAACACATCAAAATCTGGTTCCTGCAGCAGGTGCTACAAAAGTGAAAGATATATATATAGTGTACCACGCAGGCTGGAACTGCCGCCTCAGCCTAACACAGGCAACCATGGGACACAAGTTCAAGGCACACACATTGTTTTCTAATTTTTTTTTACCACAAATACAGCACAGTTCCCAGCACAAGCACAAACAATTCTCTTTCTCTCCTTCTTTTCCTCTTTTTCTTCCTCCACTCCTCCTGTCAAGCTTCGTCTCCCTCCTCCTGACTCTAGCTCCCTGAGTACTGCCTGCTGGCTCCTTTTATACTGCACCCAGAAGTGCTCCAGGTGCTTGATGACGTAGTTTCCAGCAGCACTTCCCAGTGTGGTGGAAGAACTGCCCAAAAGGGCTCAGCAGATCCTGTTGCAGCACCCCCTGGCGATGCCTGCAGATCCCAACAGGGCTGCACCAAACTCAAACTCCCATGGGGCCCTGTGGGAGTCACAGGCACCGCTGCAACCCAGGGGGGCTGACATCTAGCATCCCGGGGAGGTAACGCTCTGGCCACAGTTGCTCCCCCGGTCGTTCCAGCATGGAGGTGGCACACTACAATATCAAAGAAAATATCCATCAATTCATCAAATTTGTCATGTCATATTTTTCCATTACAAGATCAGAGACTCTGCCTGCAACTCTCCATTCCCCTCATACTGGGACTATTTAAAGGAGACACACTAGAATACATGGGGAGCATACAAACTGCAACTTAAGAAGTGAACCCAGTTTAGATAGATAGATAGATAGATAGATAGATAGATAGATAGATAGATAGATAGATAGATAGATAGATAGATAGATAGACAGATAGATAGTCTTAGTCTGGACTCTTTTCATGTGTATCTCTTAGCTGGTGGAACGAGCTGCCCACCTCCATTTAAAATTCTGTCTCCCTCATTGTATTTAATAATATTCTCTTGCTTAGTGAATTTCTGTCTAACAGACAGCTGTTAAGTTTTTGTGACCTAGGAATTCTAACTAGTTTGCATTTTTTTAGAGCTCCTCACTTTTGCTGATTAATTTCATAAACTTGTCCTGTAACATTTGTTTTTAACCAGTACCCGATTTTGATGACCTTGTTTGTACAGCACCTTGCTGAGCAAATAAATTTTAATGCAGTTCACACTCTCACACAATTGCATAGCAGGTTTGAGAATGCAATGTTATAACTAAAATAAAAAACAAGTTGTTTTCGCTGACTTTTGAGCTGGGGAGATGTTTTTATTGTTAATGCCTACAATAAAAGCAGTACCATACATTTTGTCTTATGTTTGTGTGTTTAAAGAATCTCATTGTTTTAGAGTTCCACATTTGTCTTTGGTGAATGAAGTTCGACATAAGTGCAGAAAGGCTGAAATGCTAATTAATAAATGCAGCATTTAAACTTATGTACTGCCATTATCTTCAAGCTTCTGATAGGTTCTTAGCCAGCTGATTTGTGGACAAAACTGCATGGGGACCATGGTAGGTACCTCAATGGTACGGACCAAATGCACCAGCAAATTCCATGAAACATGTAACTTTAGCTTTGTCATGCAGCCCATAAAGCGTCACCTTCAAAGACATGTGCGTGACAGGTGACCTCAGGACATTTGACATTTGCTCTTGTTTTTCTTTATGTACATAAAAAGTTTCCACCATCTGACTCTGTCCTCCATGAGCAACAGAGAATGGCTTTACGGGCAAATTATGGGATTCTATCATATTGTTAGCTTGTTCGTATAATTGATTTTAGTGTGTGTGTAAGGAGATAAAAAGTGCTTAAAATCTCCATTAAAAATGAGGTTAAATATAAGAAATTAGTTTAGTGCCTTCACAGATAGATAGATAGATAGATAGATAGATAGATAGATAGATAGATAGA